>OX424575.1:88990490-89448227 GCA_949152435.1 Gastracanthus pulcherrimus
GTGGTGCTGAATGCCAGCAATCAGGCGGCGCCCTTTGCCAGCAATCATACACTCATAGACGTTGAAATAGATTTTAAATTAAACAATAGCCCCATCACCGACACTTTTAGTTACAGAGATTTTAAAACAATAGAACAGGAAGATCTTTTATCTTACCTGAGTAAATATGACTGAGCGGCGTTTGATTGCTTGGACAACAACAATATGGACAATTTATTAGGACAGCTCAGCGCCAATCTCATGGGGGCAATAGATGAACTCGCTCCACTGAAGCAATTTACACCAAAAAATAAAGCAAATCCCCCATGGATTGACGCTGATCTGGCTCACATAATAAAAGAACGTGACGCCGTACGCAGACGACTTAAACGCACAAAAAACGGTAATCTCTGGCAGGAGTACCAATCTTTCCCAGTCAAAGCAGAACAACGCATGAAAATCGCGCGGGAGACTTACATTCAGAATAAGATTTTTGAAGCCCTAGAAAATAAGAAGGATATTTGGAAAGAACTAAAGGGCTTGGGGCTCCTGCTAAGGGCATGGGGAGGGGGGTTGTATGGCTTCTCGCCCGGTGAGCTGAACTCGCACTTTGCGGGGGTATCGGTCTCCCAGAGTGAACGTGACGTTGATTTGGGTAGCATCTTGGACTCGGCCAGTGACGACGGCTTTGTTTTCTCGTCGCAGACTAGCGATGATGACGGTATTCCCCAAAGCGTTGAAGCTAAGGCTCTCCCGTATGTAAGTCGTCATATAGCGAAGGTCTTCAACTCCTCTTTGTCTGGTGGTATCTTCCCCGGGGCTTGGAGGGGGGCTCACTTGGTGCCTCTTAAAAAGGTTTCAGTGCCATCTTCTCTATCAGATTTTCGTCCAATAGCACTATTGAGCTTTCTCTCCAAGGTTCTGGAGAAGATAGTACACGACCAGATTACCGATTTTCTAAGATCCAAAAAGATCCTGGATCCTCTGCAAACCGGTTTCAGACAGCATCACAGCACCCAGACAGCTCTACTAAAACTGACCGAGGACATACGAACAGGGATTAATCACAATAAGAAACTAATGACCGTACTGCTACTGTTCGACTTTAGTAAGGCGTTTGACACTATATTACCATCTAAATTACTTCGTAAGCTGATACGCATGGGTTTTTCCAGGAGTGTTCTTCTGTGGATCAAATCATATATTTTCGGCCGCAGACAAAAAGTCATAACTGACAACAATAGGGAATCACAGGGTTCAGTCCTGGGGCCTTGCTATTCAGTCTTTATATCAATGACTTACAAGACGTACTGACTGGTGGTAATGTTGAACACTTGCTATACGCGGACGACTTGCAAACTTACACTCAAGTGACATGGCGAGATCTTCATGTGGGTATCAGACGCATGTCAGCTGTTGCGCGGGCAGTGTCGGAGTGGGCCGAAGCGTCCGTACTGCGACTCAATGTCAGAAAAACAAAAGCGATCATTTTTGGCTCCGAGCACAACATCAATCGTCTGCAAGATCTTGGTTTGCCCGGCATTGAGTTTCAGGAAGGTGTACATATGCCTTTCTCTGACTCGGTCACAAACCTTGGTGTTGTCATGGACTCTAAACTCACGTGGAAACTGCAGGTTGATGCAGTTGGGAAAAAGATAAATCGTGTTCTTTACACAATTTAGGCGTTGAAAAAACAGCTAGCGTGTGCGCTGATGAGCTTGAGACGAAGTTGCAACGACTTCAAAATTCATGTGTGAGATACATATGGGGCGAATCACGTCAAATCTCCTAGCGCGGCGCGCAAGCGCTTAATACTGTTGTTTTCAACTCGCGTTTGCGGTATGAAAAAAAATATATAAAAAATATCCAATAAACTATTTCGATGTATTTTTTCCTCAGCTTTCCAACGGTGTGGTCAGATTTTCCAAAATTTTCCATTTTCCTTAAAAAAACACAAAACTTGTTATATCTCGAAAAGTCTATTTTTAATATTTTTTTTTATACTTTTAATCGAAAGCTGAGGTTTTTCTACATTAAAAAGTTCTTTTGCCCAGAGTGCCCGATTATATTTCAGTGAGTAATAGAACGCCGAAAAGTCGAAGTACCGCGCGCAGCGGCAAGGCGCGTGACTTCGCGCTCGACGGTGGCCGCTGGATTCGGTCCTCCTTTTCATATTTTGCTACCTTATAGGTTCTTTTAAACCTGTTAGTTAAATTTAGTTATTTTTTTGTTTTTATTAATCGTTTTTTTGTTACTTTGGCTTTCGAAGAGGCTTTCGAAGTCTTTAGCTTCGTGGCTTTCTTTGTCTTTGTTGCGGGTTTGGATACATTATTTTCTTTTTTCTAAGTGTCTTTCTTTGGAAAGATTTGATATTTAGAACTTAAAGACGTTTTCTGTAGTTTGAATGTGTTTTGATTCAATGGAATAAAAGCATGATACTGTAAAGTCCCTGGTATAGATTTAGCATTATCTAATCTTGGTTTGAGTTCTAAAACAGTTTTTTCATAATCATCTTTATTGCTATAAAATACTTTGGTTTCTTTGCAATAATTTTTAGCCCATTCGTAAAGACTTTTTGCTGTTAAAATTCTATTTTTGGATGAAAGTTGTAGACTAGCACGTTTTGCACCTCTTTTTAAGTTGGCACGGATACCATCACATGCACCTTTGCCGTGCGCGGTAGCATAAAAGTGCCATTCCGTTGAGATTTCGAAATCTTTTTCATGAAACAGAAGATTTTGCATATTATTCTTATTTTTAAAATGTTGACTTGCTCCATCCGTTAAATAATAAATTTTTTTAACTATGAAATTAGATTTCAGATAAAGTATGACAATTTTTTGATATTCATAAACCGGAACAGTATCATGGTTTAGATTATCAGAAATTACAGCAATGCTTACATGTTTAAGATCACTATTTTCTTTGTAATAAATTACAACTATAAAAATAGTTGCCTGGTTATTATTCCAATGGAAAGATTGCGTAGAATTCTGTACTACAAATGCATAGTTTTCCGCAAACTCAAAACAGACAATAAACTCCCCTTCTTGAAGATTTTCTTTCAACTTATTCACATACTGTGACTGTTTCTTAGCAAAAAAATCGTGAGTCTTCAATTTCATTAATTTGTCGCCCAGTGTGTTGAGAAAGTCATAAACGTTCTCACTTTTTGAAGCTATCGTACACCGATCTGTTTGAAACCACGATTCAAATTGAATTTCAAAAACATTATTTTTATCAAAACATTCAAGCAAATGTTCTCGTAATGCAGACGTATTAGGACAATTTAGACAGTCACCCAAGAAACACTCATCACGTGCATTTTTACAAATGATTGCCTGAATACAGTCATGATAATTTGTAAGATATAGTTTACTATTTTTCATTAAGCACTCTAGCTCAGCAGCTTCTAGCATGAGCTTAACGTTTTCATGATGTGCGCATACACATACATTGTGTGTACCACTGCTTCCAGCTAAAACACAGTGTACTGGTCTCAATTGCATGAATTTTGTTAACCCAATTTTAACGTGTTCGTATTCTTTATGAAATAAATAATAGATTTCGTTCAAATTGCCAAGAAGTAATCTTTTCTGAACGTGTTCTCGTTTGCCGTTGTCCTGCTTTACGGATATGCAATCTTTCAAGCCTGGCATAATTCGACTTATGTCATCCTTTTCATAAAAACTTTTAACTAAATTTGTAGTTTCCACCGAAAGTACTTTGCCGCGTTTTTTTTTCAGGAACTGAGAAAACTCCTTTTTCAGCTACTAACTCTTTTGCTTCTCGAGCTTTCCATTCAGTACAACCAAACTCTCTGATTAAATCATTACGAGACCAAAAATCGGGAGCAAGAGTGAGTAGCTGAATTCTATCTTGCTTCGATATAGTATTAGAAAATTTTCTTTTAATTTGTTCGAGAACCGTTACGCCAGCTTTATGATATTCATCACAACAATTTATATTAGCTTTTTTTATATCCGAAATAGGTAAATCTGCTTTACGTTTGTAAATTTGCCTACGACATGTAACACATATTTTCGCTTCTTCGGGTACAAACGGAAATATACTTCTAAAAGTTGAAGGAAAGTCAAACAGATCTTTAGACGTAGGGTGATTCTCTCCAGAGAACGGATTTATGCATTTCATTTTCCAGGTTGAACCCATTGTAGTTGCTACAATAAACCGGAGAAATACGTAACCAATAGATTTATGATTTAAGCATAAAAAAATCTAAATTTAAAAAAAAACATCGTCGTATATATGAATTTCTTGTGACAATTCATTTATAGATTAAAGTTTTTTATGTTTAAGGCACCTACCGACTGAAAAAAGAACTAGTTTTACAAGTAAGCATGATGTGGCGGTGACGGCGGCCGCGCCGCGCCAAGTCGCGCGCGGTACTTCTACTTTTCGGCGTTCTATTACTCACTGAAATATAATCGGGCACTCTGAGCAAAAGAACTTTTCTTTTGTAAAAAACCTCAGCTTTCGATTAAAAGTATTAAAAAAAATATTAAAAATAGACTTTTCGAGATATAACACGTTTTGTGTTTTTTTTTAAGGAAAATGGAAAATTTCGGAAAATCTGACCACACCATTGGAAAGCTGAGGAAAAAATACATCGAAATAGTTTATTGGATATTTTTTATATATTTTTTTTCATACCGCAAACGCGAGTTGAAAACAACAGTATTAAGCGCTCGCGCGCCGCGCTAGGAAAGTTGACGTGATTCGCCCCATATGTGGTGTTAGAAGGGACGAGCACATCACCCCTCACAGGAAATATCTTGGCTGGCTTACCATAAAGGAAAGAAGAGCGTACTTTGCGGGGTTATTATTGTATAAAGCAATAAATATGGGACAACCTCTGTATCTTGCGGCTCTCTTTGGTAAAAACACAGCTAGGACTTCCAGTAGGAGTGGTGTGAAAGAGCTGTCGGTTCCGGAATCGCGGACTGATAAGGATCTCTACTCGTTTAGAGCCTAAGGCTCGCGATTCTGGAACTCCCTCCCCTGCAGTGTGAGGTATCTGCCGTCCTTATGTAAATTTAAAACGGCGTTAGGCAGGCACCTCAGGCAACCACATGGTGATTAATTTGACACTTTTCATGATGACAGAGAAATACATGGGTAGTTATTTTCATTTATTTATTTATTTATCTATTTATTTATTTATTTGTTTATTTATTTATTTATTTATTTATTTATTTATTTATTTATTTCTTTATTTATTAATTTTATTTTTTTATTTTTTTATTTTAATTTATCCGTTCTCCCGTGTTTTATATTCTCAGTCCTGAAATATGTTGTAATGTATTAAATATAAAGCGTATATTTTAATAAAGAGTGAGTGAATTTATCTGCGTGTGTGATGAGTGTACGTATCTGCATAACTGTAATTTTTTTTACATTGTGACGTGATGGATGTACGGGTATGCAAGAATGAGTGAACCTCTAGAAATTGTTATGAAACTGATATTGACATACTGTGATATATTAGATAATGACAAATTGTGCAACAATTATTCTTATACTTATATACTGAGGACCTGTGATAGTGATAAAAGATTTTAATGTAAAGACAAAATAACAATTTATGTAATGTATTTTTGCCAAATGACAATATAAATCGTATATCTATCTCTCTCTCTCTCTCTCTCTCGCTCTCTGTCTCTCTCTCTCTCTCTCTCTCTCTCTCTCTCTCTCTCTCTCTCTCTCTCTCTCTCTCTCTCTCTCTCTCTCATGCCTGGCTCTACGTCATTAACCGACGCCACTTTTCACGCGCTTTTCGACCGAGCCTACTTGTTCTCGTGCCGCGCCAATTTTATCCTATCTGTTTTCTATAGCTTGAGCTGACCCATTCCAATTGTGAATTCGCCTATGCACAAAATATAAGTACCAAATGCGTCTTTGCCTGCCACTAAAATAAATTAGTTTTGCCTTTTGACAGGCATGCTAAATATTTTTAAGCAATTTTTCGCGTACAAAAGTTAATAATATAATAATTTAAATAATGTATATATCTGTAGGTTCCAGGAAAAATGACTTAAGTCCACTTTTCACGTTTTTGAGATTTTAAGGTTTAAAGTTTTTAATTTCCATTTAAACTAATATTAAGCAAACCCATGGAATTCACTCTCGGCAGAATAGTGTTCGAGTATTAGTTGCAGATACTACCAGAACTTGCAAAGTTTAGAGGTCCAGCACTGAGATGTAACAAGGATGATGAGAATGGGCCAGTACAACACTTTTCTTCTTGATATATTCAAAATTACACAAGAATTTTTTAGGCACACACGAGACACTTTACTCAAAGTTTAGTGTAATAATCATAACTACAGATTACCATAGCGCCGAGAATTTCACGTAAGCTTGGTAATCGTACATTAAATTAATATTTTGGCAAAAATTAGCCTAAAAAGTAGGTTAAATTATGCTTGACAATTTCGCAATGTATTCTTTCAATATCGGCAAAAAGTATTGCCCATGAAAGCGAGGCCAGCGCGCGTTCGAATTCCTCTCTCATTCCGGCAGCGTATTCAGCAACAGTCGTGCTAAACACGCATGCGAAGCTCAACCGTCGTGTGTATTTGTATTACCAACGCCTGTTATTGATTATTAATATCGACATTATTATTTTGTTATCATCCATTTGTTATTTATTACTATTTCAGACTGACAATATATAGTTTATTTTTATCGTTAAACCTTGGGGTTGCTAATTAACCGAAGCCGCCTACTCCCCGTATCGAGTTAGGCCGATAAGCGGAGCTACAGTACATTCGCGTTGCGATTGAATTAAACTTCGCGTTTTCGCGCTCCTTTCAGGTCGCGAAAACTAGTGAGTCGAGGAAACTCCGCAGAAAATCCGATCTCTTCGAGGATTCGACATGAATGGGTAGATAAGCATAGTAGAGCCAAGTTCAAGCCACAGTGGTTAAATGCCGCTAGCTAGCCTAAGGTAAGCGAAACGGTAAGTCGCTCGCACGCGTTGCATGTGCCGCATGCCAGCAAGTCTCTGGCTGGATTGTTAATTTGTTATTAACAAATTAAGCACCCCAATACACAAATAAATATATATATTAAACTGGAACTTATTTCTCAAACTGATCGAATACCGGCTCTCGTCCCAGAAATCTATTGTTTATACCCAAAAACTATAAATGCAGCAAAAACAGCGGTTCAGAAGGTGAAAACCCATTTCAATCATCAAAAAACGCTTTTTTTTGCAGTTTTTACATTTTTTATATTCCTGCGTGCTGATTTCTCTAGAACAAAAATTTAGTAAGCTAAAATATTTTTAAATAATCTTTGTGGGTGAAAACAATGTCTTCTGTACTGATTTTGGAGCGGAAAAAAAATGTTTATAACAAGGATATAGCTCTTAAATTTTCCAAAAATTCACAAAAACGTACTTTTTTGCGATTTTTTGGAGTTATCGATGGGTTATCTTTCTTTAAAGTTTAAGTAACTAATACTATGAAAAGGAAGTGTTCAAGATCTTTAATTTCTGTTTGTAGAAAATTTTTTAGGTGCTTCCGTTGGTCATTTTAAGTTGGTAAGAAAATCAGAAAATGAAATCTGTGAACAGGGTACCCGGATTTTCATGTTTTTTTTTCTATTTTTAACTACAGTTCAGGTTTTGCACGCATATATTGTAGCACTCTATAAGTAACAGCATATTTTGGAAACACAGCTTACTGCATTAAGAGCTGCGTCCCCATTCCGGAAGTTTCCAGACCTCTATATACGGCTGTGAGTGTTTCTTACTGATACACAAGCGGAACGGATGGAATCGGAAATTGCTCTTAAAAAATAAACACTGAAGTTAGCTGCTTAATCAAGATTGAATCATTTGTATTGGTACATAACCAGGTGCTGATAACCCTGAAGGATGAAAAAAATCAGGTGCTCATAGCACTTTTTTCGGATTGAACATTTGAACCATCAACACCGAACGCACTGTCACCGAGCATACATTTTTATGCTAAGCCGATTTCGAATTACTGTATTTATTAGGCAAATTCTTTTTTATGTTTCTTATGTTCAGATAGAGAATGGTTTCTGATTAACAAAATTTAGAACTGTCTGATATAACGAACAATTTAATATCAAAATTTGATGGAAATTATTTACCATCAATAACAGTCAAAAGATTAGATCATTGTCATGAAAAATTACGGAAAGTGTACAATCTTTATGCAGAAGTAAGAAAATTTCAAAACAAACCGAGTAAAAAAGTCAAGGATTTTTTTAAAGAAATGTCTGATGTATTTGACATTTCCCAAGATACTTCAATGAAAATACTTAGCTCATTGAGTGATAAAGCGAAAAAAGAGTTTCTCGTTAACCAGTTGAATATATAAAAAGTAGGATATCTTTGATATAAAGTGGAAACATATCAGATAAATGACGTACTTATAATTTGTCAAAACTTAATTATTATTCCATTTTTTTCATAATTACATTTAATTACAGATGCAGATATTTTAGAATCTCCAACTCCGGAACTAACTGAGTTAGAAATAGAATTGAGTTAAACGTTTAGCCAAAAAACATCAATTAGTGAATCTGCTAATGTGACTTTACGACCTCAGTCATCCGATGATCCTGATTGTAGTAACAATGATAATATTAGCTCAGAGTCGAATTTAATGGCAAGTAAGTATTTTCTTTTCATTTATGTGTAATCTGGACTAATGTGTCCAAAAACTATTTTTTGATTTAAGTTCAGGCAAATCTAAAAATATTTGTATGTATTTTGGTTACGTCTATTGATTCGTGTCTGCAAAGGATCTATTAGTATGTAAAAGATTAAACTAATTGAGAAATTTATTAGCAGAGAGGCCATAAACCATAATTTGCGGAATGAAATCATTTTTTCATCATGCACACTTTTAAACTCATTCGTTAAATTGTTATTGTATTGATATTAAGGTGGTAATTTTTTAAAAAATCTTTGAGTTAATAAAAAATTCTAAGTCTACTGGGGTTATTTAAAGAATATAAAAGTGTTGGAATAACTCAAAAGAGAGTATTTAAAATTTTAGTAAGAAAAGTTTTTTCACAGCTATGGCAAGTCATTATTCGTTCCGTGCAGGCTGTTGGGGAGATGAGCAGAGAGCAATTGAACTTCTGCCTGTCGGATTAATAAAATAAACACTGGGGGGCGTTTTTTGTTTCTTTACTACTGCTTAAAATAGTGCTTACAACTTGCTAAGTGTAAGTTTTACAGATTTCCTTGAAAGCATGATAAAAGTTAGATTAAAAACGAAATTGAATTGCAGTTGTAAGAAAATTTAAATAAGCGACATAACCTATTTATTTTGTATTGCTGGTTGGAATTTTACGAACTCTATGAGCATCAATTTCTTTCAAAAATTTATGTTACGCTAAGATGAAATTTTAAATTATCTGTCACATCCATTATTCTATGATAAATAATGACTTAAACCTTCACATAGAAATATATTTCAACTCACAAGGAGAGGACGTAACTTCTGGGTGAGGGATTTGGCTACAACTTTAGGAGAGTGTTCTTCGGCCTAAAACATGAGTAACAGAAGAAAAAGTGTGGATGTAATTAATTACACTTTCATATATCTTGATACACTTATATATATTTTCACAGATTTTTATACATAATGCATAGCAAACTGCATGCACTGAATCGCATCGACATAAGGTCCAAATGTAACGTAATACTTTTGAACTCGTTAGTACATTTTCCTACAGTTTTAGACGCTTTTATTTAGTTATAGACAGTTTAGCAACAAGAAAAATATTGGTTTTATAAATATGTGTTTGTCAAAATAATGAACCTGATCACAAGAGCATATCTGGAAAAGTTTAAATGTAATTTTCTTCTTGTAATTTTTGTTCATAATACAAAAAGAGCTCGTTCTTGAAAATAAATATGTACCACTTGTATGTACACTGTCCAATAAAAATAATCTTTAATTTAAAATTAAGAACTTTTCAGTTTCTCGAGCAAGTATGATGCTTTGCGGATAAGATAATGCCTCAGCAAAATAGTGCAATAATTTACTTTGTAGTAAATACGATTTAATACCCAATCTACTTGATACACGACTGGAAAAGCGAAATACTTTTTAACAAATTTTAGTTATTCGTTCCGAACAGTTTACCTTTTCTATGTGTACTAGAAACATGTATTTTGACACATAATAAGTTAAACCTGGTTGTTACAAATTCTATAATTAAATAATGGTATTTATATCTGTTCTGACAAATAATGGAAGTATCATACAGATAATAGATGAACACCAAAAATAGGTAACTCTGTACAAACCCTATACAAAAATAACCTTACACCATACATAAAATAATTCTAAACTAATTGTAACTAAACTAAAATTGTAAACTAAAATAATTCTAAAAGCTTGTTGCACGAAAAAATTCTACACAAATATTTTCTACATGAAAATTATTAACACCCATATTGAAATATTTTACTGCACTGCAAAACTAACAATAAGCAGAATATCTTATAACCTATATTATACATTGTTAAAAAATAGGTTATGCGATTATATAGAGTTTTGCGGTGGAGTAAAGTATTATTTTAATATTTAACATTAGATAATATATTGTAATAACCTACTTTTGGTGTTATTATCCACATAGTAGTTTTATTAATGTCCACAAAAAAATATAAATAGAGTAAAATATTGTTAAGTGTAACAAAAAAATTAAATCATTTTTACGTATAATTAAAAAAATATAAATTTATCAGATAACATGCCTTTTTTAAAGAATAAATTCAACTTTTGTCATTCTTAAGAATAATCATAAAATTGATATCATAATTGATAGGGCTGGAATAGCAAATTTACAGTAAATGCACCAAAAGTTTAAATACTTGATTTTATTAGTACGGATATGGTTAGACGTAATAAATTGTTATGCAGCTGTATTATTAGGAAAATTAAATAATTAATAAAAATAAGGGTTTGTGGTGTTTTTCATGGATTTTAGGGCCCACTGAACGAAATCCTCAGACGTGTGTCATATTTTAGGCCAAAGAACACAATTGTTTATTGTCAGTATACAATAAAAAAAATCTTGTAGTTGGTTAAGACACTTTATTAGTCTAACGAACCCTATATGTCAATCAACACTGAAGTATATTTAAATTAAATGAACTAGTTTTGTTAAAAATATTACCTGCGCATAACATAATTATGAAATTATTTTATTCTGTGTTAAAATTTATGTTTCAGCTGTAGAAATAAATGTCAATATTTATCGAATAAAAAAATTTGAAATAAGTTATAATAATAATTAATATTGAAATTTATATCAATTTTTAACAAAAATTTTTAATGATAATCAGAAAAATTATGAGTAAAATAGTTTTCCTACAAATTTTTGATTTTATAAATATTAATAAGTTATTAGAGTATGTTGCCCTATGTATATGTATGTGTATGTGTCCCACCTGTCCACGTAACATCCAAAGCAGACACGTTACGCTCTTCTCACTCTTTCTAACAATAATCACATAAGAACCTAAGAGACATAAAGCTTACGAGCCGAAGGCCAGTTTCCAAATAAAAATTAATCAAATGATAACTTTTACAAATGTAAACCTGCGCAGCCCGTATTTATATAAAAATATGGTCTTTACATTGCTATAGTTGAAACATAAATTTTAAACCTAGTATGAAAAAATTTTATAATTATGCTATTCACAAGGAACATTTTTAGTGAAAATCATTGATAGTAAAGATTAGGTTTCAGTAAATTATGATTTGGGTTTTTACTCATTTTTTACTATGATTTAAGTGGAAGCTAATGTGAATATGAAAATGCTTTTTATAAATTGAATTATGTATATTTTCAAAACCAACAGCCTAACTAATAGCTGAAATAAGGCAACTAACATCCAGCGAAGAGTCACCTTTTAGCTCGCAAAGTTCTGGCAGAATTTATACTGTCACAGGAAGAAACTATGAGAGTAAAAATGAAAGAGGTACCATAAATGTCATGACTCCATAAGTTGTGGCAGCTTTTGATAAAGCTAAAGTTTCTGACAGAGATGCTGCTTTTTTTACCGGTCTTATTGTCAAAGCATTGAATATTGACATTAACACTTTAATCCTCAATCGTAAACCCATCAATGTATCAAGGGCTGAAACAAAAAAGATGGAATGTGAAAAAATTAAGCAGTTTATTCAAAATACTCCCATAACGTATTTAATTGTTCACTGGGATGGCAAACTTATTTCAGATAACATGGCCTGCAAGAAGACAGACCGTATGTCCATTTTGGTATCCAGTGATAAATTTACAAAAATTATAAACGTACCAGCATTGCAGAACCAAAAGGCGAGTACAATTGTTTCAGCAGTTTATACACGTTTCAAAGATTGGGGATTAATAGACTTAACGAACGCACTGTGTTGTGATACAATTAATGGAAATTTAGGATACAAAGGTGGTGCAGCAGTTCTTTTAGAACAGTTAATAGAGAAAGATTTAGCTTATTTACCGTGTTGCCGACATATTCTTGAATTTATATTGAGAGCAGCATTTGAAAAGAATTTTCCTAGTATTACTGGTCCGAATGTACCGATGTTTAAGAGGTTTCAACAGGAATGGCCTCATTATGATCTCAACTCTTATGAAAATGGATTAGCTGGACTAGAGACATCTTTGAAAAATGAAATTCCTCATGTAATTCAGTATATACAAAGTTATTTAAAAGAACAGCAGCCTAGAAGTAATTATAAAGAACCATTAAAGCTCTGTTAAAAAAGGAATAAAATTTAAAAAGCCAGGTGTGATTCACTATGCCCGCTGGATGGCTAAAGCTATCTATTCGATAAAAATTTATTTATTCAGAAAATTATTGAATGTAAAGAAGGTAGATGCAGAAAAATTATTTGCTATATGTAAATTGATTGGTCTTAGATATATCACTTCATGGTATACTGCTCATTTAGCCAATTCCGCTCCAAACAATGATTTAAGGTTAATAAAATCATTATTTGATTTTAAAGACATATAAGATGCTACTTTACATAAATTCAGTAATCACTTGTGGTATTTGTCATCATAACTCAGTGTTCTTTCGCTTTTCGATACTGATGTTGAAATCACTGTAAAACAAAAAAATAGTAGAATCACTGCAAATAGATTCATCAAATGATGAAGGTGATAGTATAAAAAACATGATACTTCTCATGAAGACATCAGGGCACTGCATGATAAAACTTTTGATTATTTTACTAACAGCCTAATTTAAAATTTTTTTACAAAGTTCAATTTGAACAATGAGTTTTTTTAAACATGATTGTAATTTATGAGAGAATGATCCTTCGTACGTAGAGTGTCGTGAAAAATTAAAAAACCTCATTTTAGTAAATAATTGTGCCGAAAGGGCAGTTTATTTGGCTGAAGAGTATGTAAATACCCGATCTCAGGATCAAGATCAGAAACAGTACTTAGTTCAGTTTGTTAATGAAAGCAGACAAAGTTCACTAGCAAGTGCTGATAAAAAAAAAGATTAATAAAAAAATTCAGAACTGAGTAATATATTGTTTGTAATTTTGTATGTTTTGAAATGTATTGTATTTCTGTAAATATATTAATTGCTTTAGTTGAGGATAACTAATAGTATTCTGAGCACTCATTCAGCTCTATTAATAAGCAATGAGTTTAAAAAAATTTGAATAATAGTAATAATAATAATAGTATTTTATACTACAATGGTCAAAATTTAGTTTTGCATATGGATACATTTTTTCGAGAACGAGTTTGCAGGGATCAAACAAAAGATTACGAAAAGGTACAAAACATTACCATTAATATTCATATCAAGACAATCAATTCATTTATGTGAAAGAAGCTTTAGTGAGTGCGAAACCTTAACTGCAGTTAAAAATAGAGAAAATCGTAAAAATCCGGGTACCCTGTTCACAGATTTCATTTTTCGATTTTCTTACCAACTTCAAATGACCATATCTCGGTAACGGATGCACCTTAAACTTTTCTAAAAAATGAAATAATAGATCTCGAACTCTGCTTTTCCACAGTATTAGTTACTTAAACTTTAAAGAATGATAACCCATCGATAACTCCAAAACTCCGCAAACAAAGTACATTTTTCTGTGAATTTTTGAAAAATTTAAGAGCTACATCGTTGCTATAAAAATTTTTTCCGCTCCAAAATCAGTACAGAAGATATTGTTTTGACCCACAAAGATAATTTAAGAGTATTTTAGCTTTCTAAACTTTTTTTAGAGAAATCAGCACGTAGGGATATAAAAAATGTGAGAAAATGCGAAAAAAAGAGTTTTTTTTTTGATGATTGAAACGGGTTTTTCACCTTCTAAACCGGGCTTTTTTTACTGCTTTCATAGTTTTTGGGTATAAACAATAGATTTCCGGGACAGGAGCCGGTATTCAATCAGTTTGGGAAATAAGTGCCAATCTTTTATATATATATATATATATATATATATATATATATATATATATATATATATATATATATATATATATATATATATATATATATATATATATATATATATATATATATATATATATATATATATATATATATATATATATAACGGAGTGCTCAGTTATTAATAACAACGAATTAATTGACTAAGCCATCGTCCTGCAGGCATACGCCACACGCAGCGATGTGTGCGCGGCTGGCCGCAGCTGTTACCTTCGAGACGGCTCGCGGCGGAGCCCTGCTGTAGCCTACCCCGGTGTAGCTGTGCAGGTTCTTCTCGTGTATACACCGAATCCACGAGGATTCGGCTTCGTGCGGGGTTTCCTCGACGCACTTGGTTTTCGCGACCTGCAAGGGGCGCGAAAACGCGAAGACTAGTGATATCGTATACGCACAGCAATGTAGTCTTATTCTGGCCTAACTCGGTGCGAGGAGCAGGCGGGTTCGGGTTATTAAGGCACACTGATTTGGTAACAATAATAATATAAGCTATATTCTGAAAAAGTGAGTAAATAAACAATTTACAATTACTTTACACATGGAACTAAGCTGACAATAATAAGTAAAATATCGCGTAGGTCGAGCGTCGCTCGCGTGTTCAACACGACCGTCGTTGAACACGCCGTCGGATTTACGGAAGGTTACGATCGCGCGCGTTCCCTCTGTCCCGCGAGCTGTACGGACCCTTTCGCCTTGACGGCACGGCGCGCTATTCGCAGCGTGGTCCTGTTTTTGTCGCTGTAATCGTCCGCGGTTGTCGTGGGCTATCCCTTACCTCTATCACTAGAGTTCGACGTTACGATGAAGACGCGTCGTCGACGATGTTGGCTCTCTGATTCTCTCTCTGGCGAGGTCCTTCGTCGTACCACCGAAAAAGGCGATCGTCGGCGTCTTCCCCAATATGGCGTTGGAGCGTCTCTTTCCAGCGACGAGGCACACGGCATGAGGAGTCGAGCGGTAGTGGTCTTCCTCTCCGCCGCCGTGTCCCCCCGCTCCTTCTCGCTCTCGTCTTCACACCTGTTGCCGCGCGCGTTCATGAGATGGCGTCTCATGCCCCTTTTGCGTCTTCTCATTCGCGAATTATACGCGTCTCGTTACATCCCCCCGCCCAGACGATGCTTACCCCGGTAAGCAACTTCTGTCAATTGAAAAACGATGTCGCGGAAACGAACGAGGAATCGGGTATGAGAGGTGTGGATTACCGAAGTAGGATACTTGGAGTGATGACGCACCCTAGATTTGCCGCAGATGCCGCATAACTGGACTTTTTCGGTTACCGTGAGATTCGGGGCCCGTTTGGGTGTCTTCTTTCACTCCTCGTCTGAGCTGGAGCCCCAACGTCGTCGTGAACCGCGTGGTCACGCTTGGCGTCCACCAAGCGTGAGCGCGTTCATCGTGGCGATGGCGGCCTCCTCTCCTTCTCTTTTCAGCCACTTTTCTCAATTTCTGCAGCATATCCTACACATATGGTAAGGGATAAGTGAATCTCGAGCCTGCATCGGGCAGTTCTATCACATCGGTCTCTCCTTCGGGAGACGATCTGTTCGATCGTGATTGGGCGTTAGAGTCTATCGTCGTCGCTTCAGTTCCGACGAATTGAGCTGCCACAGAGGTGACGTTTCCCTTCGTAACCTTGTTCAAGTTGTCCTTCCCTTCGTGCGAGAACGTGCCCGTTTGCAGAAATTTATTCGTTCCCCTCGTCGTTGCTTCAGCTTTGACTAGGGGTTGCATGGATAAAGTCGTACGTCCTTCTGGACAATACGTCGATCTCCGCGGCTATTCGGTCACTCCTCTCTCTTCTGAGAGAGTCGTATTCTGTTGTCTATTCCAGTCGGCCTCGCCTTCTGGAGAGGGCTCGTCTGGACGTGGTTGGGCATCTACTTCCCCCCTTGACACTTCAGTGCTGGTGGGGGCAAACACTGCAGATACTGTATATCCTTCTGGATGATTAGTCGGTCTCTGCGGCTGAGTGGTTTCCTTCCCTTCTTCTGACGGGGTAGAACTCGATTGCCTGACTAATCCGATCTCGTCTTCGGGTGACGGGTCGTCTGGGCATGCATGAGCGTCCGTTTTCCCCGTCGATACTTCGGCGTCGATGGGGAGAGATGCTGCGGGGACCGTATTTACTTCAGGAATGATCGCAGTCCTTATTAGCCACTCACCACTTCGTTTTCCGAACATTTGGGGCAATATTTCCTCATGTACCCCAATTCTCCACATCCAAAGCACTTCAAAGGTTGCGTCGGGTCGAACCATTGCTTATTCCCCCCTGGCGTTGCACCAGGGTGGTCCGACCTGGGCTTATCTCGCCCATTCCTGGAGGGGGATTTGCTTTGCTGCCGTTTTCCGGGGGACCTCTTGGGGCTGCTCTGTCCCAGTTTCCCCTGCCCATTCCTGGGCCGGAAGTTCTCGGTTCTATTCGGTTGTTGAAGATGTTTTAACTTCTCGTCTAGCATCTTCGCGAATAGCGCCGTAAGATCTAACAGGCTTCGTTTCCTCCTTCGTTACGGCGGATACCTCTGGCCTGGGCTTTTTCGTTTCCTGGGCCGATTTATACGCCATTTCTGGCAGCAGAGAGGCCTCGGGTAGTGGTGGAGGACGTATGTTCCTTTCCTGCTCCAGCGTCCGCTCAGCGTTCGACGCCGCGTCAAGCAATGACTCTACGCTGGTAACTTCGCATCTCCGGACGATTTTCTGTAGATCTGCTCGAATGTTTCGATGAAGCAGATCTATCTCTTGACTGTTTTCTAGTCTTGGCGATAATTTGTTCATGATGCCGATTGGACACGTCAAATAGTCTCGAGCTAACTCGTCCGGTCCTTGCGTTCGCAGATTGGCTTCATCGAGTTGTCCCGTACTAGCGTCTGGCTGAAGCGGTGAAATCGTTCAAGGTTCTCCACTTCGTCATGTTATGCCTGTACCAGGTCGCCGCATTGTCTGAAGAGCTCAGACAAAGCTGCCAAAAGTTCGTCGTCTGACAGGGTGCTTAGCGCGTTACAGTCCTCAATTCGTGTCAGGAATGCGTCTATACTCTAATCTTTCCATCCAGAGAACTTGAAATTCCATTTCCTGACTCTTTGGCCTACGTCTTTGTTGCTTCCGAACCTAGACGTTTGCTCCAAGCTTTCCGGCGCGAATCTAGGGCTAGATGTACCGCGGTTGTTTGGTCTGCTCGCAGTTGGCTGCTCCCTTTACCGACGTTCGTCGCCTGTAGTCTCACGACTACCTCCCCCCTCTCAGACGCTTGATGCCGTGTGCGGTGGTGCCGACTATCTGCGAGATTCATCGAGCCCCGAATCCCCATATATCGTTAATGTATCCTGGAAGTTCACGTGTCCAGTATGTTTAGCATCCTCGTGCCTTATGCTGGATAACCACTGACCGCGCTTCACTCGCTCAATCTGCTGTTTGAGCGATCTCACTGTGGAAATCAGTTCCGCCGTCACGAAAGATACATCTTTAGGTATCTGGAATTCGTTTCCCTGTGCGGATACTAAAGTGACCATCTCTTCATTCGCTTGTTTGCTCGGCTCGTGGGTGCCTGAGTTGGCTGTGGGCTCGTCCTCCTCATTGGTTGTCATGTTGGTCTCTGTTGGACCCCGCAGTGTCTTTTGCAAGTTCCTGTGCCCTTCTGTGTCTGAGTTCAGCCTTGCCAAATTATGTTCGTTTGGCTCACCCATATGTCTGCCATCCTTTATATCGGCGGTTATCATTGCGTCGATAAATTGACGCCTGAGTCGAGCTCGGTCATTGATATTTTCGGTGTCCTCGCCTTGTTCTTCAATGAAGTCATTGGGCGAGTAATTACCGAGTAACCATTTCTACAAGCGGTTCGCATTCCGTTCTGACGGCCACTCTTCTATCGCTAATTCATTTTTGTTGTGCATCTTGTGATTCGATGGATATCTGTTTTCTTTCTTGGGTATCTGTCTTTCGCTTCGCAAGATTCCAGAGTACGTTAGTGTGTGCGAGGGTATTACAATACGATGGTACAAGAAAAATTTTGCAATTAAATTTTCCTTTTTGTAGTTGAGTGCGAATTTCGCAAATCCTATCGTTTTCGATTTCGCAGTTTTCGCTATCTATTCGTCTTGTCTATCCAATCAATCACGGGTATATTTTCATCCAAAATGTTATAAAAACTTTTATTTGTCACATATTTGTAAAGTCTTCTGAGTACAACTCTCGTTTTCTAACTCGGAACTGTGTGTCAAATTTTTCGTTAATTGTTCAGAAACGAAAAATAATCTCAGCCTTTGTTTCTCTTAGTTTTTCTGTTATGATTATTTTTATCCCGAAAAATATTTAAAAAATTTATTGTATATATAAAAAAAATCTTAAGTTCAATCGAGCTACTTCATCAATAACAGAAAAATTAATTTTCCAAAAGAAATATAAATTTTCGGAAATATTCGATTTTCCTAACCAAAATTATCGGTTTTTTTCTTAGATTGTTTGTTTAATAATAAATAAAACTGTAGACTTATTTTTCGTTTCGTTATTCAAAAATTCTGATAAGGTGCACATTAATATTTTATTTTCGAGGAAAATTGAATTTTTATATTCCTAATGGTATTCCGAAAAAAATTTAATTTTTTCAAAAATTATCTAATTTTCAAAAAAAAAACAATTTATTCATAAATAAATTTCTCCCATTTTCTAACATATAAAAAATTATTATGAATTTCCCTTCTGAAAAATTTTTCCAAATTAGTTTAACTAGTTATATTTATTAAAAAAGCATAATCCGGATTTTGAATTTTTCTATTTTATTGTTTATTATCGACAAACACCAATTTTGCCGAAAAACAATTTTCTAAATTAATAAAAAGATCGAAAATCCTAAAATTGTTGAATAAACAATAATTGCGAAGAAGAACAATTTTCCCAATTGAACAGTTTGATATACTGAATTATTTTTAAAAAATACTAAAAATCCAAAAAAATTTCAACAATCCAACAAAAATCTGATTTTCCGAACCTATTGTTTATTAATGTTCTGTAAATAACAATTTTGTAGAAAAATAATTTTCCAAAATAAAGAAAAGAAAATTAAAAATTAATTTTATTCCTCTTAAAAAAATTTAAAAATCCAAAAAAAATCCAATTTTCCGAAAATATTGTTTACTAATAATTAATAAACAATACTACTGAAAAGAAAAAAAATCTTGATAAATAATAAATTATCATTAGGTGTGTGTGGTGTTCTCAGGCGATCACTCATCCAAGTACTGACTGTGACCAACGCTGCTTAACCTTGTACAACGCTCTCAGGTAACCTTTTCATTTTTCAAAAAAAAAATTCAAACTCAAAAAAAAATTCTTTTCTTGTGATAATTGTTTATTGTCTCTCAGTAAGCAACAAAAAAACTGAAAAAATTAATTTTTGCAATAACAATTTCAAAAAACGCAAAATAAATTTTTCGCTGCTCGGAGTACGACCGCTCCTAACGCTGCTTAACCATGATGATCGGTCGACCACAGAATCGCTGAGCGCGGCGCGGGTGTCTCTGCGGCTGAACTGAATTTATACACCCTTCAATACCGTGATTGATTGCTTTTTGCTCTGACTGCTTATAATTATTCGTAATTACGCTCGACCTTTTTATTAATTATAATCGTGTATTATAATTTTCTCTTTCTTAAGGTTGCGAGGCAGAGTATAAAGTTGATTAAAATATTATTATTCTTGTGTATTGTGATCAACACAACGACACTTTTACAAACTTCAATGTGTTTGAGCTTCGTGCAAAATTTTAAAATCACCGAAAAACAAAAAAGAAATTTTCATTTTCTAATTGTTTTGACTTAGACTTAATTTTTAAATTTTAATTATTTGAAATCATTGATTTCCAATCAATGGTGCTGTTAATGCCGGATTTTGTTGGGCGCCATGTATAATGGGGTGCTCAGTCATTAATAACAACGAATTAATTGACAAAGCCAGCATCCTACAGGCATTTGCCACACGCGTGTGCGCGGCTTGCCGCAGCTGTTACCTTCGAGGCGGCTCGCGGCGGACCGCCGCTGTAGCCTACCCCGGTGTAGCTGTGCAGGTTCTTCAAGTGTATACACCGAACATCCACGAGGATTCGTCTTCGTGCGGAGTTTCCTCGACGCAGTTAGTTTTTGCGAACTGCAAGGAGCGCGAAAACTCGAGGACTAATGCTATCATATACACACAGCAATCTAGTCTTATTCTGACCTAACTTGGTGCGAGCGTGCGAGGAGCATGCGGGTTCGAGTTATTCGGGCACACTGATTTGATAACAATAATAATATAAGCTATATTCTGCCCAGATAGCAGCCCGTGCCGAGCACGGCGTGCTGGCACGGCGTGACGAATTTGTGCCATCACTGTGCAGTCGCGGCGTGCTGTCCGATTCGGTGGCACGTCGTGACCGCCCTGTGCCGTCATCGTGCCGTCACGCAACATCACTTTTTTGAACTTTTAGATTCCAGCAGAATGACGGCACAGTGCAAGCCCGCCGTGTCGGGAAAATCGTGGCCGCAATGTGACGGATTATGGACAGCACGACGTGCCATCAATATAATTATAAAAATATAATTTAATTGCATATTTAAGTTATTATTTCTATTACAAATAAAATTGATAATAATAG
Source organism: Gastracanthus pulcherrimus (assembly GCA_949152435.1). Taxonomy (NCBI): domain Eukaryota; kingdom Metazoa; phylum Arthropoda; class Insecta; order Hymenoptera; family Pteromalidae; genus Gastracanthus; species Gastracanthus pulcherrimus. The sequence continues at coordinate 89,011,593 of OX424575.1, forward strand.
TAATGATTTGTTAATTTATTTATATGGGGCTCAATTGGTGTAATTGAATAAATAAATAAATATAAATAAATAAATAATAGTATAATTTTATGATTTATATTTTTATTAATAATAAATATATTTGTTTATAATTGAATATTAAAATTGATTTACATTATAAATTTAAAGTCTTGAAATAATTTCTGTTGTTTGAAGTAATATATCGCATCCCGCCATTGCAGTAATCTCCCTGCTTTCATGAAGACTTGATCTTCAATTGCAGACGCGTGCAATAAGTGAAATTGTTCTTAATAATTATAGCGGTATTATTGTAGTTATTAATTATTGTAGTTATCTGTGGTGTAATTTGGAATTCTGAATTATATAATTCGACTGTGGCAAGTTTGTGGTGGATGTTCGAGAGGAAGTGCAGCTCGTCTTGTGGATCATCCTGGCGCGCGCACGTGCAATTGCAGTTCATAGTAAATAATTACTATCATTAATTATTTACATGCTGCAATTTGGATTTTCCAAGAGAACTGTGGCAACTATCTGGACATTTCAGAGTGAAGAGATTGTCTTGAGGATCACCCTGGCTGAGATGTAAAATTTTTTTATTTATAATTATTCTAATAATTATATTATGTTAATAAATAGGTTAGTTTTGACGAGGAAGGACGAGTGGCCAGGACGAGGAAGTGCGACGATGGATGCAGCAGGAGGGGTATCTGGGCTACGGTCCCCACGAAGGGGCACGAAGATGAGAGCTGCAAGGCCCAGGACGGCGTACTTGCGGCAGCAGCAGTGGCACGGTTAACCTCGAAGAGGTTATGTTTACATACAGCTTCCTACTGCATTCGTCCACTGCCAATATTATCAGGTGAGATTAGTGTTTAGTTTATCACTGTAATCTCCCCTTACTAATGCTGCGTTGTTTCTAGGTGTCTGGTGAGTGCTTCGGAGGTTAAATGAACACTCAAACTCTAAAATCCATGAATCTTCAAACATATGAAACCTACAACCCATGAACCGTCAAACCCCTGAACGCAAGACTTAGTTTTATAATTATTAAATTTTTCATTTCTTAAATATATCCTTTATGTTTAGGTCAACTACTTGATTTATCTTGGTGGTAGAAATACCGATGACTCTGACTTTGCAGTCAACACAGAGCTTCTGTGCAATGTTACTTGCCTTGGAGATAAGAAAAAAAATGTCACAAGACTACGTGATACCCGTTTTGTGTCAGCTTGTGAAGGTATATTGTTTTATATATTTTATTTTACTTGTCACACTAGACTTATTATATTAATTATGAATGTTTCCATTTTTGACCAGGGCCCTGAAAAGCCTTAAGCAATGTCTACGGCGTCTCGAAGAGATACGCAGAGACGTGCTACTGCCCGAAGAAAGAGATGAGGAGCAGCTGCCACCATCTCCGAGGAGAAGACGAGCTCCTGATGAAGAAGAAGAAGAAGAAGAAGAACATCAAGAACCCCTGCCATCCAGTCCAAAAAGAAGAAGAGTTTTTGAATGCGACATTCATGAAATTTGTTTTGCCGTCTGGGAATTCTTTAGTGTTATTATTACTTCTATTAAAATAAAAATAATAATTGTTTTCAGATGCCGTTGAGAGACGTTAGAAAATAACTCTAGAACCGATCCAGCACGTACTGAGAGACGACGTCAAGGAATAAAGACTGCCGATTCAGCGACTGACCCAAGACTGAGGTAGACAAGCTGAGGCTGGGAGCGACAAAAATGACATCGTTTTCAGACTTGCAAGCTGAGCTTCAAGGAGGGCCTAGCAAAGGTAATTTATTCATCATTCTATTATAACTTTCCAACCCATAATGCAATAAAAATCTTATTTTTTTGTTTGTTTTCAAAAGAGTTCATAACACTTCGAGCGCAGAAACGGTGTGCACCTGCCTGGAAGTGATAGCGATCTGCTGAATGGTTCCCAAGGTCATGCTGTTGTCGTACGAGCGCGTGGACATGCCTGCAAAACTCTCGATGACGCAGGGGCAACGAGAATGATGTTGAGTAGGAGGCTTCTTGCGAGTTGCAGCTCAGACAATCCCTGTTAAAAAATTGAAGCTGGATTTCAAGCTTGAAATTCAGCGATGAGGTTGAATCTGGTTTGATCGAACTTAAAATCCAGCTCGATTTCAAGCTCGAAATCAAACTCAAAAAATCCACCCTGATCGACCTACATTTCAAGTTTGATCAAGCTGGATTCAACCTCATCGCTGAATTTCACGTTCGATCGAGTCGGATTCAAACTCATCGCTGAATTTGAAGCTTGAGATTTAGCTTGATATTTTCAATAGGGGAACCTGCACACGGCCTGCACCATTATTTACGTAAATATTTTCAGGGACTATATATATATAAAATTTCTTCATATATATATATATATATATATATATATATATATATATATATATATATATATATATATATATATATATATATATATATATATATATATATATATATATTCCACGTCGACCATGGAAGAAATTTTTTACATTTCGTTTTAAAATGTTTTTACTAGTTCAGAATAGTTAAAAAATGTATGCAAAAAAAATTTAGATCACAATACCCTAACTATGCAGAACTGTGGCCCTATTAAAAATAAAGTTTTTTTCAATTCTTAGAAACAGAGAAAACTTTAATAATTTTTAGCTCCAGATAGGTGCAATTTAGGTATTTACACATATACATTTTTATTATTTTTCTGTATATTTTTCTGTAAATTTTCTATAGAATATGCTAGCACTTTTTTTAGGCCCTAATTACCACGTTTCTGATTGATTTATAAAAGATATACCGTTATATAGTAATAAGAGCTTCAAAATGAGACCAGGTAGACCATGGACCGAGCTTATTAACCGAAGTAACAGAATTTTGAAGGAAATCTACATACAATTTGTATATCTATATATGAAGATTTATTTTATAAATGATATACCCTACATACATATAGATATATAAATTGTATGTAGATTTCTTTCAAAATGCTGTAACGTCAGTTATAAAGCTCGGTCCATGATCTACCTGCTCTCATTTTGAAGCTCTTATTACTACAAAATTTTGAGATTAAAATAAACTGCCGAAATTTTTTAAATAGCATATAACAGTATATATCTTTTATAAACCAATCAGAAACGTGACAATTGGGGTCTGAAAAAAATGTCAGCATATTGTACAGAAAATTTACAGAAAAAAATGCATATATATATGTAAATACCCAAATTGCACCTATCTCGAATTGATTTTTCTACTTTTCTAAAAATTTAAATAAACTTTATTTTTAGGGTCACGGTTCTGCAAGATTTGGGTCTTATGAGCTAAAATTTTATTTACATGCTTTTTTCACTATTCTGAACTAGTAAAAACATTTTCAGCGATTTGTAAAAAATTTCTTCACGGGTTTACGTGAAATATATATTATTATGAAATATTGAAATTCGTTCAGAATGAACTTTTACTACAGTTTCTCTATTAGTCTTGACGTTTCTTTCGCCTTTACAATACATCAGGAAAGTATAATACATTTTTAGGCCAATTTTTTATTTGAAAATTTTTATATATCAAATTTTTAAATTTTAAATCTCACCTGAGATCTTACCAGAGATCTCGTGTAAGATTTTGAGTAAAAATTCATGAGGTTTTCGCATGATATTTCACCTGAGATTTTTTGGTAGGGATATATAAATATATATATATATATATATATATATATATATATATATATATATATATATATATATATATATATATATATATATATATATATATAAAATCATGCGAAATATCATGCGAAAACCTCATGAAATTTTACTCAAAATCTCACACGAGATCTCTGGTAGGATCTCAGGTGAGATTTAAAATTTCAAAATTTTATATATAAAAATTTTCAAATAAAAATTGGCCAAAAATGTATTATACTTTCCTGATGTATTGTAAAGACGAAAGAAACTTCAAGAATAATAAAAAGAAACTGTAGTAAAAGTTCATTCTGAACGAATTTCAATATTTCATTAAGTGTACATATAATAACATGAGATTTTCGTATGAGATCTCAGGTGAGAATCTTACTTGAGATTGTTCAGTAGGGGTATGTGAATAATCATAATTAAAGTATAAAATTATAATTAAATTTAAATATTTACGTAAATAAATGGTATATATGTGTTATTATTGTATGTATATATCTGCTGCGGATTCCCGGAAAAACAACTCAAGTCCATTTTTTTTAAAATTGAGTTTTAAGCGATTTTAATATCTTTATATAGTATATTTTCAGATAAAAGTGCACAAAATCAAGAAAGTGTAAAAATAAGTAGCCTTATCTACGATTTATGATTTTTTTTACATTAGTTCAAATGGAAAATAAAAATTTTAAGTATTAGTATCTTCAAAACAGAAAAGTGGACTTATGTTGTTATTCTGCAAAACCATATATATATTATGTATTAACTTATTAATTTATTGTACAAAAATTAAATATTTAAAGTATATAAATAAAATATTACAAATATAAAATACAGTATTTTTATTATGATAAAATTATACATTTAATATAAATAATATATATATATATATATATATATATATATATCGCCGTGCTGGCATATTGTCGGCAAATTGCACCGCACAGTGCTGACACGTTGCCGGCACGCGGGCCGCAGTACCAATCGCGCATGCAAATTGCGTCGGCAAAATGACGGCACTATGACGGCCCGCGTGCCAGGACCGCGGTCCTGCACCGTGCCGTCTCAGAAGCGGGGCAGGAATCCGTCACAATGCCGGACCGCGGGCGGCCCGCGGGCCGTCAGCGTGCCGACACAGTGCCGACTCAATGCTATCTGGGTGAAAAGGTGAATAAATAAACAATTTATAATTAATTTACACGTGGAACTAACACGCCGGATTCACGGAGGGTTGCGATCGCGCGCGTTCCCTCTGCCCCGCGAGCTCTACGGACCCTTTCGCCTTGACGGCACGGCACGCTATTCGCAGCGTGGTCTTGTAATCGTCCGCGGTTGTCGTCGGCTATTCCTTACCTCTATCACTAGAGTACGACGTTACAATGTAGACGCGTCATCGACGATGTTACTCGTTGCGACGGTTAGGCGAGGCTCTCTGATTCTCTCTCTGGCGACGTCCTTGGTCGTACCACCGAAAAAGGCGATCGTCGGCGTCCTCCGCGGCGTCTTCCTCAATATGGTGTCGGGGCGTCTCTTTCCAGCGGCGAGGCACATGGCGTGAGAAGTCGAGGGGTAGTGGTCTTCCTCTCCGCCGCCGCGTCCCCCCGCTCCTTTTCGCTCTCCTCTTCACACCTGTTGCCGCGCGCGTTCATGAGATGGCGTCTCATGCCCCTTCTGCGTCTTCTCGTTAGCGAATTATACGCGACTCGTTACAATATATATATATCGCGTGTAAAATCCAACGTGTGACGCGCTCTGTCGCGCTTCCCCAGCGCTGTTCTCTCTCGCGCCCCGATCGCCCGTGGCGCGAATTACCCGCGCGTTTGAATTTACGATATGTACGTAAGGTGCATATTGTTACTATATATACTATATATATACTACATGTGTATATATATATATATATATATATATATATATATATATATATATATATATATATATATATATATATATATATATACACACACACATATATATACACACATATATATATATATATATAAAAGATTGGCACTTATTTCCCAAACTGATCGAATACCGGCTCCTGTCCCGGAAATCTATTGTTTATACCCAAAAACTATGAAAGCAGTAAAAAAAGCCCGGTTTAGAAGGTGAAAAACCCGTTTCAATCATCAAAAAAAAAACTCTTTTTTTCGCATTTTCTCACATTTTTTATATCCCTACGTGCTGATTTCTCTAAAAAAAAGTTTAGAAAGCTAAAATACTCTTAAATTTTCTTTGTGGGTCAAAACAATATCTTCTGTACTGATTTTGGAGCGGAAAAAATTTTTATAGCAACGATGTAGCTCTTAAATTTTTCAAAAATTCACAGAAAAATGTACTTTGTTTGCGGAGTTTTGGAGTTATCGATGGGTTATCATTCTTTAAAGTTTAAGTAACTAATACTGTGGAAAAGCAGAGTTCGAGATCTATTATTTCATTTTTTAGAAAAGTTTAAGGTGCATCCGTTACCGAGATATGGTCATTTGAAGTTGGTAAGAAAATCGAAAAATGAAATCTGTGAACAGGGTACCCGGATTTTTACGATTTTCTCTATTTTTAACTGCAGTTAAGGTTTCGCACTCACTAAAGCTTCTTTCACATAAATCAATTGATTGTCTTGATATGAATATTAATGGTAATGTTTTGTACCTTTTCGTAATCTTTTGTTTGATCCCTGCAAACTCGTTCTCGAAAAAATGTATCAATATGCAAAACTAAATTTTGACCATTGTAGTATAAAATACTATTATTATTATTACTATTATTCAAATTTTTTTAAGCTCATTATATATACGATATGTACGTAAGGTGCATATTGTTACTATATATATATATATATATATATATATATATATATATATATATATATATATATATATATATATATATATATATATATGTGTATATATATGTGTGTGTGTGTGTATATATATATATATATATATATATATATATATATATATATATATATATATATATATATATATATATATATATATATATATATATATAGTAACAATATGCACCTTACGTACATATCGTATATATATATATATATATATATATATATATATATATATATATATATATATATATATATGCACATGTAGTATATATATAGTATATATAGTAACAATATGCACCTTACGTACATATCGTAAATTCAAACGCGCGGGTAATTCGCGCCACGGGCGATCGGGGCGCGAGAGAGAACAGCGCTGGGAAAGCGCGACAGAGCGCGTCACACGTTGGATTGTACACGCGACGTAGAGAGGGAGGCTCAGGGAGCCGCGGTACGAAGTCCCTTTCCCGTAGCTTTTTGTGCGCGCGATTTGATAACGCCGCGCGCCGCATAAGCGCGCTCGGGGGCTCGTGCGCGTACCCGCTTGTACGGAATATGAAGTAGAATATACGTATGTTTTATAAACAATATAATCCCTCCCCTTCAATTATTTTTCCTGCCTGCCTATCGCGTGGTCCTCATCCTTATCCCCCGATTTTGCGAGAAACGACCCAGGAACCAGGCTAGCCGGTTGCACGTTGTCGTTGTACAAAAGGTACACACGGCTGAAGCGAGACACTCGCAGTTAACAGGTAAGCTAATGGTCGAGCAGCGCGCCAAAGAGATGCGCGCTGCCTACATTGTTATTACTACAACCCGTCCAACAGCGCCGCAAATTGAACAAGCGGCGCAACAACAGCTGACTCAACAGCAAGCGGTAGAGCAGCAACAGCAGAAAGATGACAAACTGCAGTAACAGAGCGCCGATGAGCTCGAACAGAGGCTGCCGCCAATTCGACAAGAACTACTGCTACAGCAGAAAGATGGCGAACTGCAGCAGCAACCACGACGCTCTCATCTGGCACCAATAAACTGAGCGGAAACCATGAGCGCGGCGAACCACAGGTACGCACCTAGCACACCAGCTGCGGCCTCACCGATGCCACAGCAAGGTGCATTAAGGAGAAATGCGCATGAGATGCTAACACAGCAATCCAAGAATGCAATTCCAAGATACCTTCACGATTGCGCAATCAGCTACGAGCTCCAGCAGCCCTCTGCAGAACCATACAAGGCAGCGCCGGGTGCCACCGCTCGCGGATGCTAGGGGGGGGGGGGGGGGGCAGCGAGACCCTTTAAGCCTCCCGAGCAACAACACATATGTAGACTCGATCGGAAGCATCGGCAGAGCACCGGCAAGCAACCACAGTCGCGACGTGGGCAATATTGTTCGCAAGTGGAGCATACAATATAGCGGCGAGTGCACGCAAAGCATTGACAACTTTCTCACGAGAGTTGACGAATGTCGTACGCTCGGAGATCTGTCAGATGCAGAACTACTTTTGCCTCTACTAGAGCTGCTTAAAGGAGTAGCTGCGACATGGTATCGCAATAACAAGGATCAATGGATCACTTGGCAGCAGTTCTGTGAAGATGCGCGATCATGGTATGGCCAAGGGAAAGGCCACCAGCAAGAACTAATTGCAGAAACATACGCACGCTCACAAGGGGAGTTCGAGCCTGTTCGTGATTTTATCACGAAGCTCGTGGACATCATGCGCAAGCAGGACCCTATCCCCGGCCTGGATGAGCAGCTAGATCTGCTGCACCACAAGATGCTATCAACGCTAAAATCTGCAGTACGTCGAACGGACGTCAACTCCATTCACGAGTTGCTGCTGTTGGCTACGGACGTCGAATCCAAGCAAAACTGGAGAAAGTCACAGAGACCACCTTCGCCCCTAGAAGCTATTCTACTGCCCGAGATAGCATACCAAGCGCCACAGGCAGCACGGGGATCTCGGCTGCCAATATCAGCGGTAACACCTCGAGAAGATACAGATAATCCGCTCGATATCGCCGCCATGGTAGAGCGCTTAGTAGAGCAGAAACTAGCGGCCAAACTAGTGCAGCAATCGGCAACGAGCACGGGCACTGCGACAGCTACTACGGGGGCAGTGCCGCAAAAACTACGAAGGTTTGTAAAGAAAGAGGCTGAGAAAAACCCTCCGACTGACCAAAGACCCTGAACCCGAGATGGGAGATGAATTGCTTCGTGTGTGGCGATCCGATACATCGGGCTTGGCAGTGTCACAATCGTGCGGGAAACGACAAGGGGGACCAGTAGCCGAGGCCACTGTCCTCCCTAATGTCAAGAAAAAGGCCTCTAACAACGCGTCCGCAGGGAAGGTAACCCTACGGCGTCCCGCGAGACGACACAACCATGCGAGAAAACAAATGTAAGAGACATTACCATGGGAACCTCGTCAAGACTGGCGAAGCCGCTTGACGCACAGCCAGCGAGGTCACTACCTACGCCGATCTGCGCGGCGGGTGCGGTATGAACGTTGAGAGTAGCAAAAGAGAAGTTGCCGACGCCGCATCCCCAACGCCACCCACACTCCACAGGGAATGTAAAGCGAAAGAAAGCTCAGTTGCGGCACACGCAATGATGTGCGGGCCCAGCTTTGAGCAGCCTGAGGCAGCTCACTTACGGCTAACAGAGCCGATCCTGGCAACCATAAAAAGCAAAAGCATGCCACCAATGCAGTCAGCAGTCTACGAGCAGCCGAGAGAGGTAGGGGAAGATCCCAGCAGTGTAGTCACGCGGCCCAGGAAGCTGGGCGACGACGCAGATACCCCAAACATCCACCCCAACGATGATGAACGCCGTTGGTCGGTGCAGATGCTTTTGGAAGAGTACAGAGTGCGCGCCCTATATGATTCGGGTGCGGTACGCATGGTAATGGGCTCTATCGGCCTACCAATAGCTAGCGCACTCAGGTTGGAAATACAACCTGGCTACACCCGGGGCGCTCGAATGGCGGATGGGACCATAACCGCAATAGCCGGGTACGTCTGTTTACCTTTTACGCTAGGGGGTGTGACGAAGGAAGTCCGGATAGCTATTCTACCTAAATTGGATCATGACTGCTATGTTGGTCGGAAATTCATGTAGTTTTTCCGAACGGTCCGTGACCCCGAGGATGATACACTATTCTTAAAGGATACGGAAACTTTAGTCCCACTGGAAGTAGCCGGGGTCGGCTCGAGCAGCGAGCTAGCGATCTCTTCGGTGGGACTCGCTCATGTAAGTGAAGAAGAGCGAGCGCAAGTAAACGCGCTCGTAAGTAGAATCCTGCTGCAAGGAGGTAACGCAATAGGGCGCACCACCCGTATGGAACACATGATCAATGTGGGGAGAGCGCGCCCCATAAAGCAAATATATTTTCCGGTGTCACAGAAAATCGAGGAAGAAATGCACAAGCAGGTGCAAGAGATGCTCGACGCCGGGATTATAGAGCCCGCGCCCACAGGCGGTTGGTCCAGCCTAGTGGTAATTGTGCGCAAACCAGGCGGTAAATACCGGTTCTGCGTGGATTATCGGAAATTTAATGCGGTATCGGAACCAGACGCGTATCCGTTACCGACCATGGATAATGTCGAACGCAAGCTCCAGAGAGCGCGTTATATAGCGACGCTGGACCTGAACAACGCTTATCACCAGATACCACTGGCTAAAGCAGCAAGGCCGTTAACGTCGTTTACAGTACCTGGAAAAGGGCAATTCATGTGGAAGAGAATGCCGTATGGATTAGCCTATGCTGGGGCCACGTTTCAATGGATGATCGATGAAATCATCAGTGCCGACTTACAGCCGTACGCGTACTCGTACCTAGGTGACATAATCATAGTCACAGAGACGCACAAGCAGCACCTAGAGGTCCTGAAGATCGTGTTGGAGCGGCTCAAAGCAGCAGGGTTGACAATCAACCGAGACAAAAGCGTGTTCTGTCGAGAGGAAGTGCACTACCTCGGAGTCCTGGTCTACCATGATGAATTCAAGACTGATCCTGAAAAGATTGCTCCGATCATAACTTATCCTGCACCCAAGAGCTTAGCGCAGCTAAGGCGGTGCATGGGGATGGCTTCGTGGTATCGCAAGTTATTAAATAACTTCACCTCGCTTGCCGAGCCACTCACCAGACTCACCAAAAAAGACCAAAGGTTCAAATGGACCGAGGAGCATCAAGCGTCGTTCGAGCAGATAAAAGCTCTCACAGCGAACACGCCAATTCTGCACCGCCCCCACTTCGATGCAGAATTCTGCATTCAAACATATGCGAGCAACAAGGGAGTGGGGGCCATTTTGGTCCAGCGGGTCAACGGAGAGGAGCGTGTACTCGAGTTCGCGAGCCGTATTATGACCTCCGCCGAACGTAATTACAGTCCCACCGAGAGACAGTGTCTCGCGGTGATTTGGGCGTTTCGAAAGTTCAGGCCATACGTAGAAGGTTATGGCTTTCGGGTGGTGACAGATTGCCAGATCCTAAAGTGGTTGAGCAGTTTGCACAACCCCACGGGCAGGCTAGCGCGATGGGCGCTGGAGCTGCAAGGGCACCGTTTCTCTATAAAGAATAGAGCCGGAAAGCTAAATGACGTGCCGGATGCGCTCTCCCGCATGTTCGAGGACGGCGAACTACCCGTCGCAACCATCGCCTGGGTCAAGATGGCCAACGACCTCTGGTATGCGGGGTACATTGAGAAAGTGCTCAATGCTCCCAGCGATTACCCGCTGTACAAAGTCATAGGAGGGCAACTGTACGTTTATTGCCCGAATGGGTCGTTGCCCATGTCGTTGCAAGAGGACGACGCATGGAAGCTGGCCGTACCGCTAGAAGAGCGGCCAAGACTCTCGCAGACTGTCACGATGAGCCTACCTCTGGATACCTTGGGTGCGATAAAACTCTCGCGCGTGTCAGGGTCTATTACTATTGGCCCAGGATGTACCTGGACGTCGAAAAGTACGTACGCAGGTGCCTGACGTGCCAGCAAGTAAAGGTGGAACAACGCGCACCAGCAGGCTTGCTATGCCGACGTGTCGTCAATCGCCCATGGCAAGTAGTGGCCGGCGATATAATTGGCCGCAAACCCAGGACGGCGCGCGGATATGAATACATACTCGTCTTTCAGGATTTGTTCGCACGCTGGATAGAAGTTATCCCCATCAAGAAGGCTAATGCGAAAATAGTCCAGAAAGAACTCCACGAGAAAATATTTCTGCGATACGGCGATTCAGAACTGTTTCTTTCCGACAATGGCACGAAGTTCAAGAACCGTATAATAAACGAGTTCCTGGAAAAATATAGTGTACGGCACGAAACAACGCCGACTTACCACCCGCAGGCCAACCCGGTTGAGCGAGTCAACCGCTCAGTGAACACGATGATATCGTCATACATTGATGAGAACCATTGCACGTGGGATCAGCACCTAAACGAGCTGGTGTTCGCTTATAACACATCGGTACACGACTCGACCGGCGTGAGCCCAGCAATGCTTAATTACGGCCGTTAACCGGCACAACCGTCATCACCGCGGAGAGTACAAGACGCGGCTGCAACCGAAGGGCTGCAGAGTTAAGCCCTCGAGGTATGGAGCGAACGAATGCGCGACCTAGAAGAACTGAGAGCGCAAGCAAGCGAGCATTCTGAAGAGGCGCACGGCCGACAGGCGCAGTATTATAATGACAAACACCGAGACCTATATCTAATATATATTTATATATTATAACGTGCGTTTTTGCCGCTCGTGGGAGGACCGACAAACTCGCACGTGTATGGTGAAATATAAGATTATGAGTAGGAATAAAATGATCAATTCGTAGTCGCTGTTCTCCAGCAGACTCCGCAATAATGCTGCAGCAGAAGGCCGCATTAGCAGGGCGCCAGGCACTGATTTTAGATCAAAACTACCTCAGCAGTGCCCCTGAGATTAAGAAAAAAATGGATTTTATGGTTTTATTGGTGACTGCACTGGCTCGGCTAGACCAGCAGAAAGTCGTGGGGTCAAACGGCACGAGCAACTTACTTTTCTCAAGCGAGAGACGGTTACAGACGGGTATGTACACTAGGGATGGGGTAGAAATAATGAGACTTGATATTAAATAAATTGGAGCCTTTAATGATACCTAATTACGGTTTGCGTATCATTACAAAACAAAACTAGTGCCTTTAAAAAGGCAATTTATCTGCGCACTTGAAGTTAGGATGGTCTCGATCGTTCTTAATCTTAGCCTGTCTAATCCCTAGCATGAATATGACTCAACAAAATATAATACAAACAAAAAAAAATAAAGAAAACTATGTTAACAAAATCTACGAAATGAAAGATAGGAAAATATCGACCTTGAGGCACTCTACATACAAAAAAAAATTAATTAATTAAACGATATTAAAGGAATTATATGCAAAATATCAAGCGATTAAATAATGGATAAAGGCACCTTAGGCACCTATTAATAATCTAAACTAAGCTATGTAATGTCCAAAACCTCTCACACTCTACCTCGTTTCCGTTTGCGAAAAACACGTGCTCGCAGGCACGCGGTCGCTCCGGGAGATACTACGAACGATTGCTTCGAAGTTTTAAATTTTAGGGAGGCGCGAGAGAAAGAAATTCGATAGCGCAAATTTCTACTGCCCCAATGTAGGCACGCTTTGAAAAACTTACAGTTTGGCGGCTGGGCAAGTCTCGTCGTCGAGTTCGGTGCCGGGAGGCAAGACCGATGCTAATAAGTTATTAAAAGAAACTAAATTATCTTTAACTTTAAAAAAAATAAAATAAATGAATATGCCGAATTAAACAATTAAAAAAAAATGATTGAAAGCGACGGCAACGAGTTGAAAGATCGCGGCGCGGGAGACACGATGGATGGCGCGTTTCCGCAGGTCCAGGTCCCGATGTCGTCCCTCGAAGGCAGCCAGTAGATCAGTAACCAGCCCAACGTCTCCAGCACATCCCCGAGGCTCCGTAATGCTACGCGGATAGTGCTGATTGGCCGCGAGCTGGCTGCGCTGTCGTCGTCGCCAGGTCGGTCCGGAACGCCTCTTTTGTCCCCTTCTCTCCCACTATTGCCCGGAGTCACTGTAACGTACATTGACTTGCAGTGTCGTGAGCCATTATTCCGCGAGGGAATTTAAAAACATTTTAATTTCGTGGGTGAAATTAAAACTTTAGAGGTGAAAACGAGCAAACACGCCTGCTCGGGTGTTTTATGTTAGAAAACACTTCTGTGTTTTATATAGGCGGCAAAGAAATTACTCGTGGGGAGAGAACTTAGGAAGTTAGAAAGAATAACTTAACTCGACCTGGTTTAGGCATTTCTTGGTGATGACGACGACCAGTAGCATAGGCAGGCTCATGTAGCTAAAGACGCTCGGCGGGTGCGTCGACGTTGTTGGTACTGCTGGGAGGTGTTGAGGCTGAAACGGATGTAAAACTTTCCTCGGCGGAATGCGCTGGCCGTTAAATCGGCGGAATGAAAACAAAATAAAATAACAAAATAATAAATAATGGTTCGCTTTTCTATACGGCCCCAGACGAGAGGTAGAGTGACTGATCTCCGGGCTGCAGGGTGTCGGATTTCCATTTGAAATCGGCCTAATTCGTAGGATAGCGCGTGCGTAACAAGCGACAAAAAATCGCTTCGTTACAACACCCCCCCCCCCCCCGTAAACGGGGCGTGAGGTTTCAAAGAAACGGCGAGATTCGCTTTAAAGTCATACACGCACGAAATTACGTGCAACCAGAGACATTCCTTCCCTCCTCGCCATAGGAGCCCTCAATAGAGCACCAAAATTAATAAATAAAATTGGTAATAGAGGTAGAATGAAGAGAAAAAAAAACTTAAGTTAGAGGTATTAAGAATAAGAAGAATAATTTATTACAAAAAAAAATATTGCTACTTATACAAAACTGAATAATTAAATGATAAGCTGCCGAAAGGCACTACATAGGAACTAAAACTAATACTTGTTATGCTAAGTAAGGCACTTAATCTTAGGAGAAAAAAAACTTTAGGTTAATTCATTGCTAATTCTAATTATCAACTAGCTTATATCAAAGGCCTTCTGAAGGAACTTATAGTTAGAAAAAAAAATAAAAAATTTGATTCATGAAAATGAGGGTGAGATGATAATGAAAAATTAAATTTAGAGGAAAAAAAAAATAAAGAAACGGAAAAAAGATATGGAACAGCCCTAGGAGGTACGAGATATCTTCAAACGCTTTATGGCCTGTGGGAGGGCATCGGGCGACCCCTGCCAAAATTATCATTGATGGGGGTCCCCGTCAGAAAGCGTTGGAGATCCCGGCGGCTCACGATCAGCGTTTGTGATGGTCTCTCCATGTGAAGCCACGCCGTCTTGCAGGTCTCACAGCCCTGCAGGGTCGTGCCAGTCCGCCCGCACCCATAGCAAAATTTTCGCCTCCTTTCGGGACAAGCCCCGTACTCGTGCGAGCAGGACCAGCAGTTCCAGCAGGCCTGCCTGTGAGGGGGGGTATTGTCCCGGTGGGGGGGGGGGGTGGGAAGCGCGATGACCTCGGGCTAGTCGAGGTGGTTTCTGCGCGATGGAGCGGGCGGCGCGGCGTCGCTTGCCTAGGGGCTCCACGAGGGCCGGCTGAGCTGTTTCCGCGGCCGAAGGCGCCGGCTCCAGTCCGAAGTAGGTGAGCATATCGGCCCGGTTTTGTAAAGAGCCGGGGCCGATGTTCCCGCGACTCGGACTTCACGGGTGTTGTCGTCGCTGTTGGACGTGGCGGCGGCGCGTTCTTGGTTATTGGACCTGGAGTCGGTGCTGGCAACGCGATCGGCGAGGACCTGGCCAATTGTGGGGCATTGCCCCGAGGGTGTTGGCGAGGTTCTATCGCCGCGAGCGTTAGTGGCACCGGGAGCGGGGCCCCTGGCAATGGCTCCGCCGCTGGGGCCAGGCCGTTGTTGGACTCCACGAGGCTCATCCCCGGAAGAGGATCGGCGGGTCGTGTAAGGACCAGCTCCACCTCGTCCAAGGTGAACCCGCGGATGCTGATTCCCAGTTGTCGCACTTCGAGGCGGATCGTCCTTCATTCCATCGTCGGTTGCCTGTGGGAGGGGGGAGCGATAGGGTTTTATATCCTGTGAGCTTACCTTAGGTACTACCTTTCCGGAGACATTGGCCAACAGGTACGTGTCTGGGGATAGGATTTGTGCAATCCAGTAATCCCCTCGGAATCGCTTCGCTAAACTACCGCTTATACCCAGCGCGGCCGAGGACAACACGTGTTGTCGGCGCCATACGCGATCACCAAGTGCGAAGGCACGTTCCCGACGACCTTGGTTATAATACACGGCTTGACGGTTGGAAGCCTCCTCGATATATTTCGCGACTGAATCGCGTAAAGCCGACATTTTTATCATCCGATCTCGCCAATTTTTCACGGGATTCGGCACGATTTGCGCGTTGATGTTTTGACTCAGAGAGTTTTCGGGCATGCGGGACTCGCGCCCGACATTGAGGAACGCTGGCGAGACTTTAGTAGAATTGTGGGTGGCAGAGTTTATAGCTAATTGAAACTTGGGGATATGTTCATCCCAGTCCCTGTGGTTCTCCTGGATGAACGATATAACCATATTCTTAATCACTCTATTAACCCGCTCTACCGGATTGGCCTGCGGGTGGTAGGCCGGGGTTGTGGAATGCTTTATCCCATATTGTTTAAGCTTCCTGGCCAAAACCCTATTAACGAATTCCGTGCCATTGTCAGTATGAAAAACCTGAGGAGCGCCATAACGAAAGATGATCCGCTCCTCTAAACCTTTCACGACTGACTTGGCGTTAGCGCGCCGCGGAGGCACGAGCTCCACCCAACGCGAATACAAATCCTCGAAAACCAGCAAATAGGGAAAACCGGCCTTGCTAGTCGGCACTATATCGGCGGCTACAACTAACCAGGGTTGCTCGATAACTCGCTGTCCCATAAGGCCAGTAGGTGCGGTTTTTTTCAACCTTGACTGACTGGCACACTAAGCAGTGTTTTACAAATTTGGCCGTGTCTTCGTAGTACCCTGGCCAATAGAAGTTAGAAGCTATGCGGCGGAAAGTTTTATAGGTGCCAAGGTGACTGACAGAGGGCACCGAGTGCGCTTCTTCCAGTGCTCTCGTGCGAAGCCGGCTAGGAAAAACTAGCTTCCACGCTTGTAGGTCTCCCACTATGTCCTCTATAATGGGGTCAGGATGGTGTTTATAAATTCTCCCGTTTTCAACCTTCTAATTAGGATATTTGTGGGGTTGAGTTTCGATCCTATGGATGCGGCTTTCATACCACTTATCCGCCTCCTCATCTACTGCGGCTAAGGCGTTATCCTCATCGAGGAACATTCGTGAGAGCGCGTCCGACACATGGTGATAGGCCCCCTTACGATGGATAATTTCCATGTCGTATTGGGCCATGAAAATGGGCATTTTCATGGCCCAGCGGGCGAGACGGCCAGTGGGATCTTTAAGGTTTTGCAACCATGTCAAGGAACTATGATCAGTAATGATCGTAAAGTGTGTGGCTTCCAGGTATTGTAGGAACTTCTCGACAGTCCAGAGCACCGCCAGACATTCCCGTTCCGTGACGGTATAATTGCGTTCGGCTTTGGACAGGGCTCTGGACGCGTAGGCTATGACTCGCTCCGCTCCATCGATAAATTGCGTCAAAACTGACCCAACTCCGGTGGCGCTAGCATCTGTTTGCAGTGAGAATGGTAGTTCCACATGCGCATAGGCTAGAGTGGGTGCGGTAGTCAAGGCAGTTTTTACAGCCTCGAAGGCATTTACCTGATCTTCGCCCCACACAAAGCGTGAGTTTTTGCGAAAAAGGCGAGTGAAAGATTCGACAACGTCCGAAAAATTCTCGATAAACCTCCGATACCAGGATGTCATGCCCAACAGCCTACGGAGCTGTTTTATATTTTTAGGGGCAGGGTAGTTAAGTATAGGCTCTATCTTTTCTGCGTCGGGTTTCAACCCTTCTTCATCGACACGGTAACCAAGGTACCGAACGCTTTGTCGGCAAAACTCGCATTTTTCGCGGTTGACAGTTAAACCTGCCTCCGATAGTTTTTGAAGAATTTTTTCGAGAATTTCGAGGTGTTTTTCGAATGTGTCCGTGATTATAATTAAATCGTCTAGATAGGCGAAAACATAAGGTTCCAGTTCTGAATCGATTAAACTGTCGACCAGCCGCTGAAAGGAAGCCGGTGCATTAGACAGACCATACGGAAGAACATTCCAGTGGAACAGGCCTTTACTCAGCACCGTGAAAGCAGTAATTTCCTTGCTAGACTTCTCCATAGGGATTTGGTGATAGGCATTTTTCAGGTCGATAGTGGAAATGTATCGAGCTGCTCGAAGCTTTTCTAATACTGCATTCATATACGGCAAGGGATAGGCGTCCTTCTTGGCAACACTATTGACTTTGCAAAAATCGATGCAAAATCGATAGGTACCGTTAGATTTTCGGATCATTACAACCGGACCAGGCACTTTTAGAAGGCTCAATTCGCCCTGACTCAAGGAGTTCGTCCACCTCTTTATGTATCGCTTGTTGTACTGGTTCTGAAACCATATAGTACCGCTGCTTAATAGCGGAGTGCCCTTGAACGTCAATTTTGTGCTCGGTAAGATCGGTTAATCCGGTCTTATCGCTCGGAGGAGGCAAAGCACGAGCTAGCAGGTTATCAAGTTGACGCTTTTGTTCCACAGAAACTTCTGCAATTGCTGCCAATTCCGAGGCAATAACCGCCCGATCGGAGGAAAAATCACCCGCCAACCCAGAGGGTATTTTCCAGGTGGCGGCACCGAAATCTACGGTAAATTGTAAACCTCTTAAGAAATCCATTCCAAGGACGCAGTCATAAGCAAGACAAGGCAATAACCGAGCTTCAAGGGGATGAGATACAAAACCTACAGACAAGTCTAAGGCTATCCTTCCTTTTGTAGCAGCGTGAGAGCCGTCCGCCATTCGAACTACGGTGGTGGTAATCAGCTGTTTTGTTTCCGGTAAAACTGCAATGACTTTATCACCGAGATAGGTGCGCGCAGAACCACTATAAACTAGAGCCGAGAAGGTTTTAGTACCAATTTTCATAGGTAAGAAAAAACGAGGGTCATTTTCCCGTCCTTCGAGCGAGACACAGTACTCGCACGAGCACTCGACGGGTTCAGCTACGCGTTCTCGTTGTTCGTGGGGGACAACGCTGACCCGTAACGCTGTCTCCCTTGGCCGTTTCCCTTAAGCTCTCTGCGTTCGATGCAGTTTAGGTTTACGCAGCTTTTAGACGTAAAACCCGGCGCTTGACACCAAAAACATCTTAATTTCTGTTTTGGTTTTTCTGAGCTTGATGTATTGGTCGACTTAGGCACTACCAAGGCTGCATTGGCAGAGATCGGCAGAACAACATTAGGAATGGGGTTTACGCGTGAGCCAAGTAGAGCAGACCGGGCAGGTAATGCGGAATTATTGGTTGGGTTAGGCCCCACAACATTATTTCCGTTTTTCCCTCTTCTACTTACTGACTTGTTATTTTCCCCCGACGCAGTGTTTTTACGCACGTTCTCTTCGGCCGCGGCAATAAAAGAACTCGAGTGGCTTCGCTTGCCCGTGTAAGCGTACTCCGGAAATAAAGACTCGTTTGCCGTCGGTGGCATAGTCCAATCCTCATCGAACAAACGCGAAGCATCGATCTGCTCGCCTTTAGCTTCCAGTTCTTCGAGTGAGGTAATTTGATCTCGCGTGATTTTATCCCGATATTTTGGGCTAATCAGCATATACGCGGTGTCCAGCTGTTCTTGTAGTGAGTACGGTGGTTCTACGTGCCCCATAATATGCCGAAGCTTTACTAGGTAATCGGCAATCGGCTCTTCCGGGCCTTGAAAGCGACAGCGAACCTCCGCGCGAGCACGCAATTGAAAATTTATTCCGTCAAACCGACGGCGGAAAGCCAAAACAAATTCGGTCCACGTTCTCCATTTCGGTCGCTCTAAACGGAACCATTGACGAGCTAGTCCGGAAAGCAATGTCGGCATCGCGTCCAATAAATCATTTTCCGTTAATCGTGTGCCCCGACGGCACTCTTGCACTCTTCGTAAGAACTCTTCGGCGCTACTATCCCGTTTCCCATCGTAGGTTAATTGCCATTTCCGCATTATCTCCCCGGCATAAACTGGATATTTACCAGGGCCTAAGGGAGGGGGCAACATGTCGTAATTGCCCGTGGCAGCTGGTAGTAAGGGAGATACCGTAGAATTACCAGGTAAACTGTTGGTAGGTACCGCCGGAAAAATCGGGTTATTAGGCCAGCTGGAGATTGGCATTGGTGCAGCCGTGCATACAGGCACCGACTGGTTCCGGCTAACTGGTACCGTGGGGACAACTGGAGGAATAGCCATTCTATCAAAGGCGTTTTCGCGACCCCTATTTTCCACAAATGACTGATGTCCGACAAACGATAGGACATCGTTGAAGGGCGCTGTACTATTCCGAGGAATCGCTGTAGCAAAGCTACCTGCTCTCATTGTGGAATTGTAGAAATTCTGCAAATAGGTGAGCTGTGCCGTGATTTCTGCTAGGCTCGCGGGAGTATAAATCGATTGCTACAGGGGGCCCGGTAGTAGAAGGCACACAAACAGGTACCCCGCTGCCGGAATTTCCGTGCTGTCTTCCGGAAAATGTCACATGGGTACCAGTGTCTAACGTCGCTGAAGGCTGGTCAAAAGCTAAAGGGCCCGAAGAACTGGGCATCGTAAGCGGGACGCCCACTCTGGGCGGCACATACGGAAAATCCCGGTCCGACGGCACCTGAGAAGGCGGGTTCGAAGGGAGCGGCGCCGAGATTCGGAAACAGTCTCGGCCCGCTGGCATTTGGGAGTTGCTCTTGTTGGTGGGGTTCAGTGTGTTCGGTCCAAGCTAAATTGAATTGAATAGCGTTGTTCAGTTATGCTACCCTCCGCGCTCAGATTCAATGCGCGTAAGGCGGCTTCTACGTCGGAAGCTGGCATCGTATCGACCCAGTCCATTATTACAGCACTATCCTCACTTGACGTGTTGGCGTAAAGAGCGAAAATAACTAGCCGCGTCTAAATATGCTCCGAGCATTCCACAACCCTCCTCGATATGATTTAAAGACCCAATTGCGAGAGGGAAACACAATATACCGATCTGAACAACAATCAAAAGGACGTAGCAAAAAGTTTCTCCTGCAAAAGAAAAAAAATTAAGATTGCCTACTAAGTCACGCCGTTCGAATAAATCGAAATCCTATCCAAACTCAATGTGGCTTAGCTATGACTGATTTCCCTTTCTTTAGGTAGAGAAAAGCGTTAGCGCAAAAGAAAAATTAAAAAAAATTTACCAATACTATAAGAAAAAAAGAAACCAAACGACAACTATTTTAATTTATTATTAAATATTTTTTTTAATCAAAGTGGATATTTGGTGTAATAAATGATTTTATTTCGTTTCTCTTAAAGAATGGAGATCAATCAATGTACCTGAAGACTGAGCCAAGGCGTTTTTTCAAAATATTCCAATTAGCCGTTCTGACGTAAGCTGCTTCTACCGAAGGAAGTCGCGGAAAAACCTTTGGAAAGGCATAAACAGGGGCAGCACTACCCGAAGAAAATCTAACATCTGGTTCTTCTTCTTTTTTTGTACTAACTCCTGGAGCTATGTTCAGATCCAGGCATAACCGAAGATCCCTTTTCATATTGATTAATAACGAACAATAATGGAAAGGAAAAAAAAATTAAAAAAAGAAAGCTCCTGTCAGATAAAAAAAAACGTTAACCGAGAGTCTAGAATGGAAAAAAAATAAACTTCTTCGGCCTCAGGCACGCCTATGCAGATTCGGGTGGAACTACGAGTATACTGCAGTGCAGTTATTTTTCCCCGCCCGACTATTAAAGTTCTAAGTGAACCATGAACAGAACAACAACAACAACAAAATTGAACCGCAATGCCAGATTTCAAATAGTTATATAGTAAATACTAATTTGCTCGTTCTCCGAATTAAAATGCGGTCAAGGCCTAACAAGGCAGGAACAGCTGAGTAAATTATCCGACGGCGGCTGCTCGGTGTAGGCAGAACGAGAGGGAAATCTGCTAAACGTAACACACGCCGCTGCGGGGACTTACCGCTTTTCTGTGGCCAGTTTTTCGTTTGAAAGTTCCTTAAACGGGAAAAGAAACTAAAGGGTATATTATCCGCTTAATCCCGCACGCTGTTTAAACTGAATTACGCAATTCTGTTTAAACTGAATTACGCCAATACACACACAAGGAGAGAAACACGACCTCTCTGCTTGGCGGTGCCTAAATTATTATTGTGTGGAGGGGCAGAATACTAGAGCAAAAGGCGATCCCACCGTCCAATTCACAAATAAAAATCCTTTACCGACTCGTAATATTACCAGAAAACTCAGCGTCGGTAATCAATCATGGACTAGACACTGGCAAAAAAAAACCGCGGTATTCTTCTCCCCTTTCACACAAAAAAAAATTTCGATGTTGACGTTGTGCAACATTGGCGATAACAACGCAGAGAGCGACTGCTCCTTTCCTACGCCCGGCGGCTTGGTCACATAGAAAACCCGAAAAAAAAACGCAAAGATTCGGCGGTCCGACGGCAAGTCGATGGGCAGGCACGCGTACTCGGCATCAGACAGATAGAGAGGGAGTGAGAGAGAGAGAGAGAGAGAGAGAGGATCGACCCCGGTCGCCCGCGTGCAACTCGATGACGTCCCACCAGCGGCTGGATATATATATATATATATATATATATATATATATATATATATATATATATATATATATTCTACACTATGTACACTTAATTTCTTTTGAACAATTCATAGATCATTCAAAATATCTTCATTTTGGCAGTGCACTGGTTCTTCATTACAGTCCGGGCACAGCCAATCGCCACAGGCCTCGCAACGCGACCACCGACGATTACGTTGCAAATAAAATATTTTCCCGCAACCGAAGCACATATCCCGATGCCTGCGCGGTAAATCGCGATTCCGTCTACTTCTTGCTCTTTCACGGCCCATCATAATGCGGCGATTATTTATACGTTTCAATTTTCTTTCAATTTCACCTACTTCGTTTTTTCTTTGCAATCGCACTAATATCATAACATTGGTATAATATTTAATTTTTAAGGCACGTAAGTGGCGGAGGCGTACTTCTCTCTCCTCGAGAGACTCGCGATTGTCGTCAGCCATCTCCTCCTCGATCTCCATTTCCTCAACCACTGGAGGTTCGGCACCTATATTAAGGTCATCCCTTATTGTTTCTGCATCGGAGTCGATGGAGTCTATACCCGAATCTACCCCTAAGGATTCCACGTCCATCTCTTCCTCAGTCTGATCCTCCTCTTCTTCTTCGGCTTCTCGCAAAAGCTGTCGAAAAGCTGCTTCCTCTTGATCCACCTCCGGCACATCATTAAAAAATACAGGCGGCTCACCATGATCAATAAATTCAACCAACTCAACAATTGGTTCAAAGGGCGGCTGCAGGGGGAATTCAATGTCATCCCACCCTACATTATTTAAATTTTCCGGCAAAACTGGTGGCGATGCATAACCGGCGGCGGGCGCGACAACGACAGGCGGGTTGGCGTCTGCGATCTCGAACGCCAAACCATTGATTTCATTAATTCCAAGTACTCGCATTTTGAATCTATTAGATAACTATCACGATTTTGTCAGCTCGAGAGTTGGCAAAGGACTGAAGAAAGCAGCACTCCCTCAATTACACTTTTTCCACCACTTCTTTGTTTTATCAAAATGCAAGCTTCGGATTTTGACTACTCGGGAGACAAAAATTATCAAGTTGCTTTTCTGCCTAATGTTTCATCTCGGGTGCATCTCAGATGCATCCGAAAAGTGTGAAATATATAAAAATTGGAGCTCTAGAATAAGCACAAGACCAAAAACTCATCTCGCATTTACGTGAGAACGGTATTTTTACCTCGGTTCCACGATATTCAGTCAAAGTATACACTTAAGAAAAAGTAATATCAGAACATCTCACTCTTTCTCTCTCTCTCTCTCTCTCTCTCTCTCTCTCTCTCTCGCTCGCTCGCTCACTCTCATAATTTTATTCTGTAATTAGTATGTACGCCGCAAGAGCTACACAGAGCGATCGGTTGCAACCTTCGGAAACCTCTTAAACTGTTCTACTGGAGATCTATCAGATTACATATAGTACAAGACGATCCGTGGATATTACTAATCGATTGGGTTGTGTTGTGTTGTGTTGCTGTTAGGGCGTACATCAAAAAGTTCTTTACTCTCGAAAATATCTGCATCATAGTTTCGAAGATATGGCCCACACATATTAGGAGACTAGAAGGTCGAGAAGGTGTACATGTACTTATAACGTACATACTAATTACAGAATAAAATTATGAGAGTGAGCGAGCGAGCGAGAGAGAGAGAGAGAGAGAGAGAGAGAGAGAGAGAGAGAGTGAGATGTGCTGATATTACTTTTTCTTAAGTGTATACTTTGACTGAATATCGTGGAACCGAGGTAAAAATACCGTTCTCACGTAAATGCGAGATGAGTTTTTGGGCTTGTGCTTATTCTAGAGCTCCAATTTTTATATATTTCACACTTTTCGGATGCATCTGAGATGCACCGGAGATGAAACATTAAACAGAAAAGCAACTTGATAATTTTTGCAACGAAAAAACGAAGTAGGTGAAATTGAAAGAAAATTGAAACGTATAAATAATCGCCGCATTATGATGGGCCGTGAAAGAGCCAGAAGTAGACGGAATCGCGATTTACAGCGCAGGCATCGGGATATGTGCTTCGGTTGCGGGAAAATATTTTATTTGCAACGTAATCGTCGGTGGTCGCGTTGCGAGGCCTGTGGCGATTGGCTGTGCCCGGACTGTAATGAAGAACCAGTGCACTGCCAAAATGAAGATATTTGAATAATCTATGAATTGTTCAAAAGAAATTAAGTGTACATAGTGTAGAATATATATATATATTGACCCATATATATATATATGGGTCAATCCATGCCAAAACGCACACGGCTCTGCCCAAAAATGGTAAAGACTTAGAAAAACTTGTATAGGGTCAAAATTTAGGGTTTTTTATGTAGAATCAATAGCTATGTGGCGCTTTTCAAAATTTTCAAAATGGCGGTCCCAAAGACCCGATTTTCTGACCAGTTTTCCGAAAATTTTCCGATTATTCGTTCATAAAAATATAGATAAAAGACGAAAATTGTGAGTAAAGGTCATTTTATATGTTTTCGGGTACGCTGAATCCGAATCCGCTGACCGTTTAACATTATCACTCCAGGATTTGCTCTAACCTAAAAAAATACCTCAAAAACGCTCAAATAGGTATGATTATGGCTAGATAAAGGTTCGTGACGATGCATTTGTTCGTTTCAAGGGTCGCGTATTTCAAATCCAAGGTCCGTTCATCGCGTTTAGTCCAAAATTTTACCCTAGCCTCAAAATATTTTTCAAAAACGCTCAAATAGGCATGATTACGGCCAGATTAAAGATCGTGACCATAAATTTATACGTTTTCGAGATCGCTGATTTTAAGTCTACGGTCCGTTTAACCCGACAAGCCCAAAATTTGTCGCTAACCTCAAAAAGTACTTCAAAAATGCTCAGCGGGCATGATGACGGCCAGATGAAGAATCGTGACCATATATTTATACGTTTTTGGGGTCACTGATTTCAAATCCGAAGTCCGTTTAGTTCCATCAACTAAAAATTTGTTTTTAACCTCAAAAAATACCTGACAAACGCTCAAATGGGCAGGTTCATGGCCAGAAATGGACGGTTATACTTTAAATCTCTACAACAACTTCCTTTTTATCACTTGAAAATTTTCTGATAATAATACTCTTGTTTCGTAATGGAATAAAACAGTGATTGCTTGAAATTTTTGGGACAGAAGGAGCCTCGTCAAATCGTCTTTTTAATCTTCTTTGAGTGTTGTTATGTGTTACTTTTGAATAATAAAAGAACTTTATATTTTTTATTGAATAGCATGCCCACTCATAAAGCTGCTTAGCTGTTAAAATGCTGTTGATTGCTGATGCTTGGAGGCTTGAGTTCCTAGCTCCTATTTTAAGAGTTGCACCAAGGCCATCATGTGGGCCTTTTCCGTGAGCCGTCGCGCAAACATGCCATTCTGCTTTGATACCAAAATCATTTTCATGATTACATAAATTTTGGATATTAAATCGATTTTTAAAATGTTGTTTTGCTCCATCAGAAAAGTAGATAATCTTTGTAACTTTGTGTTGTTTCTTTAGGTAATCAATTATCATCGAATTACACACATACACCGCTGCAGAGTCATGAGTATTTGATTCAAAAATCACGATTATATTTCCATGTTTTAATTCACCTTCATCTCGATAATAATAAACTACAGTATATACTGTGGCTTGATTATTATTATAGTGAAAAGCTTGAGCTACTTTTTGAACAACGAAAGCAAAATTCTCTGAATAATCTGGTAGCACAAGAATTTCTCCTGGCTTTAAGCTTCCCTTCAATTGCTTAAAATATTCTGATTGTTGTTTGTTAATATAATCATAAGGTTTTAATGATTTTAACCGATGACCAAGAAGTTCGAGGAAATTTTCAGTAGTCGTGTTTGATGTAATCATAGTTGTTCTATCTTTCGAATGCCAAGAGCTAAAAGTTATATCCTTTACGTCTGCTTTTTCCAAACCTGATTCAAGCTGGGATCTGAGTTTATCGTAATTAGGGCAGTTTTTGCATTCGTTAAGAACATTCTCTATTTGAGTTACGACATACCATGAGATTAAGACAATCGGTATAATTTTTTAATGGGAATTTCGATTTAGCCGTCAGGTCAGATAAATTGATGGCATTGAGCAAAAGCTTGACATTCTCATGAATCACACATACGCAAACAATATGAGTACCATTACTTCCGGGTAAAACACAAGTTTGAGGTCGTAATTGGCAAAAATTTGAAAGACCTATAGTAGTATATGGATGCTCTCCACAGAATTTGAAATATAATTCTTTTAAGCTAAACAATGTCAGTCTCTTCTGTTTGAGGACTTTTTCTCCATCAATCTCAACAGATTTTTTATTTCTATATCCTGGGAGAATTCTGCTGTTAGAATCACATTCATAGAATTGTTTCACTCTATTAACCGTAGTTTGTGGCAGCGATTTACCTATTTTTGGGGGTGGTCTAGAAAAAGAGCCATTCGTGGCTTTTAATTCTTTAGCTTTTCTAATGAAGTAAGTCGTAGTATTGAATAGAGAAGAAATCTTCTCTATTGACCATTTTGATGGCAGTATGGTTAGAATAGCTATCCTGTCGGGATCGTGCTCTGACAACGATGAGAACTATACGTCTATATGTACGAGTGCGTATTTAGAGTATAACCGTCCATTTCTGGCCATGAACCTGTCCATTTGAACGTTTGTCAGGTATTTTTTGAGGTTAAAAACAAATTTTTAGTTGATGGAACTAAACGGACTTCGGATTTGAAATCAGTGACCCCAAAAACGTATAAATATATGGTCACGATTCTTCATCTGGCCGTCATCATGCCCGCTGAGCATTTTTGAAGTACTTTTTGAGGTTAGCGACAAATTTTGGGCTTGTCGGGCTAAACGGACCGTAGACTTAAAATCAGCGATCTCGAAAACGTATAAATTTATGGTCACGATCCTTAATCTGGCCGTAATCATGCCTATTTGAGCGTTTTTGAAAAATATTTTGAGGCTAGGGTAAAATTTTGGACTAAACGCGATGAACGGACCTTGGATTTGAAATACGCGACCCTTGAAACGAACAAATGCATCGTCACGAACCTTTATCTAGCCATAATCTTACCTGTTTGAGCGTTTTTGAGGTATTTTTTGAGGTTAGAGCAAATCCTGGAGTGATAATGTTAAACGGTCAGCGGATTCGGATTCAGCGTACCCTAAAACATATAAAATGACCTTTACTCACAATTTTCGTCTTTTATCTATATTTCTATGAACGAATAATCGGAAAATTTTCGGAAAACTGGTCAGAAAATCGGGTTTTTGGGACCGCCATTTTGAAAATTTTGAAAAGCGCCACATAGCTATTGATTCTACATAAAAAACCCTAAATTTTGACCCTATACAAGTTTTTCTAAGTCTTTACCATTTTTGGGCAGAGCCGTGTGCGTTTTGGCACTATGGGTAGCTGTCTCAATTTTCATCCTTGACCTCTCCGAGGGTGGGGGGTCAAAAAAATAAAATAAAATTTGCGCACGTGTATGTGCGCGCGTGTGTGTGTGTGTGTATTATATGCGTGTGCCCCACCAAAAAAACACGTCAGTCGTCAGCCAGCTGCCGAGAAGTGTCAACACCTCAAGAGTAAGTCACTCCGTCGCTCTTAAAATCAGAGGCACTTTGGATAGTAATGAGGTAGGGGGCCTCACCCAAGTGACCTGGACACCATAGCGAGTGTAGACACATACACACACACACACACACACACACACACACACACACACACACACGCACACACACACACACGCGGTTTCATTAGTAGAAGAGTTTGCAGTCTGGTGGTACTATGGGCAGTTGTGTCAAATTTCATCCTTGACCTCTCAAGGTCCAAGGTGAAATTTGAGCTGTCTGTCCTAAGTGCCACCTATACTACTCACGTGTATGGTGAAATATAAGATTATGAGTAGGAAGAAAATGATCAATTCGGAGTCGCTGTTCTCCAGCAGACTCCGCAATAATGCTGCAGCAGAAGGCCGCATTAGCAAGGCGCCAGGCACTGATTTTAGATTAAAACTACCTCAGCAGTGCCCCTGAGATTGAGAAAAAAATGGATTTTATGGTTTTATTGGTGACTGCACTGGCTCGGCTAGACCAGCAGAGAGTCGTGGGGTCAAACGGCACGAGCAACTTACTTTTCTCAAGCGAGAGACGTTTACAGACGGGTATGTACACTAGGGATGGGATAGAAATAATGAGACTTGATATTAAATAAATTGGAGTCTTTAATGATACCTAATTACGGTTTGCGTATCATTACAAAACAAAACTAGTGCCTTTCAAAAGGCAATTTATCTGCGCACTTGAAGTTAGGACGGGCTCGATCGTTCTTAAACTTAGCCTATCTAATCCCTAGCACGAATATGACTCAACAAAATATAATACAAACAAAAAAAAATAAAGAAAACTATTTTAACAAAATCTACGAAATGAAAGATAGGAAAATATCGGCCCTGAGGCACTCTACATACAAAAAAAATTAATTAATTAAACGATATTAAAGGAATTATATGCAAATTTCAAGCGATTAAATAATGGATAAAGGCCCCTTAGGCACCTATTAATAATCTAAACTAAGCTATGTAATGTCCAAAAGCTCTCGCACTCTACCTCGTTTCCGTTTGCGAAAAACACGTGCTCGCAGGCACGCGGTCGCTCCGGGAGATACTACGAACGATTGCTTCGAAGTTTTAAATTTTAGGGAGGCGCGAGAGAAAGAAATTCGATAGCGCAAATTTCTACTGCCCCAATGTAGGCACGCTTTGAAAAACTTACAGTTTGGCGGCTGGGCAAGTCTCGTCGTCGAGTTCGGTGCCGGGAGGCAAGACCGATGCTAATAAGTTATTAAAAGAAACTAAATTATCTTTAACTTTAAAAAAAATAAAATAAATGAATATGCCGAATTAAACAATTAAAAAAAAATGATTGAAAGCGACGGCAACGAGTTGAAAGATCGCGGCGCGGGAGACACGATGGATGGCGCGTTTCCGCAGGTCCAGGTCCCGATGTCGTCCCTCGAAGGCAGCCAGTAGATCAGTAACCAGCCCAACGTCTCCAGCACATCCCCGAGGCTCCGTAATGCTACGCGGACAGTGCGGATTGGCCGCGAGCTGGCTGCGCTGTCGTCGTCGCCAGGTCGGTACGGAACGCCTCTTTCATCCCCTTCTCTCCCACTATTGCCCGGAGTCACTGTAACGTACATTGACTTGCAGTGTCGTGAGCCATTATTCCGCGAGGGAATTTCAAAACATTTTAATTTCGTGGGTGAAATTAAAACTTTAGAGGTGAAAACGAGCAAACACGCCTGCTCGGGTGTTTTATGTTAGAAAACACAGAAGGCGGCAAAGAAATTACTCATGGGGAGAGAACTTAGGAAGTTAGAAAGAATAACTTAACTCGACCTGGTTTAGGCATTTCTTGGTGATGACGACGACCAGTAGCATAGGCAGGCTCATGTAGCTAAAGACGCTCGGCGGGTGCGTCGACGTTGTTGGTACTACTGGGAGGTTTTGAGGCTGAAACGGATGTAAAACTTTCCTCGGCGAAATGCGCTGGCCGTTAACTCGGCGGAATGAAAACAAAATAAAATAACAAAATAATAAATAATGGTTCGCTTTTCTATACGGCCCCAGACGAGAGGTAGAGTGACTGATCTCCGGGCTGCAGGGTGGTGGATTTCCATTTGAAATCGGCCTAATTCGTAGGATAGCGCGTGCGTAACAAGCGACAAAAAATCGCTTCGTTACAATATATTATATATTGCCTATATATATATATATATATATATATATATATATATATATAGGCAATATATAATATATTGTAACGAAGCGATTTTGAGGCTTAAAAAAATTCGTGTCGCGGCTCAAAATTTAGCTTAATATATCTACTTTCCATTACTGAGTAGCCTTTTTGAAAAATTCAAAATGGTGGGCTGGTGCAGCTCTAACAATACACCGATATCACCACGGAATATCAGTTAAATGTTCTTAAAACTTGCAGGGCCAAAGAAAAAATTAGTAAAAAGGTTATTTGCATGTATTTTTTCTCGCTGAACACGAATCCACCGTTAGTTTTGGTCTATGGGGCCACCTTTCGTCCATAACCTAAAAAAACAGTCAAAAAATGCAGTTTACGTGGCTGAGACTCGAAATAGTGGTCAAAGTATTAGGGACAAAGCTTATTCGCATGTATTTTTTTCCGCTGAATACGAATCCACCGTTAGTTTTGGTCTATGGGTCCACCTTTCGTCCATAACCTCAAAGAACAGTAAAAAAATGCAGTTAAGTGGCTGAGACTGGAAATAGTGTACAAAAAAAGCTCATCATCATTCTTCGTTGGTTTTTAACAGAGGAATACAATGCTGTTCTCGGTTTTAACCTTGACTCAAAAGCTCATTTTCAAGGTCATTTCAAGGATAACTGTTCAAAGACAAGGTCAAATTGTTTAAATTTGTCACTATTTTAGCTATTATTTTGACAGGAATGTCATATTTATGATGGTATTGCGTCCTTCTACAGGAAACTTTGTAATTGTAAAATTTTCAATTTCATAAAAAAGGCGTTATAATCATGTTTTGTGGTTATGACGTTCGAATCCCGTGTTTTTAGAAAATGTTTGTGTGGGCATATGTGTTTTTAATTTTGCAGTTAGATGTAGGGGCTACTTTTCGAAAAATAAATTGAACACAAAAATCAATATTTAATTAAATACTATGTTCCCAATCGTATTTGTTTAATTGCACCTTTTTCGAAATAGAATGAGATGTTCTTTTCCTAGATTTCATTAGTTTTGATATAATTAGATTTTTTTTTTCTCATCATGACCAACATCGAATATATCTTACATCATAAAATATTGTACGTTAAAAGAAAATATGTACTTTCCTCTATCGTTTTATGCTTTCATTTTTTCAAATAATCTTCCGAGGATAGTTAAACGACATTCTTTTGTAGTGCATAACTCCTCCTTGAAGTCATTGTTTCTTCAACAGTCCTTCTAAGCATAGTTGAAGGAAATTTCTTCTCGTTGCGTAACTGCTTGCGTAGGGGCCTGCGGCGGCTCAGTCGGTAGAGTGTCGGATTCCCACGTCGGTGACCCGGGTTCGAATCCTAGTCTCTGCCGATTGATACAAGCACCTGTGTAAAAATTACATGTGTTTTGTTTACAAACACACCGCAGACCCCCGTCGTCGATTAGCACCACATGGGAGCACAAACATGGCGACGTTAATTAAAAAAAAAAAAAAAACTGCTTGCGTAACAGTCCTTTTCAGGATAGTTAGCGAGCTCTTACATTAGCGAACTCATTGTTTCTTCAACGGTCCTTGTAAGGATAGTTGATGGAAATTTCTTCTCGTTGCGTAACTGCTTGCGTAACAGTCCTTTTCAGGATAGTTATAGCGAGCTCTTACAGTAGCGAACTCATTGTTTCTTTAACAGTCCTTCTAAGGATAGTTGAAGGAAATTTCTTCCCGGTGGGTACAGACTTGCGCAACAGTCCTTTTCAGGATAGTTTTCAAGCTCTCGAATCATTTGTAGTAATCAACTTTTCAACAGTCCTTCTAAGAACAGTTCAAGGGAGTTGCTTCCCGATCTTGCGCAACAGTCCTTTTAAAGGCAGTTTTAACATCATGTCAAAAAAAATCCGTACAGATAGGTGCATCAATCCTTATAACGATGAAGGCGTACCTAATCATAAGGGTTCAAATTTAAGAACAATATCAAAAGCATTACTGCAGGAGAAGCCTAATTTACCAGTAACTGCCATGGTATGTAATGATTGTAGATTAAAACGTCCATTGAATCGATCTAATAGCTGTATGAATATAGACGATTCCAATGATATCAATAGTATGGAATGTGATGATACCTCGGCACACCAAGGTACTGAGTGTTCAAATACTTCCTTAACTACTGAAATAGATGCTTTATCTACCAGGTTACTTGAATTGGAAGACCTTCTGCAAAGATTAAAAGATAAATTCACAAGTTTGGAAGGTAATGATATAATATAATGCTAATCCCATGAAGCTCAGAATCCTCACTATTGCGCCAGAATCTTGGAGTATAAGACGAATTTCAAAAGAGTTTGATACTTCCCGAACTTTAGCTAAAAAAGCTAAAGAATTACGATCAGCAAGTGGTGTTCTGGCCGATGTTACAGCAAGAGCTGGTAAAACTATACCAAATGCTACAATTACATTAATTAATGATTTCTATAATGACGATACTGTTGGTAGAATGATGCCAGGAGTCAAAGACACGTGTTCAGTTAAAGTTGATGGTGAGCGTATTAAAGTGCAAAAACGGTTATTGTTAATGCATCTCAAAGAACGGCATACATTGTTCAAAAAGACTTACTCAGATCATCCAGGTAGTTTCAGTGTTTTTGCAAAACTTCGACCGCAACATTGTATTTTGGCTGGAGCAAGAGGAACTCACTCAGTATGTGTATGTACGATTCATCAGAACTGTAAATTGATGCCTGATACAATTAAAATTAACAGCTTAACAAAAGAAACTGAAAATCCAATTCGTGATTATCATGATTGTTTGAAATCAATTGTGTGCAAGACACCTACGCCCGATTGCTACTTAGATCAATGTCATAAATGTCCAGATATTTCATTTTTTTCCACGACATTACTTGAAATTTTAAATAGTGCCTTTATCGAACAGGTACAATATAGTGTATGGACAGCAACTGATAGGTCGACTTTAAAAACAGTTACGAGTGAAGTTTATGACTTTGTAAATGAATTTTGTGACAAGCTACAGACTCTTAAACCGCATTCATTCATAGCGAAACAGCAGTCTCAATTTATTTCGTCAACAAAACAGAATTTAAATAAAGGAGAAGTACTTGTAATGTTCGATTTTTCTGAGAATTATTCATATGTAGTTCAAGATGCTTCGCAAGCATTTCACTTCAACAATCAGCAATGTACAGTATTGGTAACCAGAAATTGGTAGCAAGGGACATATATTTTTCTCGTATACTATATATGAAATATTAAATAAATCATGATGATAGAGTCCCTTTAAAAAATATTTACAAAAATACAAAACAGTGTATATATAATAGCAGCAAAATGCACAAAATTAAAATCAATTTGACATCTATAATTTTTGTGGTATGAAATGATCCAGCTTTACCTGGGGAATTATGTGAAGAACGACTGTGCAAAATTTCAATACGATCGGCCCAGTAGATTTTGAGTTATGCTGTCCACGGACTTAAAAAATGACAAGTTTCAGGAAAACGCTTTAAAGTTTTACACACTAAAAAATTCAAAATAAAACTCGATATTTTTTTTATACTCACACAGAATCATCGATGCCAGGTCCATAGAGCATACAGCTTTCATCAAGATGATCTAGAGCATCGTTTTGACCTTGTCTACGCAAAAATCTTGCTTCTTTACTCTCGCGCGCTGCTTGATCCTCTGCTCTACGAATTCGCAACTCGTCAACTTGACGCGCCCATTCATGAGAACTTGGCCCTGTACTGATGTGCATCTCTTGCTTAAAGACCAACAAAGCAAAAAAACCTTCATTAAAAGTGCATGCAGCTACATTAGCTGCAATTTCAACAGTCTATTCTGACGTTTCTTCTAAATCATTTTCTTCACACATGACTTTTTTCTCTTCTTGTACTGCCGATACAAAAAACTTCTTGGCAATATTATTTTGTATAGATTCACACATTTTATTCATATATGAATGATAGGTTGGTTTCGATAAAAAAGAACTTGCCAAATCCATTAGTCCGCAAAACTTATTACATCCGGCTAAACCTAAGCCTAACACTCGCATTACGAAAGCAAATCGATAATTGACATCGTATGCACCAGATTCTATTCTTTCACTAGGTGGTATATAATTAGACTGTTTACACTTTTCACAAGTCACTTTAATGTTGAAACCAAGACCTTCTATTTTGCATGATTGAAAAGCAACTTTTCCATCACACGTTACACATTTCACTAAAGTAGAAATTGTTGAAAAAACAACAAGAAAATCTATTATTCTATAATGTTTTTGAATGACTTCTTCTACCTGAATAGTGCGACTATTTTTAATTTTTTGTTATGACGAGCTGTTAGCTTGCACTTCGTCCTTTTTACGCTTTTGTGGCGGCACTATTTTTTTTTTGATCGGTCTAATATATCAGCACTTTTTTACGATCGTCTCTGCTAACTTTTCGCGGCATTTTAAATAAAAATAAATGTAGTAACAGCAAAATTTAAACACAAACACAGTTCAAAACACACGAAAAAACAACGAACACGAACGTAAACACAGGCAAAATTTTAGCGTTACTTGCTACTGCTCAGCACGGCATACATCGATCAACTGATGTATATACCATGCCTCGAATATACACAATACTACCTGAAAAGGCGCTTCTATTGAGAAATAAATTTAGGGATTATAAATGAATACAATAGCGCGCCAGGTAAGCGCGCCACACAGCTGTCGAGCAAGTATAAAAACCCGGACTGGAGTAACGGTCGTTCAGGTATATATAACTTCGTCAATATTGCGCCAATCAACGCAAACGATTTTTCAATCGTAATTAATTTTCGATTACATATTTTTTTCTATAAATAATTAATTTTTAATTACATATTTATATTTATAAATAATTAATCTTTAATTAATTTTTAATTACATATTTATATTTATAAATAATTAATCTTTAATTAATTTTTAATTACATATTTATATTTATAAATAATTAATCTTTAATTAATTTTTAATTACATATTTATATTTATAAATAATTAATCTTTAATTAATTTTTAATTACATATTTATATTTATAAATAATTAATCTTTAATTAATTTTTAATTACATATATTTATGTATAAGTAATTTATGTTTCATTACGCAAAATTTTACGTTCAGAAACCCTAAATACGCTGCACAACGGTCGAGCGGGTATACAAAACCAAGGCGGAGCAACCGACGCTTAATGCTCTATATCTCCGTCATTTTTGCTCCGATTGATCTGAAATTTTCACACAACAATCTTGAAATATTGTACTTTCGAATACAATAATAAAAAAATGCAAAAAAAAGTTGAAATACCTAACCCCCCTTAGTCAGCTTAAAAAAATCCTATCCTAACTTTATTGCTGTAGACATCTTTATTATAGACAGTATCAATAATCCTACAAAAATTCAAATTACTAACATCATAGTGGATGTTACAAAATAGTGGAAAATTTCGAATTATGGACCACCATATAGAAGAATATTTGGAAATTTAAATTCTTGAATATTCAAGTTTGTAAACATAACCTCAAGTATGGGTGTGACACTACCGATTGAGAAGGAGGAGAAGTTCAATCCCCTCTACCATTCGAAAATTTTCTACTTTATCGACTGAAAGTGAAACTGCGCTGAAAGTGAACTGACTGGTATAAACCCAACCCAATACAGTGCGCTTCAAGATGGGGGAAAATATAAAATACTGTAAGAAATATAAAAATATAATAGCAAACTATGCGATAGTTATCGCAAAACGTGTGATAGTTATCGCAAACCATGCGATAGTTATCGCAAAACGTGTGATAGTTATCGCAAACCATGCGATAGTTATCGCAAAACGTGTGATAGTTATCGCAAACCATGCGATAGTTATCGCAAAATGTGCGATAATTATTACAAAAAGTGTGATAGTTATTACAAAAAGTGAAATAGTTATCGCAAAAAGTGTCATAGTTATTGCAAAATATGCGATAGTTATCACAAAATGTGGATAAGACAGGGGATGGAGAGAGCGTACTCTTCGAAACTCTCATGTTCCGAGAGAAAAAGTTTATTTTTCTTATAATTTGTGGATTCTAGAGGAATTTCAACTATAAATTTGATGCCCAGATAATAGTTACACCAGTTTTTTTGAATCGTCAACATAGCAAGTGCTTCAGAACATGATAAACCTTTGATTGATCTAAAATAAATTGAGATAGAAGGGATTGAACGTAAACTAATGCTTCAGAAATAAAATAAAGATTTTGATGACAGAGTTCAGGAGAATACATTTAATCCTATAGTTCGTCTATTGGGACATATGTTTTACAAAAGAACTAATCCAGACGTTGAACGAAAACAATCAAGGGATGAGCTAAATGGTACTGTAACTAATCAGCAGCTTTCATCGAGTATGGTTAGCAAAAATATTAGCCAGAGTACTGCCAAATATCTCTCAAAGTTAAATCAGAATGATAGATGATGGCTCGACAATATCTATGGAGTTTATATGAAAGGAGATTCATCAATGTTTGGTAACTCTCCGATACAGTTTGAAAACGATCATATCAAAGTCAATGAGCTCGAATATCCTCTGACAGAAGGATTACTCGAATTACTTTTCAAACTAAAGCCCGATGCAAAGCTCATATCTCCTGATGATACGCGGAATTATCAGAAAATCATTGAAGCTACTAATGCTCGCATAAAAGGTCATCGTACAGATAAGCGGATCCGCAGATCAAGAAGTAATAAATTGGTATTGGGATATCTCACAAAGATGGAATTGACGACAAAGGAGATGTTTCGCCACAATGAAAGAAACAGTTCATTGACAGAAAGGAACATCCAAGAAATAAGCAATTTAATTGGAAAGAAATGATACCAGAGATGATACATAGAACAGACAAACCTTTGGATTATGGAAATTGGAATAGCGAAATACCAAAGAGTAACACGTACTCAACCTCACTGTACATTTACTCACTATACATTTATACACATTT
This sequence comes from Gastracanthus pulcherrimus, assembly GCA_949152435.1. Lineage (NCBI taxonomy): Eukaryota > Metazoa > Arthropoda > Insecta > Hymenoptera > Pteromalidae > Gastracanthus > Gastracanthus pulcherrimus. The sequence continues at coordinate 89,048,725 of OX424575.1, forward strand.
CTACCACTTACGCCTGTATAATGTTTCTTATTAGAAAATTTTCTTACAAAATGAATCAAAGTGTGCATAAGGTAAAACTCAATTTTTGATTTGTGCATAAGTGTACATAATTATGCAAAGTGTCTATAAGTGTTGTAAATTATGTCTAAAAAGCCAAAAAAATTCTCACTATGAAGTTTACAATAGAATGTGAAATTTAAATAGCCATTACTGTTTTAAAGATAATTGACTGTAAAGTTTGATTCTTATACACGGGCTCTTATGGATGCAAATTGTAAACTGACAATAAACTTAGAGTGCGATTGTTTAAAAATGATAATAAAGAAATAAAAACAATACAAAGTATTGTAAAAGTATTAAAGATCATGTACCCGAAATTTTGAAACAAATGATAACACCGATTCCGAGTACTAAGATAAAGTGTAAATAAAAACCCTAGCTTGTAGGCTGTGCGGAGATGTGCGCGGTGAGAGGGAAGCCAATGCGCGGTGCAGGGGGACTCTCCTTTATAGTTCTGTACATTTCAAACATTTCTATACATTTATGCACATTTCTCATTTCCATTAGAGTGGTTTTTTACAATCACCTCGCTCTCGCGATCCTTCGCCCGCCGCTTCTTGATGAAGCTGCTGTGCTGCAGCTGTTGCTTGCTCAACTTCTCGCCCTCCTTAATCAGCTCCCTCATAATCTCGCTCTTCTCCGCGTTGATAATGGTTAGCTCGGTAGGGCTTAATCGAGAAGTAGACTCCTGGTGTGTTTGCTTGAATGCGCAGGGCGTCGAGCTCGCGAATCGCCTCCCGGAATTTGCGTTCCAAAGTTCCAGGGTGTACTGTAGGTAGATGAGTACTGTATTCGTCAGTGACATAAGTGATGTGTTGAGTAAGCAGGGCCGCTGACGCAGGACTGCAGTTTGGCGGGACTCTGACGTAACTGCATTGAGTTTGAATCACCGTTCAGACTGAAAGTAAACCGTTCAGTTGTGTCCAATCAGTTTTTAATGCCATTGAATAGTCTGCTAATTTCTATAAGAGAATGATTGATACACGTATTATTATTACATGTGTACAAAGAAAGCTTGCAAACGAACTTGTAGGCACGGTAATGTTGGTGATAATTTGAAAAGTTATGAGCTAACCTAATATTTGTTAGAAGATCAATCTAGAATAAAAAGAATCATCGTTGGCGATTTACATACTTTATTTGAGCAATTTTTATTATAAATTGCAGTGTCAAAATGCATACATGACTTTATTCGTTAGTACTGTCAGAATACGTGTGTAATATTGGGAAAGGAATAAACTTCCTTTTGTAAGGCAATTTACATAATTTTGATGATATTCGCTTAACATCCCATGAAGCTATGCCTGTTTTTTCTATCACGCGGCAATGAACCTTGCTCATGTTCTTGTGACATTTCAATAAATTCTTTCATGTTATAAGAATCATTTGTCTCTATTTCTTCAATTTCAGCACATCCGCACATGAGTTGCTGTAGTAGTTGATCACCTTTTCCGATTAAACTCATTATTAACCTAATATAGTTTTCAAACCTGAATACTGAAATCTGTCCCAACTCTCCGTACTTTCTTACATCTTTAACTAAATGCAGTAAATTAAGAATATTGTATGAGACAAATACCGGTCCATACAATATTTCAAATTTTTTAACGAATTTCTTTAACAATTTTTCCACTTAGTCGAGGTACAATTCATTTTTCCGCAACAAAGGATTACCTAATATAGTTATTACAACGTATACAGTCAAGAAATTTAAATAAACATCTGGCGTTAAAACGTCTTTTAAAATGAGAATTCTAATATATAAAATTATCAGCATCGATTAGGTTGCTCTAAAACGTTCAACGTATTTTAAACTTCGAATTTTCTGAACAAATTCACATGAAATATTCTCTCTTAAATGTAATAAATTATTTGAGATAGCATCTACATTCGCTTGAGGTAATTTATATAAAGTGTTCGAGAATAACCAGATAAAAAGTAATTTACGAGCGCAGCTTAAATCAATTAGGTGCATTGAATCTAAAGACACTCCTGTAACTAATCCTAATCTAGGAATTTTATTCAAGATGCTTTAACGTCCTTGATATTTACATATATACTTCTATTGTGCATGTAGAGCAACAATCATATCTACTATGATATTTGAAGCATAACACACTTGGGGGCCATCTTCGGGGAATTAGAACGGATTTCTTTAGGCATTAAGAATTCAATTTCATTATTATTAATTTAGGAAAAATTAAAAAAATTGAAATATTTGAAAAATGTCGACAATTTTGAAAAATTTAGACAATGTTAAAAAATTACAAAAATTTAAAAAAGTTTTAAAAATTTAATCAAATTTTAACAATTTAATAAAATTTTAATAATTGATAAAATTTAGGGAATTTAATAAAATTGTAACAATTTAATAATATTCTAAAAATTTAATAAAATATTAACAATTTATTAAATTTTAAAAAATTTAATAAAATATAATAAAATTTTAAAAAATTTAATAAAATATAATAAAATTTTAAAAAATTTAATAAAATATAATAAAATTTTAAAAAATTTAATAAAATTTAAAAAAATGTAAAATATTTTAAAAATATAATAAAATTTTAAAAATTCAATAAAATTTGAAATATATAATAAAATTCTAAAAATTTTAATAAAACCGTAGAAATTTAATAAAAGTGTAGAAATTTAATAAAATTTAATAAAACGTTACGATATTAATAAAATTGAATAAAATGTTAAAAATTTAACGAAATTTTAAAAATTTAATAAAATTTTAACAATTTAATAAAATTTTAACAATTTAGTAAAATTTTAACAATTGATAAAACTTTGGGAATTAAATAAAATTCTAGCAATTTAATAATATTCTAAAAATTTAATAAAATATCAACAATTTAATAAAGTTTTAAAAAATTTAATAAAATGATATAGAATTAAAAAAAATTTTAAAAATTTAATAAAATTTTAAAAATTCAATAAAAAAGTAAAAATTCAATAAAATTTGAAATATTCAATAAAATTCTAAGAATTTTAATAAAACCGTAGAAATTTAATAAAATTGTATAAATTTAATTTTTAGAATTTTATTGACTATTTCAAATTTTATTGAATTTTTAAAATTAAGCTGATGCTAGACAAGCGGGCACCACCAATTTGCTCACCAACATCTCGATGCCATTGAGAAACATTTTGGTCTGCTCCTCCATCATGCCAAGCACTTCTCCTCTTGTGATGTACTCTGGCGTGTAAACTAAATTGAAGTTATAGAACTTCTCCCTTGCTGGCCAGACTGTGTTAATGAGGGCCTTTTCTTCTCTGCTCAGGAAATCGTCAAATGTTCTAAGCTGAACTCAGTTCTTCAAAAGTAGAATGATCCGTCCGGCTTCCCAAGCAGGGTAACGGTGTCCTGTGTATAGAGGTCATCTGGCGCCTCTTGGGCCTCAGAATTCTCCCATTCTCTCAGAATGATTTTTCTGAAGTCGTCACTGTCTCCATATGTTGATTTCAATTTGCAATAATTAGTTTATCTTAGTTATAAATATCTTATATTGTCTTGTTTTATCTAATATCTAGCATATTCTTTCTATCTATATTTTTATCTTGTAAAATTGTTTTATCTTTAAACGTGACTCTTGTCACTGACTCTAGTCTACATTGTAAGATATTTCGATCTTTAGAAGTGACTCTTGTCAATCTTACTTTCTTGTCTCTATCTTTATCGTAATCTTATCTATCTTTCTTATTACTGTGTTGACTTTATTTATTTGTTTAATTATGTTATGACAAAAAGAGTTAATGTACTGATGGATTAACCTTTTTATAATGTCATTAAGCTTGCTTGTATCATAAGCTAAGCTGAGTACGCATTTGAGTAGGGCCCTCACTAAATGCGATTTTTTTAATTTATTAACTGCAGTTTATATTATTAATGCAACACAGAATTTTTATAAAAAAAAAATATTCAGTTGATCTATAACGAATATTTTTAAGTAAATAATTTTTAAGTTTATTATAAACTTTATTTATTTAAATTTTCTATATTTATTTAAATATTCTTCATTTATTAAAATTTTCTTTATTTGATCAATTTCAATTATTGCTGAAATCAAGGTGACTAACTATTGTAAACTTTCTTTTACTTATTTCATTTTGAATCATGTTGTAATGAGGTAAGTAATAATTTATTCAGATAAAGGAACGTTCATTGTTCGACGCTGGGTCAGTAACATCGCGCGCTACTACCTAGCTGCAGTCCGGCTGCGTGTTTATGCGACTTCACAACGACGCGATAGCCGTACGAAGTAGAGAGAGAGAGAGAGAGAGAGAGAGAGAGAGAGAGAGAGAGAGAGTTAGAGAACAGCGTCTCCCCTAGTCGACTCAAGCAAGAACTCAGCGAGTCTCTCCGTCTCTCTCACCTGTACGCTCACTGCGCGCGCTCACCGCGCTGCCTCTTGCGCAGACAGTGGCTTGTCACTGCTATGACGGCGGCGCGCTTCTCCCAGTTGAAAGCGCAGGCATAAGCGGTGGTCATCTTGAATACACCTACCTCCCCCTTTCTGGCGTACTTTCTTCGTCCTTCTAGGAATTTAGCAAAAATCGCATCCCTTTCGCGAAACTCGACAAAATGCTTTTTACTTTCTTTGAATATTTTAATTTTTGTTTACTCAAATAAATACTTGTTTACGCATTTTATCTTTTAATTGTTTTGTTATTCACTTTTTCAAATTTACATGATTTTACAGTAATCGATTTTCTTATGTAACTTCCATGTTTTAATTGTCTTTTTGATTAAATGAATTTATCTTGATTTTTCAACTTTTTCTTTAAGTAACTAAGTGCACGTCATAAAGTATATTAAAATCACTTACTGGTTGACGAACCGGCAACAGCTACTTGTTGCGTCATGCTCACCCTTTGTCCCTCGGATTTCTTGTGCGTGGCATCGCTGGTCGTCTGGTTGTCACCTGACAACCTCAGCTCCTTGCTGCTTGACAAAGAGTGCGGGCGTACTGCACGCACCAGCCCTTGAGTCCATCTCCTGCCCTTTGTTGGTTCGGCACAACACACTGAAGATGTGCGGTGCGGCACGGACGCGGCTAACACGCTTACACGCTCTCACGACCACTTTCTTTTTTCTTTCGCGTAGTGGCAACGTCCAGTATCACTAGCCCATAACCTGAAGGGATCAGATAGTAAGGTGGATAATAAATAAATAAACAGAGAATTTATCCAGTAACGCACCCAATATTTATTAGAAAAAAACAAGAGAGCTAGGTAATTGTAACGCGATCAGAGCTCTGTCTGTGAGCTGTGGCATCGCACGGCGTACTGCCGAAGGCAGAGAAGATCGCTCGCGGTGGAACAAGGGCAGAGAGCGCGCATGCGTGCCACTCAATGTACGTAGAGACCTCTGAATAGCCAAGCCAGTACTCTGTTAGGAAGTTTACTCCAACAATATCTAATCTCTGAATCTTATTCAGCACCCTCGAGAATCCCTAGAAATAAAATTTTATGAGAATTGAACAAAAATCGGCGATATTTAATTTTTGCGCCTCCACCCATGCATCACCTCCACAAACGCTGAAACAGTGATATCTGATTTCTGAATCTCATTAAGTATCTTCGAGAACCACGAGAAATAAAATTTTATGAGAAATAAACAAAAACCTATAAGATTCAATACTTGCGTCTTCACTCATACTTTACCCCCACACACGCCGAAACAGTGATATCTGACATCTGAATGTTATTCAGCATCCTCGAGAATCCTCTGATATAAAATTTTACGATGACTCAAAAAAAATCTGCAATATTTAATATTTGCGCCTCCACCGATGCTTCACACCTGCATACGCTGAAACTGCGTTTTTTGACCTTAGCATCTTAAACATTCGAACATTTAAACATCCAAAAAAGTCCAAGAAATAAACTTTTATGAGGAATAAACAAAAACCTGAAATACTCAATATTTGCGTCTCCATTCATACTCTACCCACACACGCGCTGAAACAGTGATATCTGACCTCTGAATTTTATTCAGCATCCTCGAGAATCCCTAGACATAATATTTATAAGAAATAAACAAGATCCTGTGATATTCCATTCTTGCGCGTCCACCCATGCATCACACACACATACGCTGAAACAGTGATATCTGACATTTGAATGTTATTCAGCATCTTCGAGAATCCTCTGACATAAAATTTTATAAGAAATAAACAAGAACCTGCAATATTCCATTTTTGCGGCTCCACTCACACTTTACCCTCACATACGCTGAAACAGAGATATCTGACATTTGAATGTTATTCAGCATCCTCGAGAATCCTCTGAATTAAAATTTTACGGTAATTGAACAAAAATCTGCAATATTTAATATTTGGGCCTCCATCGATGCTTCACACCTGCATACACTGAAACTGTTTTTTTGACTTTAGCATCTTAAACATTCGAACAGTTAAACATCCAAAAAAAGTCCCAGAAATAATATTTTAAGAGTAATAAACAAAAACCTGAAATATTCAATTTTTGCCCCTCCACGCATACTTTACCCCACACACGCTGAAACAGTGATATCTGTCCTCTGAATATGATTCAGCATCCTCGAGAATCCCTAGACCTAATATTTATAAGAAATAAACAAGACCCTGCGATATTCCATTTTTGCGCGTCGACCCATGCATCACACCGACATACGCTGAAACAGTGATACCTGACCTCTGAATCTTATTGAGCATCCTCGAGAAGCTCCAGAAACAAAATTTTATGACAACAAAAGAAAAACCTACAATATTTAATTTTTGCGGCTTCACTCATACTTTACCCCCACATACGCTGAAACAGAGATATCTGACATTTGAATGTTATTCAGCATCCTCGAGCATTCTCTGAATTAAAATTTTACGGTAATTGAACAAAAATCAGTAATATTTAATATTTGCGCCACCACCGATGCTTCACACCTGCATACACTGAAACTGTGTTTTTTTACTTTAGCATCTTAAACATTCGAACAGTTAAACATCCAAAAAAAGTCCCAGAAATAAAATTTTAAGAGTAATAAACAAAAACCTGAAATATTCAATTTTTGCGCCTCCACGCATACTTTACCCCACACACGCTGAAACAGTGATATCTGTCCTCTGAATATGATTCAGCATCCTCGAGAATCCCTAGACATAATATTTATAAGAAATAAACAAGACCCTGCGATATTCCATTTTTGCGCGTCGACCCATGCATCACACCCACATACGCTGAAACAGTGATATCTAACCTCTGAACCTTATTGAGCATCCTCGAGAAGCTCCAGACACAAAATTTTATGATAACAAAAGAAAAACTGGCAATATTTAATTTTTGCGGCTTCACTTATACTTTACCCCCACATACGCTGAAACGGAGATATCTGACATTTGAATGTTATTCAGCATCCTCGAGCATCCTCTGAAATAAAATTTGACGGTAATTGAACAAAAATCAGCAATATTTAATATTTGCGCCTCCACCGATGCTTCACACCTGCATACACTGAAACTGCGTTTTTTGACCTTAGCATCTTAAACATTCGAACATTTAAACATCCAAAAAAGTCCAAGAAATAAAATTTTATGAGGAATAAACAAAAACCTGAAATACTCAATATTTGCGTCTCCATTCATACTCTACCCACACACGCGCTGAAACAGTGATATCTGACCTCTGAATTTTATTCAGCATCCTCGAGAATCCCTAGACATAATATTTATAAGAAATAAACAAGATCCTGTGATATTCCATTCTTGCGCGTCCACCCATGCATCACACACACATACGCTGAAACAGTGATATCTGACATTTGAATGTTATTCAGCATCTTCGAGAATCCTCTGACATAAAATTTTATAAGAAATAAACAAGAACCTGCGATATTCCATTTTTGCGGCTCCACTCACACTTTACCCTCACATACGCTGAAACAGAGATATCTGACATTTGAATGTTATTCAGCATCCTCGAGAATCCTCTGAATTAAAATTTTACGGTAATTGAACAAAAATCTGCAATATTTAATATTTGGGCCTCCATCGATGCTTCACACCTGCATACACTGAAACTGTTTTTTTGACTTTAGCATCTTAAACATTCGAACAGTTAAACATCCAAAAAAAGTCCCAGAAATAATATTTTAAGAGTAATAAACAAAAACCTGAAATATTCAATTTTTGCCCCTCCACGCATACTTTACCCCACACACGCTGAAACAGTGATATCTGTCCTCTGAATATGATTCAGCATCCTCGAGAATCCCTAGACCTAATATTTATAAGAAATAAACAAGACCCTGCGATATTCCATTTTTGCGCGTCGACCCATGCATCACACCGACATACGCTGAAACAGTGATACCTGACCTCTGAATCTTATTGAGCATCCTCGAGAAGCTCCAGAAACAAAATTTTATGACAACAAAAGAAAAACCTACAATATTTAATTTTTGCGGCTTCACTCATACTTTACCCCCACATACGCTGAAACAGAGATATCTGACATTTGAATGTTATTCAGCATCCTCGAGCATTCTCTGAATTAAAATTTTACGGTAATTGAACAAAAATCAGTAATATTTAATATTTGCGCCACCACCGATGCTTCACACCTGCATACACTGAAACTGTGTTTTTTTACTTTAGCATCTTAAACATTCGAACAGTTAAACATCCAAAAAAAGTCCCAGAAATAAAATTTTAAGAGTAATAAACAAAAACCTGAAATATTCAATTTTTGCGCCTCCACGCATACTTTACCCCACACACGCTGAAACAGTGATATCTGTCCTCTGAATATGATTCAGCATCCTCGAGAATCCCTAGACATAATATTTATAAGAAATAAACAAGACCCTGCGATATTCCATTTTTGCGCGTCGACCCATGCATCACACCCACATACGCTGAAACAGTGATATCTAACCTCTGAACCTTATTGAGCATCCTCGAGAAGCTCCAGACACAAAATTTTATGATAACAAAAGAAAAACTGGCAATATTTAATTTTTGCGGCTTCACTTATACTTTACCCCCACATACGCTGAAACGGAGATATCTGACATTTGAATGTTATTCAGCATCCTCGAGCATCCTCTGAAATAAAATTTGACGGTAATTGAACAAAAATCAGCAATATTTAATATTTGCGCCTCCACCGATGCTTCACACCTGCATACACTGAAACTGCGTTTTTTGACCTTAGCATCTTAAACATTCGAACATTTAAACATCCAAAAAAGTCCAAGAAATAAAATTTTATGAGGAATAAACAAAAACCTGAAATACTCAATATTTGCGTCTCCATTCATACTCTACCCACACACGCGCTGAAACAGTGATATCTGACCTCTGAATTTTATTCAGCATCCTCGAGAATCCCTAGACATAATATTTATAAGAAATAAACAAGATCCTGTGATATTCCATTCTTGCGCGTCCACCCATGCATCACACACACATACGCTGAAACAGTGATATCTGACATTTGAATGTTATTCAGCATCTTCGAGAATCCTCTGACATAAAATTTTATAAGAAATAAACAAGAACCTGCGATATTCCATTTTTGCGGCTCCACTCACACTTTACCCTCACATACGCTGAAACAGAGATATCTGACATTTGAATGTTATTCAGCATCCTCGAGAATCCTCTGAATTAAAATTTTACGGTAATTGAACAAAAATCTGCAATATTTAATATTTGGGCCTCCACCGATGCTTCACACCTGCATACACTGAAACTGTTTTTTTGACTTTAGCATCTTAAACATTCGAACAGTTAAACATCCAAAAAAAGTCCCAGAAATAATATTTTAAGAGTAATAAACAAAAACCTGAAATATTCAATTTTTGCCCCTCCACGCATACTTTACCCCACACACGCTGAAACAGTGATATCTGTCCTCTGAATATGATTCAGCATCCTCGAGAATCCCTAGACCTAATATTTATAAGAAATAAACAAGACCCTGCGATATTCCATTTTTGGGCGTCGACCCATGCATCACACCGACATACGCTGAAACAGTGATACCTGACCTCTGAATCTTATTGAGCATCCTCGAGAAGCTCCAGAAACAAAATTTTATGACAACAAAAGAAAAACCTGCAATATTTAATTTTTGCGGCTTCACTCATACTTTACCCCCACATATGCTGAAACAGAGATATCTGACATTTGAATGTTATTCAGCATCCTCGAGCATTCTCTGAATTAAAATTTTACGGTAATTGAACAAAAATCAGTAATATTTAATATTTGCGCCACCACCGATGCTTCACACCTGCATACACTGAAACTGTGTTTTTTTACTTTAGCATCTTAAACATTCGAACAGTTAAACATCCAAAAAAAGTCCCAGAAATAAAATTTTAAGAGTAATAAACAAAAACCTGAAATATTCAATTTTTGCGCCTCCACGCATACTTTACCCCACACACGCTGAAACAGTGATATCTGTCCTCTGAATATGATTCAGCATCCTCGAGAATCCCTAGACATAATATTTATAAGAAATAAACAAGACCCTGCGATATTCCATTTTTGCGCGTCGACCCATGCATCACACCCACATACGCTGAAACAGTGATATCTAACCTCTGAACCTTATCGAGCATACTCGAGAAGCTCCAGAAACAAAATTTTATGATAACAAAAGAAAAACTGGCAATATTTAATTTTTGCGGCTTCACTTATACTTTACCCCCACATACGCTGAAACGGAGATATCTGACATTTGAATGTTATTCAGCATCCTCGAGCATCCTCTGAATTAAAATTTGACGGTAATTGAACAAAAATCAGCAATATTTAATATTTGCGCCTCCACCGATGCTTCACACCTGCATACACTGAAACTGCGTTTTTTGACTTTAGCATCTTAAACATTCGAACAGTTAAACATCCGAAAAGAGTCCCAGAAATAAAATTTTAAGAGTAATAAACAAAAACCGGAAATATTCAATTTTTGCGCCTCCACGCATACTTTACCCCACACACGCTGAAACAGTGATACCTGACCTCTGAATCTTATTGAGCATCCTCGAGAAGCTCCAGAAACAAAATTTTATGACAACAAAAGAAAAACCTGCAATATTTAATTTTTGCGGCTTCACTCATACTTTACCCCCACATACGCTGAAACAGAGATATCTGACATTTGAATGTTATTCAGCATCCTCGAGAATCCTCTGAATTAAAATTTTACGGTAATTGAACAAAAATCTGCCATATTTAATATTAGCGCCTCCACCGATTCTTCACACCTGCATACACTAAAACTGTTTTTTTGACTTTAGCATCTTAAACATTCGAACAGTTAAACATCCAAAAAAAGTCCCAGAAATAAAATTTTAAGAGTAATAAACAAAAACCTGAAATATTCAATTTTTGCGCCTCCACGCATACTTTACCCCACACACGCTGAAACAGTGATATCTGTCCTCTGAATATGATTCAGCATCCTCGAGAATCCCTAGACATAATATTTATAAGAAATAAACAAGACCCTGCGATATTCCATTTTTGCGCGTCGACCCATGCATCACACCCACATACGCTGAAACAGTGATATCTGACATTTGAATGTTATTCAGCATCTTCGAGAATCCTCTGACATAAAATTTTATAAGAAATAAACAAGAACCTGCGATATTCCATTTTTGCGGCTCCACTCACACTTTACCCTCACATACGCTGAAACAGAGATATCTGACATTTGAATGTTATTCAGCATCCTCGAGAATCCTCTGAATTAAAATTTTACGGTAATTGAACAAAAATCTGCAATATTTAATATTTGGGCCTCCACCGATGCTTCACACCTGCATACACTGAAACTGTTTTTTTGACTTTAGCATCTTAAACATTCGAACAGTTAAACATCCAAAAAAAGTCCCAGAAATAATATTTTAAGAGTAATAAACAAAAACCTGAAATATTCAATTTTTGCCCCTCCACGCATACTTTACCCCACACACGCTGAAACAGTGATATCTGTCCTCTGAATATGATTCAGCATCCTCGAGAATCCCTAGACCTAATATTTATAAGAAATAAACAAGACCCTGCGATATTCCATTTTTGGGCGTCGACCCATGCATCACACCGACATACGCTGAAACAGTGATACCTGACCTCTGAATCTTATTGAGCATCCTCGAGAAGCTCCAGAAACAAAATTTTATGACAACAAAAGAAAAACCTGCAATATTTAATTTTTGCGGCTTCACTCATACTTTACCCCCACATATGCTGAAACAGAGATATCTGACATTTGAATGTTATTCAGCATCCTCGAGCATTCTCTGAATTAAAATTTTACGGTAATTGAACAAAAATCAGTAATATTTAATATTTGCGCCACCACCGATGCTTCACACCTGCATACACTGAAACTGTGTTTTTTTACTTTAGCATCTTAAACATTCGAACAGTTAAACATCCAAAAAAAGTCCCAGAAATAAAATTTTAAGAGTAATAAACAAAAACCTGAAATATTCAATTTTTGCGCCTCCACGCATACTTTACCCCACACACGCTGAAATAGTGATATCTGTCCTCTGAATATGATTCAGCATCCTCGAGAATCCCTAGACATAATATTTATAAGAAATAAACAAGACCCTGCGATATTCCATTTTTGCGCGTCGACCCATGCATCACACCCACATACGCTGAAACAGTGATATCTAACCTCTGAACCTTATCGAGCATACTCGAGAAGCTCCAGAAACAAACTTTTATGATAACAAAAGAAAAACTGGCAATATTTAATTTTTGCGGCTTCACTTATACTTTACCCCCACATACGCTGAAACGGAGATATCTGACATTTGAATGTTATTCAGCATCCTCGAGCATCCTCTGAATTAAAATTTGACGGTAATTGAACAAAAATCAGCAATATTTAATATTTGCGCCTCCACCGATGCTTCACACCTGCATACACTGAAACTGCGTTTTTTGACTTTAGCATCTTAAACATTCGAACAGTTAAACATCCGAAAAGAGTCCCAGAAATAAAATTTTAAGAGTAATAAACAAAAACCGGAAATATTCAATTTTTGCGCCTCCACGCATACTTTACCCCACACACGCTGAAACAGTGATACCTGACCTCTGAATCTTATTGAGCATCCTCGAGAAGCTCCAGAAACAAAATTTTATGACAACAAAAGAAAAACCTGCAATATTTAATTTTTGCGGCTTCACTCATACTTTACCCCCACATACGCTGAAACAGAGATATCTGACATTTGAATGTTATTCAGCATCCTCGAGAATCCTCTGAATTAAAATTTTACGGTAATTGAACAAAAATCTGCCATATTTAATATTAGCGCCTCCACCGATTCTTCACACCTGCATACACTAAAACTGTTTTTTTGACTTTAGCATCTTAAACATTCGAACAGTTAAACATCCAAAAAAAGTCCCAGAAATAAAATTTTAAGAGTAATAAACAAAAACCTGAAATATTCAATTTTTGCGCCTCCACGCATACTTTACCCCACACACGCTGAAACAGTGATATCTGTCCTCTGAATATGATTCAGCATCCTCGAGAATCCCTAGACATAATATTTATAAGAAATAAACAAGACCCTGCGATATTCCATTTTTGCGCGTCGACCCATGCATCACACCCACATACGCTGAAACAGTGATATCTAACCTCTGAACCTTATCGAGCATCCTCGAGAAGCTCCAGAAACAAAATTTTATGATAACAAAAGAAAAACTGGCAATATTTAATTTTTGCGGCTTCACTTATACTTTACCCCCACATACGCTGAAACGGAGATATCTGACATTTGAATGTTATTCAGCATCCTCGAGCATCCTCTGAATTAAAATTTGACGGTAATTGAACAAAAATCAGCAATATTTAATATTTGCGCCTCCACCGATGCTTCACACCTGCATACACTGAAACTGCGTTTTTTGACTTTAGCATCTTAAACATTCGAACAGTTAAACATCCGAAAAGAGTCCCAGAAATAAAATTTTAAGAGTAATAAACAAAAACCGGAAATATTCAATTTTTGCGCCTCCACGCATACTTTACCCCACACACGCTGAAACAGTGATACCTGACCGGTGAATCTTATTCAACTTCCTGGAGAATCCCCAGACATAAAGTCTTATAAGAAATTAACAATACCCTGCGATATTCCATTTTTGCGGCTCCACTCACACTTTACCCTCACATACGCTGAAACAGTGATATCTAAATCTGACTGACCTCTGAATCTTATTCAGCATCCTGGAGAATCTCCAGACATAAAGTTTTATAAGAAATTAACTAAAACCTGAAATATTCAATATTTGCGCCTCCACTCATACTTTACCTCCACATACGCTGAAACAGAGATATCTGACATTTGAATGTTATTCAGAATCCTCGAGAATCCTCTGAATTAAAATTTTACAGTAATTGAACAAAAATCTGCAATATTTAATATTAGCGCCTCCACCGATTCTTCACACCTGCATACACTAAAACTGTTTTTTTGACTTTAGCATCTTAAACATTCGAACAGTTAAACATCCAAAAAAAGTCCCAGAAATAAAATTTTATGAGTAATAAACAAAAACCTGTAATATTTAATTTTTGCGCCTCCACGCATACTTTACCCCACACACGCTGAAACAGTGATATCTGTCCTTTGAATATGATTCAGCTTCCTCGAGAATCCCTAGACATAATATTTATAAGAAATAAACAAGACCCTGCGATATTCCATTTTTGCGCGTCGACCCATGCATCACACCCACATACGCTGAAACAGTGATATCTGACCACTGAATCTTATTGAGCATCCTCGAGAAGCTCCAGAAACAAAATTTTATGACAACAAAAGAAAAACCTGCAATATTTAATTTTTGCGGCTTTACTCATACTCGTACTTTACCCCACACACGCTGAAACAGTGATATCTGTCCTTTGAATATGATTCAGCATCCTCGAGAATCCCTAGACATAATATTTATAAGAAATAAACAAGACCCTGCGATATTCCATTTTTGCGCGTCGACCCATGCATCACACTCACATACGCTGAAACAGTGATATCTAACCTCTGAACCTTATTGAGCATCCTCGAGAAGCTCCAGAAACAAAATCTTATGATAACAAAAGAAAAACCTGCAATATTTCATTTTTGTGGCTTCACTCATACTTTACCCCCACATACACTGAAACTGCGTTTTTTGACTTTAGCATCTTAAACATTCGAACAGTTAAACATCCAAAAAGAGTCCCAGAAATAAAATTTTAAGAGTAATGAACAAAAACCGGAAATATTCAATTTTTGCGCCTTCACGCATACTTTACCCCACACACGCTGAAACAGTGATATCTGACCGGTGAATCTTATTCAGTATCCTGGAGAATCCCCAGACATAAAGTCTTATAAGAAATTAACAAGACCCTGCGATATTCTATTTTTGCACGTCCACTCATGCATCACACCTACATACGTTGAAACAATGATATCTGACCTCTGAATCTTATTCAGCATCCTCGAGAATCCGAGGACATAAAATTTTATGAGAATTGAACAAAAATCTGCAATATTTCATTTTTGCGCCTCCACTCACACTTCACCTCCAGATAAGCTGATACAATGATATCTGACCTCTGAATCTAATTAAGCATCTTCCAGAGTCCCGATAAATAAAAATTTATGAGAAATAACCAAAAACCTGCAAGATTCAGTTTTTACGCCTCCACCCATGCATCAACCCCACATACGCTGAAACAGTAATATCTGACCTCTTAAGTTTTTTCAGCATATTCCGGAAGCCCCAGAAAAAAAATTTCATGAGAAATAAACAAAAACCTGCAATATTCAATTTTTGCGCCTCCACTCACACTTCACCCCCACATACGCTGAAGCAATGATTTCTGACCTCTGAATCTTATTTAGCATCCTCGAGAATCACCAGAAATAAAATTTTATTAAAAATAAACCAATTTCCGTTAGATTCAGTTTTTACGTCTGTTAATTGTGGACTAAAATAGGATGGGTTTATATTAAATAAGATTAACACAAACAATTTGAATTATAATTAAAATATATTAAAATAATAAAACTCTTAAAAAGCTAAAATAAACGTCTTAATTGAATCTAAATATTGTCGAAGTAATGACAATATAAAATATGGAACTATATAAACAAAATCTTCTAGTTAGCTAGCTAAAACTATCGCGTAATCTAAACAAATGTGAAGCTACTATAGCGGAGGGGTCGAGTGAAGTGTCACTCTGCCAGTCGCTCTCTCGGCGGCACCGTCGTGTTGATCGGCCCGCCGCTGCAATCGGTGCTACAACGGACATGGCCCTACCAACGACTGTCGAAGAAGTACGAAGTAATCCGAGCGCGCGCCTCACTTCCAAATAATACGAAAAACATCGACATGAGCATAAGCATGCGGCGCGATGCCTCCTACGGCTTCTATCTCCATAGCCTGACAGCCACAGGTCAGCCTTTAGGCTTTCCCATACTGGAGTGACCTTCACTGCAGAGACAAGCTCCCTGGGCTTTGAAAGGTTTTGACCGCAGGAATCGGAATCCGATTTCCCCAAAAATAAAAAAAATTATTATAAGAGTGAAAAAACCCTATATAATCGTGTATCTCACGATTTCGTCGCGAAGCATAATTTCTTCTTACTTCGATATCTCAAAAATACCCAAACTATTTTTTTTAATCAGACATGTCGAGTACGTCTAAAAGTATCCACCAAATTATTTTGAATTATTCAGAACCCTTTAAACTGGCGATTGAAAGGGGGTGAAGAGCTGAAAATTATTACTTCCCTCTTCAGCATATCCAAAGCATTTTCTTTTTTAAACAAACATGTTTAGTAAGTTTAGAAGTATCCATCAAAAAATTTTGAACCCCTATCCATCAACTAAACACTTTAAATTTGGCGTTGATAGGGGTGGAGAGCGATAAATTAATACTTCTATCTTTAATATATCCAAAGTATTTTCTTTTTTAAACAAACAAGTTCAGTAAGTCTAGAAATATCCACAAAAAGTTTTTTAACCCTTATCCATCAACTAAACACTTTAAATTTGGCGTTGATAGGGGGTGGAGAGCGATAAATTATTACTTCTATCTTTAACATATCCAAAGTATTTTCGTTTTTAAACAATCATGTTCAGTATGTCTAGAAGTATCAACCAAAAAATTTTGAACCCCTATCCATCAACTAAACCCTTTAAATTAGGGGTTTAAAGAGGGTGGAGAGCGAATAATTATTACTTCCATCTACAGCATATCCAAAGTATTCTCTTTTTTAAACGAACATGTTCAGTACGCCTAGAAATATTCACTAAAAATTTTTTAACCCTTATCCATCAACTAAACTCTTTATACTTCTTTATCACATAATATTTCTATTCGTAACAACGCCTCTACCCATGCATCACCCCCACATACGCTGAAACACTGATATTTGACCTCGGAATCTTATTCAGCATCCTCGAGAATCCGCAGACATAAAATTTTACGATAGTTGAACAAAAATCTGTCATATTTAATATTTGCGCCTCCACCGATGCTTCACACGCACATACACTGGAACTGCATTTTTCGACCTTAGCATCTTATTAGACATTCGTAAAACCCCCTGAAATAAAATTTTATGAGAAATAAACATAAACCTGCGATATTCAATGTTTGCGCCGCCACCCATGCATCATCCCCACATACTCTAAAACAGTGATATCTGACGTCTGAATCTTATTCAGCATCCTCGAGAATCTTCAGACATAAAATTTTATGAGAATTGAACAAAAATCTGCAAACTTTAATTTTTGCGCCTCTATCCATGCATCACACCCACATACGCTGAAACAGTGCAATCTGACCTTAGCATCTTATTCAGTATCCACAAAAACCCTCAGAAATAAATTTTAAGAGAAATAATCAAAAACCTGAAATATTCAATTTTTGCGCCACCAGCCACACTTAATTCTCACATATGCTAGAACAGCGATAACTGACCTTAGCATCTTTTGCAGCATTCTTAAAAAAATTTAATAAGTCGTTCTTATTTATACAAAATTAGCTGTAACTTCGATCCCGGAGAACTCGACAACCGCAGAATCGGAGAACCGGAAGTGGAATCACTTGGATATGGAGGAGAGGGAAGGAGGTGGAAAGTGGGGGGGGGGGGGGCGGAGAGGGAAAAGAGGGGGAGGGTGGAGAATGGGGAAAGAGAAATAAGTGTACCTATCTAAATAGTCGCAAGAAATATCCCTTAAATCATGCTTCTTAATATAATATATATAGAGGATAGAGAATAATACAGCTATCTCTATTACTATGCCCAGCTACTGATTGAGAAGCATCTAACTCAGATTTATGGTCATTGCTGGTTCTGTGACATGAATGATTTGCTATTCTACGAGATTAGTATATCTGTGTGCCACAAAATTTATAATTGGTAGGGAAATTTTGCTGAGTCCATTTCCTATATATTTCCTGACTTCTTGAATTTTTCAAAATGCTTGCCTTCTATTGTTAGGTGAAGAGTTAATAATCATTGAATGTATGACGTTCTCCGGATGCAAAAAGCTGTTATTAGCCAGCGTTTTATCGACTGTATTTTTCAATTCTATTGAAATAGTACATTGTGTACCAAGGGCGAGAAGTGAGAGTACTGCAAGTACACAAGGGCGGAAGAAGCCTCCCGCCCATGGTGCCGACCGTACTTTTTGTGACACATGTATGGCTTTTTGCGGTTTTACGTATCTATCAAGCGGAACCAGATGTGCCATTTTTCGTCACGGTGCAACTGTCGTCCTGTTCTATTAAGAAATTAAATACGTATACCTACACATACATTGATTTATACACACACAAATATATACACATACACACATATATACACACATAGAGATATACATACACATACACACATATATACGCACATACAAATAAAGATACACATACACACATATATACACATATAGAGATATACATACATACACATATGAAATAATTATTAACGTTTATTAAAGTTTTTCAGGTAAATGAAAGATAAGATAACTTAATTAATTTTAATTTAATAATTAAAAGTCTTTATCGAATGCTGTAACACGCATGCACGCACGCATGCACGAGCGCTGTAAGTGAGCTCGGGCGGGCGGTAAAGAATATTTTTCACGCCGATCGGTCATTCGGCATCGGTCAAACGGCCACTACTTGTCCGCTTAAAATGCACGAAAAAGCGCGAAAATCGTGCATGTGTTAAAAAAAATATTTTAAACGCCTCATACTTTCATAAAAATGCCGAACTTCTTCTTCACAAGTCGGATGTATTTTTATAATAAAAAAATATAACAAAATATTCTAGTTTTAGAACTACCAATGACCCTGAATTTGAGTCAAGTTGATATTGACACATTTGCGACTGCCAAAAATCCGTCACACATTGATTTTCAGAAATTTCCTTTCCATACGCATGTGGTTGAGATATTTATCAACCACATAAAATATTATAAAATATCTTTAAATATATATAAATACATATTGTTTACAAAAAGAATTGTGAAAAATGATGCTGTGTCAACCTACATAAAAAAACGTGAGAAAATGGAAATGTTGTAATTTTACGTGATTTTTATCAAACTTTACGTGTTCGCCGGAACCCAAGAATAAAATCCTCCAACACCAGGGTTTCGGGAGGTGATTTATGTGATATAAAAGAGAAATTTGAAGGGTCAGGCGTTTCAGAATTCGCAAAAACTTCATTTTCAACCCAGTCGATTGTACAATAATATTGATATCATTTATATATAGGTGGCTCTGCTTTCAGTTTATTTTAAATTATAAGCAGTCAAAGATATACATCCAAATCGTACTTAGACCGGTCGAATTCAACTCCACCTCAGCTCCGACATTCCCTTAAGGGGGTAGGCCTCGGTAAAACCCAAAAAAATATTTTTTTTATGAGTCCAGAAAACTTTTTATGTTTAAAATCAATTATTCTGAAAACTTTGATTCTATCAATACTTAATAATATCTTAAATTTTGCCATTGTAAACCCTCAAAATCTTGGCCCTACACGTCACAATAAATCACTATTTTTAATACCATATTTATTAAAGGAACTTTGGTCCTCGCACGATTCTAAGTGACATGATGAACGAAAAATTTATTTCGACGGTTATTCGACTGAGAAAATTACTTTTCTGTAATAAAATATATGATATGCAAAACTATCATAAACTAACTACACATCATTAATTAGATCCGATGTTTCTATTTATGAAAAAAATAATAAATGGTCTTCTACCTGGAATATGAAAGAATTTGTGCGTGTTTATAAAGCAAAAATTTTTGATTTTCAAACTTAAGATTCTTTTAGATGCTTTTCAGAATCCCTAGACAATTTGAAATACTACCATTGTTTCAGGTTTTAAAAAATACTCAATCAGTGAAGAACAATGTATATTTGTTTATAAAATGCGAAGCACGATAATGAGAATTATGATCAAAAATATTATAAATAAATGCATATTGTTCTTCACTGATTAAATATTTTTTAAAAACTAAAACAGCGCAGGTCTCGAAATTGTCTAATGATTCTAAAAAGCATCTAAAGAAAATCATGAGTTTGAAAATGAAAATTTATTGGGTTATAAACGCACGGAAATATTTTTATACTCCACATAGAAGCACATTTGTTGTTATTTTTTTGTTATTAATTTTTTTTCGTAAATAGAAACATTTTATCTAATCAATGCTGTATAGGTACTTTACACATAATACTTTACGACAGTAAAATAAATTCTTTCTGTATTTCCCTGATTTCGACGGAATCTCTACATTAAGAGAAACACTTTAAATCATAATGAAAAATGAGGCTATAATAGTACAATTTTCGCACTTTCTAATAACCAAAACACAAGTATAGCAACCGGAATTAATTAAATAGTATATTGTGCTCCAAAGGCGAGAAATAGGCTTTTTCCACCCGCGGGTGAGTTTACTGTATGAGTCGGCGGCAAGCAAGCACGAGCTGAAGGCAAGTGCGTTTTGCAAGCCGGAGACGAGTACAGCAAACACACAAGAACAGAAACAGCCTCTCGCCCATTTTGCAAACCGTATTTTTTTTAACACATGTATTGATTTTCGCGGTATTTCGTGACTATCGAACGGAACCAAACACGGAAAAGAAACCGGCTATTCCTACAGGAAAGAACGTACATACTTCAGGTCGAGTTATGTTAATTCTATATACGTAGCTGAGGATTTTATCAAGCCGATTTTGTTCTATTAAGAAATGAAAATATGTATACCTACACATACATTATTCAAGCCATTCTCACGTATTTTGAGTAGGTTACTTTTGCGTCCACTGTAGTAATTTTTTGTCGCCCGTTGGAAAACGGGGACTTTTTGTCCACATTATAGGCACGAAAGAGCGCGAAAATCGTGCATGTGTTACAGAAAAGATATTTATTGTAAAATTTAGGAAAATGCCAGAAGTGTATACGTTTTTATCTTCAAAGCGTGATTGCGTGAGTCATAGGTGCATCAAAATATCATTCATATGACGGAAGAAATATTATCTTTTATATTACTGCATTCTAAAAAAATATCTTAAAATTCATAAATCAATTTTACAAACATTATTTACGCACATTGAATAACAGACTCGAAACTTTTTTTATATACACTCAACTTACATTGTATTCCGACAAGAACCACCTTAAATGGCAACCTGCGTTTAAAGATTTTATTGGGATGTTTTTATTAGATAAATCTCTACGTCACATTACTATTAACGATCACGTTAATAAAAGTCATGATATAATTCGTCTTTATTTTTTCCATATATTTTTTTCCATAATATATAGACTTTCATAAGGTTGCATGTTAATCGCGTTAATTTAATATTACAATATTGCGTTTCGGTTAGAATTAAAGAAAAAACGGTCTTCCTAGAGGCCCAAAGCGTAGCGTACACGAAAGAAATTAGTGCACGCAAAAACAATAGCGGACTCAAAAAATTCCCACCGAAAAATTTTAGCATTATTATTGATTTCGCGTACGCGAACAACGAGGGGGGGGGGACTTCTATGGGGCGGTCATTGGGTTATTGGGTTATTTATTTAAAGGGTTAACCCGACCCGGGTTATCATGTGCTTTTAGAGTGTTACGTGGGGGAAAGAGGAGAAAGGGTGCTACTCGCGCTATTTGCACATGCCACTTAAGGCACGTGATTTTTTGGTGGTTGGGGTGTACTGGGGAGAGAATGAGCAAAACGAGAGTTCAGTTGATGGTTCTTTTATTGGACTGATGTGAGAGAGAGAAGGTGTGCGCGCGATTGCCCTGCTCATGCCGAACTGGCGCGGGACGCGCCTGCTGCACGCGACGAAGCCGCCGCGCGAAGCGCGTACTGCCTCAGCGTTTTAGCTTTCTCACGCCTCGCTATCTCGTGGACACAAGACACCTGTGTCCGCGAGCACGGATGCTAGAATACGTCCATGACACGTTCGTAGATCGCCCGTCGGCGCCACGGCGGTGCAAAATATTTTTGTATAAAACAGTTACGTAGAATCATATAAGAACATGTGATGATGAAATGCTTGAAATGTCGAGGTTAAAATTTAAGTAAACAAATTTGTTGAGTTTATTTATTTTAATAAATAAATTCAAGTGGATTTTGAATAAAATACAATTTGCTAAATTATGAAGTTAGAATAAATAAATTAAAATTAAAATTTGAATAATAAACTTGTTGAATTTTATTTATTTTGATAAATAAATTCAAGCAAATTTCGAATAAAATACAACTTTCTAAATTATAAAAATAAACCTTGAGATTTCGAGTTTAAGTTTGAGATTTGGATAAAACAGGACTCTAAAAATTTATCAAAGCCAGCTACAAGGTACTGGTCTGTAGTAACCCTAAATTAAATTAAAATATATATACAAAAGTTCTATGAGCCCGTGTGAATCCACCTGTAACATGAAATTCATAGTTAAAAGGTAAGAAGTTGAAAATTATTAAAATATTAAAATTTATGTTGAAATGCTCAATAGAGCAAGACTTAAGCGCTAGTTAGAATCGCGTTAAAATATGCATACAAATCTGTTTGAGATTATACGTAGTTGAAGTACAAAATTCTGATGTAAAAACTGAAAATTAAACTTGATGACAATTTGTCAATTTGAAATTTACATTAAACACTTAAACTTAATTATCGACGCGGGTGTTGTACGTGTGCTGTAGTTTCAGTGTCTTCTTAAGCGTATACAAACGACGTGTGTCTCTCTCTCTTATTACTATATATACAATAAAATTATTCTAAAAGCGTGCTCACAATTGAAGTGAGGTATTATTGAACAGTTATACAGTAAAAGTTATAAATCGAATGTGCACTGTAATATCAGTGTTACTTGTCATTATTATGATACAATTAAAATGTTATTGTTGCGATGCAATTTAGAAGCTGTTTGCCATCTCAGCTGCCTGGCTGGGAGCGGGGAAGGTGATTAAAACCTCTCCTTGCAGCTCTGCTGCAGCTTGATGTCGTCCGTCGGTGGGGGCAGCGAGGATAATCTCCACGCTCTTTCTGCAGCTTCGTTGACGCGCTACCTGCCACGGCAGGGGGAAGTTGTCGTGCTCTATCACACCTCTGCTGTAACTAGGCAGGTAACAGCGCGTTCCTGGGCTCTACCGCTACCGTCGTATACCGGTCGCTAAAGCACAGCCTCGGTGTGTCTGCGGCTCGTTCGGGCGAGTGCAATCTCATAATCTCAAACGTTTGCATCCGAATGGCACCTGGCTCCTCTCGATCCGCTGTACCTGAAACTTTTCTGCATCGATTAGAGCAACGGGACCCCCCGGAAAGATGCATACACATATTAACAGTGCTATCACGATAAAACCTATAGTTGCGTATGAGAAGGTTATGGCTGTACTCTGCACTGAGCTGATTCTATCGCCCAGCGACCAATAATGATTTTAATATTAATTAATGCTACCTCCAGTGTGAAGCAGGCTTAACTCGAAGTTTAAATGCGAGCGCGCGATAACGCGATGCAAAGCCAAGTACGCGGCGTGACGCCACCGACCGAGAACTCGGCGTTGCTTGCAGCAGCGCGCACTCGCATCCTACGGCAGAGGTATGCGGGATGTACGCGACGCTGTTATCACTCGTGATAGGATGCCTAGGCTAGCCGACTTGGCTCCGGTCGTATAATGCGTCGTATAAAGGACTTATTATACTTGAGAGTTATACGTTTTAATTTCTTCTACGTTAAGGGTTTTAGCACTCGTAGGGGGCAGAAACGTCTGGTTCACCTAAGCGCGTTCGTTCTAGGACACGCATGATTCATATTTTCTTCTTTTTTTTGGGCAGCCGCACGGTGCACGGGGCATCGAGCCAAGAGCCGTGCTTTGGTTAACTAACCTGTTTTTATTACTACATGCGGATGAACATCGTATCATCCGGTATACGCAATTTAGGCTTGGCGTGCATTAGCGTGGTGGAAAATTACCCATAATGCGCGCTTGCTAAGAAGCTGAGAGAGTTGCTTAGCGCTACGGGGCGGGGGCTGAGCTGCTAAGATTGCAGGCCGGTCCTTATCGCCATTGGAGACAAAAATTTACTTTTATGTAGTAAGCATTATTATATTTTCTTCGTCACGTTCCGATTGATTTCATGCTAACTTCATGATTAGTTGATTAATTTAATTTGTTTTCTGAAACTACTTCTTGTTTTCGACAATTTTGACTTGTTTACGTAAAATTGAGCTTATTGGGCCGAATGACTAAATTCCATTTGTATTCATTTTGCGTAGAATTTGTACTGTTTATAAAACTCTAATTAATTATAATAAACTTCCTGTTGTGGCGAAAATTGTAAATGGTTTTGCCTGTAGAGATTAAATTTTACTTACTTCTTTTTGCGTTAAATCTATACTGTTTTAAAATTCTGGTTGAAAATAATTAATTTTCATTTGTATCGAAAATTAATAAATTGTTTGCATGGAGGGGGGCCGAATGAGTTACGAAAGCTAATTTCAGCTGGATTGTTAGATTACTTAACAGTACTATCCTTGTAGAGTTTTATAAATATCTCACGCGATGCCCGACGTATCAAAAATTGATATGTTCGTGGATCGTCAAAAGAAAAATTATAAAAAAAGAAAAAGGCTAACCTCGCTCTCTGCTACGCTCCTAGGTTTGCATGTTCAAATGTAGTGGTGGGTCCTTCACGGCTGAGGTCCTTTTCAACTTCTCAAGGTTGACAATTTTAATTATGCCGCCATTTTTTATTTTGGCCTTCTTAAGCTCATGGTTTATTTTAATTATCTCATAAGGGCCCTCATAATCCTTATAATCCTTATCATATTTGCCCTTTTGAGGCTCCTTTAATCTATAGACAATTTCTCCCTCCCTGAAATGCAGAACGTGAAGTTTTCGATCGTAATAGTATTTCGATCTGTACTTCGCTTGTACTAAATTCAATGCTGCTTGAGTTTGTATTGTGGAGAGGTTGTGTATTAAATCTGAGATGTATTCCCCGTAAGTCAGGAGCTGCTCCCTCGGGGGAAAACTAAAGGGTATTCTCGCTTTTTGTCCAAACACCAGCTCGAAGGGCGTGAAATCTGAAGTCGTGCCGCGTGCAGTTATATGCATGCTGACGTATAGGCACCCATTCGCTCCATTTGTCAACTTTTTCTATGTATTTTTTCAAGTACTCTGTTAGAGTGTTGTGCATACGGTCGATTGCGCCATTCGATTGGGGGTGATAAGCCGTAATACAGTATTTGTCTATTCTGAAAATATGCGCAAACGCATTAAGCATTCTATTCAGAAAGTGCGTCCCTTGATCCGACAATAGGGCCGTTCTAGGGCCAAAGTAACGTATAAGTTTGTGGGTAAATGCCCGCGCCACCTCTAGCACCGTGACCTTTTTGACTGGGGTAAGGATGCAAAACTTAGTTAGACAGTCCTGTACCGTAACTATGTACTTAAAGCCTTCCGTCGAGTCCTTGAGAGGGCCGTAAAAATCTATGCTTAACTTCTAAAATGGTCTGGACGGTGTATCTGTGATTACAAGAGGCAACCGTGTCTTTATGCGCACTAGCTTATTCGTCTGACAGGCGACACAGCCTAGAACAAATTACCGTACATCGGGCCGCATATTGCGCTAGTAGTAGTCGGCTGCAATTTTGCTATATGTTTTATTTACGCCCCTATGCAGTCCCATGGCCGCTTCATGATATTCTTTTAGTAATTTGTAGCGATCCTGCACTGGCGGAATCGGTAAGTTGTTTACGTATAATACTGCCGTCACGGGCAATCCCTCAAATATTGTGTCAAATAAATCAATGAACGATGTCCATTCTGATAACGTGAGAATGGCCAGGTCTCTTGCTACGCCAAAAGAGGCAATATTACTGAAGCATAGATGATTTTTTAAATTCTTTAAGCATTTTGAGAGGACAGATTTCAGTGGCCTCTCGTCTAAGTAATTTTTTATGAAGATCCCAATCACGTTTACATCTTTGCATTTGGTGGCATAAATCTCACCAACCATGTGCTTAGATTTTGCGATATCAGAAGTCTTAATATATCGCCGCTCGATTAGCGCTTCCAACACCCGGCCAGCTTTTTTAAGGTTAAGTGAGGTGAAAACGGCATAGTGGCGGGAGCCAAGCACGAAGCATAATTAACTCAGAGGTCCCACCTCTATCTGGGCACACTGCACGCAGCGTCTATACTACGAAGGCGTCACCTGCCGACTCGAACTGCAACTACGCGACTACTGAGACGACACCTGCT
The DNA here is from genome assembly GCA_949152435.1 of Gastracanthus pulcherrimus. Classification (NCBI taxonomy): domain Eukaryota; kingdom Metazoa; phylum Arthropoda; class Insecta; order Hymenoptera; family Pteromalidae; genus Gastracanthus; species Gastracanthus pulcherrimus. The sequence continues at coordinate 89,075,605 of OX424575.1, forward strand.
GCATCCTAGACACAACACCATTACCTTCCACGACTCATCTTTGTCGCCACCAACATCATGGTCGACAGCTGCGCCATCTGCAGGAAGGTCCCCAGGAGCAGCTACTCGCTACGTAAGTGCTGGATATGTAATATAACCTGTCATCCGGCGTGCAAGCCTCTTGCAATACTTACCCGCGTGCAACGAAGTGCGCTACAGCTTCAAACCAAAGCTGTAGCGTGCCAGGCATGCATCGACTCGAAGAGGTCGATGTTCGAGTCGGCAGTCACGCGCGCGACGAACGCTAACAACATGAGTGGGAAAGAGAAAGAACTAGCCGCGTCCACTCCGGCCAATAAAAAGCCTGCAATAGCTACGCGTGCTAATCAGGCGAGCAAGGCCGTGCTCACTAACTCCTCACTCTCTCCGTTGCAGGGGCTACGCCCCGCCCCCACCAGCAGCCTACTCCGGTTGGCCGCGCAGTCTCCTGTGACGTCACTGGGCCCGCCTACTTCCAGCATGGGAGCTGAGCACAGCGGGGAAACCCCGAGCGACGTCATGGCCAAGAGTACAGATTCAAACCGTGCAAATGATACATCGCAGTCTTTCACTTCTAAGAACAACAGCAGCGTTAATGACGTGAATGCGGCCGTCATTTGAATGCTAGACAGCCCTGCTTTAAAAAAGGGAACAACGGTCTCCTGCCTGTTGGAGTACGCGAATTCAACTTCAAAAAACATTGACAATGCACTTGCTAGACATTGCACCTCTATTGAAGGCAGATTGGAAGCAATTGTTAATAGGCTAAATACGTTACCAGCAGTACATACTTTAGCAATTTCAATTGAATCCAAGCTGCAAAAAATTGAGGAAAAACTGTCGAAACAACACTCCCAGCTGGAGGAGATGAAAAAAGAAAAACAAGTGCTTTGCCAAGAAATAGACAATTTAAAAATCAGTAATAAAATATTACATGACAGTAACGGCGACACAAACAATTTGTTGAACAAAATTGAGGTAAATTACAGTACGTTACTAGAAAAAATTAGTAATTTAGAGCAGACTAATTTTGAGTCACAAACTAAAATTGATAATTTTATAATAAATACTTTTGAAACTGATTTCCAAACTTTACCTCTACATATACAACTACTATTAATAAAATTGAGAGTAACGTAGAAAATATCCAAAAAAATAACCAACTTATACTAAACAAAATTGAAAACCAACAAATTGCAGTGGTCCCCAGTACCCAAAACACTACCGTTTCTCAGTCTAGTACAAACAAATGTAAAAATAATAATGCGTTTGTTACAAATTGTAATTTACTTGACAACTATAGCAATATAGGCGATACAAATGACAATTGTAATAACAATAATGACGGCTTCAACAAAGTTGTAAATAACAAAAAAAAATTAGCTAGACGAATAAATAATAATAATATTGAGAATGATGGTGCTGCAGCATCACCTGCACGAAGCACGCGGGTGAAAACGGTTGATGGAGGGACAATGCACAGTAAAAACAGTAAAAACGGTATCACGGAGTTAATAATTTCCAACATATTTGACGGTGATTTCTCCAAGCGTGTAGACATTGCACACGCAATACAGTGCCGTATCCTCCCATCAACACAGAAATCAGAAATAATAAGCACACGGCTTCTTCGGTCAGAGGAACCGACAGCTGCGGCATCAGCAGGTGTAAATAGCGAACGCAGACCACCATGGGTTGTTACCCTGTCCAGCAGTGCATTCGGCGAGAAAATTATGCGAGCCGAAAAACTAATCACTGGCTTTCATGCTAGAGATGTCGACACTGCAGCTCTTGACCAAGACACAAAGGATGGGATTACTAATGGGAAAATTTGTATAAATGAATTATTAACAAAAGACTGTTTTATTAAATATAGAAGTCTCAAGGCCCTTGCGATGAGACTCAATTTTAAATACGTTTGGCATAGAGGTGACCGTTTCGTGGTGAAGAGGCGCGATGGCGACGTCTCTCATGAATTTTCGTCTGCGGCAGATCTTCAAACAATAGTGGCATCATATGCCACTGATCAATCATCACCAACCGTAGATAAGACAACAAAAAATGTTGAAAAAGAAAGCGCAATTGACAAGACTGTTATTCCGTCGTCAGGTCAAAAAGAAACTGTCGCAAAAAATTGACTATCTGCAGACACTGCTGGGGGGGTTCACTGTAGGGGACTGAGAGCAGGTTTTGTCAATGTTACCTCTCTTATGGGGCACATTGCCATGATTAAACAACACCTTTCAGCTGGTCCTGCCTACCATCTCTTTGGAGTTGCTGAGTCGCATCTTGACCCTGCTGTTGGGAGTGATCGCATTCAGATTGACGACTATTCACTAATTAGACTTGATCGCAACAAACTAGGGGGCGGGCTGGTCCTGTATATTCATAACTCTTTTAAGACCAATTTAATATGCAGCTCTCCAACCACACGGGAGGGCAGGCCATTTATACCTGAATACTTAATGTGCAGTATTCAGCAGGGCAGCCTTCCCCCGTCTTTGTTGCTATGGTATACAGACCACCACACATACCGTTTTTACAGGGCTCCGCCTTAACAGACAAACTAACAACACATACGCAAGACTAGTCATAAAATTATTATGGGAGATCTGAATGCGAACCTACTCGGAACGTCAGCCGATGCAAGATTTGTCAGGCGGTTGGCTGATGATCTCAACCTTCAAATAGTTGATCATGGTGCGACTCATCATCTCACAGATTCTCACACATGGATTGATGTGATCTTGACAGATAACAATGACGTTGTACTGAGCAGCGACAATCGGCCGGCGCCTTTTCCCAGTCATCATAACCTCAAAGAGGTCGAGATTGGGGTCGAAACTGCTGCATCCCCTGTGGCTGAATCTTTCAGCTACAGGGATTTTAAATCGATCCAGCAAGACGACCTCCTGTCTCACCTAGCTGACTGTGATTGGTCGCCGATTTATGGTCCCGCGGCGGGTGTAGACAGTCAATTAGAGTGCCTCAGTATCAAGCTCATGGCTGTGATAGATAAAATTGCGCCGTTAAAAGAATTTACACCGAGAAAGAAAACGAATCCACCATGAGTTGATGCTGAACTGATACATTTATGCAAAAAATGTGACTCTGTACGACGACGCTATGCGCGGACCAAATACGACAGACTGTGGTGGAAGTATCAGAGCCTTGCAGCAGAAGCTGAATTACGAACGAAGGAAACAAGAGAAAGATTTTTGCAAAATAGAATTTTTGAAGCTATTGATAATAAGAAAGACATCTGGAAAGAGCTCAAGGCTCTGGGCCTTCTGCCAAAGACAAGAGAGGAGCTTTATGGTTTCTCGCCGGAAGAGCTCAATGCCCACTTTGCAGGGGTGTCGATCTCACAAAGTGAAAGTGATGAAGAACTTGACAACGTCTTGACCACTGCCAGTGATGACAGCTTTGTTTTCCGAGAAGTCAGCTTCTCGGACGTGGTCCTGGCTGTTGCCCATTTCTCGTCGCAGGCTAGAGGAGAAGACGGCATCTCCCAAAGTATAGTGGCTAAGGCTCTTCCGTTTGTGGGAGATCATATCGTTAAAATCTTTAACTCCTCTCTGTCCAGTGGCATTTTTCCGGGAACTTGGAAGGGAGCTCAATTGGTGCCTTTGAAGAAGAAGCCTATCCCATCTACGGTGTCAGATTTTCGACCAATTGCCCTACTGAGTTTCCTTTCCAAGGTCCTGGAAAAAAGAGTACACGACAAAATAACTGACTTTTTACGAGAAAACAACACTTTGGACTCGATGCAGACTGGTTATCAACAGCATCACAGTACACAGACAGCACTACTAAAACTAACGGAAGACATAAGATCAGGCATTAACAACAACAAAAAGCTATTGACTATTTTGTTGATGTTTGATTTTAGCAAAGCATTCGACACCATTCTGTGGCTTAAGTCAGATGTAATGGGGACACGACAGTAAGTCGTCACAAATATAAAAGGGGATTCAGGTTGGCTAACCACCAATCTTGGCGTTCCACAAGGTTCAGTCTAACCTACACTCAAGTGACCCTGGAAGGTCTTTGTGATGGTATCGGTCGCATGTCGGCTGTAGCACGAGCAGTGTCGAATTGGGCATCGTTAGCTGGCCTGAGCCTCAATGTCGGCAAGACAAAGGCGATTATCTTTGGATCTGATCACAACATCAAACAGGTTCAGAACCTTGACTTGCAAGGCATTGAGATACAGACCGGCGTACACGTTCCCTTTGTCGATACAGTTACCAACCTCGGCGTGGTGATGGACGGAAGGTTAACATGGAAGCCGCAACTGAATGCGGTTAGTAAGAAAGTTAATAGAGCTCTGTATAGTTTAAAATTATTCCGTTCTTGTACCACAGAGATACTGCGGAAGCAGCTGGCATGTGCACTGGTACTACCTCACTTAGACTATTGCTCAGTGGTTCTTCTTGACGTGTCAGGGGAGCTTCAGACACGACTATAACGTTTACAGAATTCATGTGTGAGATACATATGTGGAGTTAGGCGTGATGAGCATATCACCTCCTACAGGGAAAGACTGGACTGGTTGGATCTGAAGGTGAAGAGGGAGTATTTTATGGGGCTGTTTCTTTACAAAGTGGTTGTCATGCGGCAGCTACCATATCTTACTGCCCTCTTTGAAGAAAACCAGGCCAGGACTTCAAGTAGGGCTGGTACGAAGAAGCTCTCGGTTTCGGGGTCGCGCACCGATAAGGGCCTATTCTCGTTTAGAGTTCAAGGTGCGCACCTCTGGAATTCGCTCCCAAGCAGTGTGAGGTGCCTGCCATCTTATTGTAAATTTAAAACGGCGTTACACATGCACCTTAAACAATTACATGGTGACGAGAAAACACAGAAGTGAACTTTTCGAAAATCGGTTAATACATTATTTTGTTCATTTCTGTGTAGTCCTAATCTATCTCAGACATTTATTTAGGTTATTTATTTATTTAAATTATTTATTTATTTAATTTATTTATTTATTGAAATGTATTTATTTAATTTATTTATTTATTGAAATGTATTTATTTAATTTATTTATTTATTTACTTATTTATTTATTTAATTTATTTATTTACTTAAATATTTATTTAATCTATTTATTTACTTATTAATTTATTTTATTTATTTATTTATTTACTTATTTATTTATTTAATTTATTTATTTATTTAATTTATTTATTTATTTAAATTTATTTATTTATTTATTTAAATTTATTTATTTAGTTATTTATTTAAATTTATTTATTTATTTATTTAATTTATTTATTTATTTATTTATTTAAATTTATTTATTTATTTATTTATTTAATTTATTTATTTATCTAACTTATTTATTTATTTGATTTAGTTATTTATTAATTTATTTATTTTATATGTTAAGTGTTAATTATGAATGTATTTATTAGCGTGAATTGTAAGAGTTTCATATGAATGAGTGTGTTTTTATTTTTTTTGACGTGATATATTTACGTACAAAATTTTATAAAGTGTGTGTATGTATTCCTTTTATTTTTATCGTATTATGTTATCTTTATTTTATTTATTTTATGTATTTAACAAAGCGTGTTCTGTGATGTGCCATTTGACTATGACTAGTTCATTATATTAAGATTTTATAAACTGACGAACTGTTACAGCGAATAATGTTATTTTTTATGTAAGAAACGCAATAATTGGATGTTAAATGTGAGATAACAAATGTATAATACTGACTAATATTTTAATTATTATAACTATCTTTGATGAATAAACAGTATATTCATCTATATATATCTATCTCAGTATTAAGAAAACCGTCTGCTATCAGTAAGCACACTATGTTCTCTCTATAGTAAAATGGGTGCTCACTAATCGATTTTATCCGAGTTAGGGGCGGCGGGGCCTGTCCATCGGGGAGAGCCCATGGGGGTTTCTCGCGCGGAGGCCTCGCGCTCCTACTAGGTATTTATCGAGAGCGCTAGTATGCGCTCGCGCTCTTATCTGCTTGTCCCGCCCGCTTATCACCTCAATGTGCGCTGCAGCCTTGCTGTGCATGCCTGCGTTAGAAGGGGAGGGGTCGCTCGCTTTCCGGCCTGACTGTCCGTCTCTGCTTGCTTCGTCAAGTGGCGGCGAATCGCCTCCCGCCTGTCTATCCACCGGCGACTCCTCAGCTGCCTTAAAATGCTGAGTGGAGTTGTTACTTGACGTGCCGGCGCTGCTTGCCTCTTTTCCTTCTGTATCGTTATCTTCTTCCGAGTCAGGGCTCCGTACTGCGTCTCTTTCTACAATAGACTCTCTGTACATATAAGGTGTGTAGTATTGGCCGGATAAGTGCAAGTGGATATAATTGTCAGTGGTATTGACAATTATATGACAGGTGTCGACTCTTCCTGTTTCTAAGTGGTGATGTATGCATATGTTTTGCTGGAACTCTTGTGTGAAAATATATGCACAATTTACGTTTCCGTATTTTGTTTCAGATAACAAAATTTCTTGCGTCTCAACGGTGTCGCCGCACGTCGGGAAAGCCGGGGAGTTTAGTAGCTGCCTGCGCAATTCCGTGACTGAAATACTCAGCTTCAGTAGTTTAATTAGAAAGTAAAAGAGACAGTACCCTGGTGGACGTGAGGGGACGTCTGTGTCTTGAGTCAGGACTGCGTGTGGGCTGGCGCACCATTCCCTTGCTTCGTACACTAGAAGGTCCCCTTTATACGATGATGCTGAGGATTTTAAATCCTCCGTCCTTGCCTCAATTCGATCGACGATGCGGGGGACGTATTCGAAGTGATCGGACATCCCTTGGGCGTAGGGGCCAATGCCCGGAAAAATTTAACGATCTGTAACAATTTCTTTTATTGGATCAGTGAATGACACCTTGGTGTTTCTATCGCTTTCTGTTAGATCAATTAAAGGGGTCTCGACGTCCGAAATATGTTTCGATATGTCAAATGTAGATACATTCATCGGCTCCTCGCATTCTTTCAGGAAGCCACTGACTGTCGACAGTTCGCGGCCGTTTACGGCCTTCGCCTTGTCTCGAGCCGGTGATGCTCGATAAGCTTGCGGCATCCCGTTTATGCCCAAAACTTTGCCCTCAACAATATCCACTATTAATCGAGTGCGCAGTTTAGCTACTAAATCTGTCAAGACCGACTTTTGCGGCGAATGTATTTTAGAGCTGCTGCGCCGAGCCTGCGAGCACGGCATATCGTTATATATCTCAAGTGTCATTCCGCTCACCGTCGGCCGATGCACAGTCTGCCAGCCTGTGTGACGACCTGCTCGCTGCCGAGTGTGTCGGCGGCAGAGTTACTTGCGCGCACTGCAGCGGCGACGTTCTGTCTGGCGGCTCATGTGTCGTCACGCTCGCTGCTGTGCGTGTCGGCAGTGGAGCTTCGACTGCCTGCAGCCTGTGCTCTAGGCTGCCCAGCGAAGCTAATCCCTGATAGTGCATAGCCTCGTTCTCCGACATGTATTTAAACTCTGCGGGTGTCGTCGCAACTCAGCTAACTCTGCTGTTGGCGTACTGGTGACTTTCACTCCTTTCGCTAACCCTTTTTTTGGCGTAAGTGAGCCAATTTTTTATCTCTTTCTGCCTTGCTGATAATGGCGTCATCGAGGCTGTCGGCAGGTTTGACGTTATACGGTTTATTACGACTACCTTTCTTTCTGCTTCACAGTTTCTTCTTCTTTTTATTAAAGATCTAAGGGTCATTCGTAATATCTTCTCCAAATGACTCTTCAGAATCAGATATCACAATGGCCCGTTTCTGCACTATGCCGTCTTTCTCCTTGGCAGTAAGCGAACCTTGCCGGCGTGGCTCTCTGCCTATCTGCAAGTTTTTTGCCTCAAGTGACTCTTGCAGAACCACTTGAATGCGCAACTTTTTTTCACTGCTCAGTTGAAGCCTGCCGTTATCAATTTTACTTAGCTGTACGTTGGATAATACGTACGCAAGGTATATGTCATCCTCATAATCAAGGACATATACCGTACTGTCGCTTATTTTCTGCGTGAGCCAACGTATATATATTTGTGAGTCGGCTTTGTAAACATCATGCTGCAACGGGCACAGAAAAAAGTCATCTGAGGTATTGCGAACAGCTAGGAACTCACACTTGGAATAAATGGGTTTCTCGCCAGTGCGTTTCTTTTTATATGTGTGCGCTGTTTTGGATTTCTCCGAATCTGTCTTGGGTATTTTAACTTTCTTGTCTCGATCGATGCTATTTTTCTTGATTGCTCGAGCGAAAGTGCTTCAGGGCAGCGTGGTCCGTTACGACCGTGAATTTTCTATCATATAGATAGTGCCTGAATTGCTCTTTTCCAAATACAATTGCAAGCAGCTCTTTATCATACGTTATGTAACGGAGCTCGCTTCCTCTGAGTGGCCTGGATGCATATGCACACGTAGCATCTGAGCCGATGGTTCCCTGTGATAACACCACCTCAAGGGCAAAATCTGAACTATCACACGTGAGAATAAACGGCTCCGATAGGTTAGGCGCAGCTAAGACTGGTTCACTGCAGAGTATCTTTTTCATTTTTTCGAAAGCCAACCGTTGCTCGTTGCCCCACTCAAACTTGACTCCCTTGCGCAGCAACTTACATCGCAGTAATGCAATATCTGCAAATTTAGGTATGAATTTCCTGTAGTAGCCTACGAATAGCCGAGTCATTGCTTGACTTTCTTAGCGTGAGTTGGCTCTGGGTATTTTTCCACAGCCTCGAGTTTCTTGGGGTCTGTGCGGATCTTGCCTCCCTCCACTATATGCCCGAGGACAGACGTCTCACGTTTCAGAAACTGACACTTTTTGGGTTCTACAGTGTGTCGCAGATAAAGCGAACACATTTTTTTGTTAAAATTTTCCCCGAAAATTGCGCATGCAAAGGAAAAAGTTGTGGGTGGGATCGAAAAAGTAAATTAAGCCCTTGTTAATGGTCTATTGAATTATTCCATAGGGCTTAACAATGTTAAATGGTAAATGGTCAAAAATAATAAAATTACAAAAAAGGTGTAGCAATTTGTTTTTGACAATTATATCAAATAGCCCGTACCCCATTTAGCTTAGAGCAGCAATAAAATTAATTTTTTATTGTCAAATTTATTTTGAAATGATTTTTAAAGATTGTTAAAATCGTTAGAATTATGTGAGCATTTGAAGTTGCCCTCGTTCCCCTCGCGGATTAGGACCGGATCTGAAGGAATAACTGCGCTGGTGTAGTTGTGTTTACAAGTAGTAAAGGTTAGTTATTACTGTCAGCCTCGTCGCTCGCCTCCGCCGGCTACTCACGTGCGCCGGCCGCCGAGGCGAACTTAAGCATCAGTGAGCAGTACGAGCAGAACCAGGAGGAGCACGCCACCTCCGAGAGCTTGCACTCGATCAGCTTTTGTGCAATGGGAACCCGGAGCTTTGGGCACCTAATTTCGGCATGATCTCTTGATTTTCTTGCTGAGTCGTCGATGAAAGTATACCGTGTTTTACTGTAAAGTTTCATACTTTTATCCAACTGCTCTTTCAGGCGAATCATCCTCTTACTATTCTAAGCGCATTAACCTGTCGGCAAGTGCAGGAATCAATGATTCTTTTGAGCAATGGATGTCTTTTAAGGCCAAGAGTACTCTCATAGACATTACGGCCTAATGTTTACAATGTCTCGTGCACGCTGATACGGAATCTTGAACCAAAGCCTTGCTGGATACTAGTGTATTGCACAGTCCACATTTTGACTGGGTTGTTGCTCACGTAGGTAGCTGTTTTCCAAATGTAGTCATAACTAGGGTACTTTCGTGTGGCTTGAAAGACTTTTGTGCAGTGGGATGCAACGAGCGCAAAGACAAAAAAATCTACCCAAAGTTAAATTCTGTTGTTGGGATTCTTAGCCATTTGGCGGGCAGTCCATTTTATGACATTAGAACTGCTTTGTTGGACTTATTTATGGTAGTATTGTATGCTCTTTTGCCTCCTGTTGAATATACAAAGTTTAAAATTTAATTAATCATTTTTTATTCTACAGTGGAGTTTGGATAAAAATGTTAATGTTCCTGAAGATACGAAAATACAGAGATTAGCAACTGTTCCATTTCTATTTTTACTTGGCATCACATTCACCAACGTTATTGAAAGCTCTTACCAGTGATATATCACAAATATATGTTTTTTTGGATTCGCAACCTCTAAAAGTTAAAACTGCGGTCAGATTATTGTCTCTACTTGGAACACAAAACTCTAATGTTTTAATATTAGCACTAACTTTTTTGGTAAGAAATATAAAAGTGAAAACACATTATCTGATTATGGATATTTCACTCAAGTTGTGGAGCAAGGTATAATAAAAGTACAATATTCTAATTCGACAGGTAATCTGGCACCACGCCAACTGTATAAATGTTAATACTCATCATAAAAGAATAACATTAATTAATATTTCAAATTTGTAGATGGGAAAACTCAGGCAGAGTTTTAAATGTTAAAGCTTAAATTTTACAGCTTAAATGTTCAATTTTATGCTTGAAGCATATGATCCTCTACTCAATGAGTGGATCAAGTTAGCCTATTAAATTGTGGGAGAGCTGGACCTCGTGTTGTTATAGAAAATACTTTTGCTATTTAAGAACAAAAACCTTATAGAAAATTTTCTGCTGCTGATAGTGCTGTACGCATCTAACCAGCCCTCGTCCAAGCTGCTTCTGTTGTGTGTGTGTGACGCATACAGCTCTGCTAGCGCACTGCGTGCCTGCTGGTGTTGAGAGTGCTGTCTGCATATAACCAGCCCTCGTCCAAGCTGCTTCTGGTGTGTGTGTGTGTATGTGACACACACAGCCTTCCAAGGCCCTGTTGGCGCACTTCGTGCCTGCTGCACATTTCTTGCTGCTGCTGACAGTGTTGTGCGCGTCTAACCAGCCCTCGTCAAAGCTGCTTCAGTTGTGTGTATGACGCACACAGCCCTGCTGACGCACTGCATGCTTGCTGCTGTTGAGAGTGCTGTCTGCATATAACCAGCCCTCGTCCAAGCTGCATCTGGTGTATCCAAGCTATTGTAATTTTATTCATAATAAATATTATATATTTTATTTAATACCTTAAAAAAATATTGTATTATTATTGTAAAAATGTGCAAGTCAATATCTAATTAATTAATTATTATTAATTAATTAATTACTTAATTGATTAAGTAATTTATAAAGTTAAATAAATATGTGATGAAGCTTCTTCTTTACAAGTGAATATTAAAAATATGAAAAACTACATACTCTACCAGCTTCACTCATTCCTTATAGTTATATTTGATTTTATCAGGCTTAGCGTGAAATTTTCTTTTTTGAAACTATAATTAATAATAGTGTGTATAGAATTGATTTTATGCACTTTCTTTAAAGTACATGCATCTAAACTGGCTTGACCTTCAATGAAAAAAAAATAGTCTTTTCTAATTGTAGCTCACGAGATGAGTATTTCTTATTAGGAACTATCGAAGTATTGAATAAATGTATTATATCCGTGAGTTTTATTTTGGTAGCAAGTGCCATAAAAGTAGATAGGGAAGAGTACCCCAGTACGTAAACCCCCTTTTCTATTTTGGCTGTAACTTTTGATTGTCTTGGTGAAAATCAAGATTTAAAAAGTGAGTATGACTTATGAGTGGGCCTGTATGTCCTTTTAAAATTATTTTTATTTAAATTCAATTATCTAAATTAAATATGAACAAAAAACGAAAAATTAAGATTTTGTGTTTTCTAAAAAGTGGTTCCCAGTATGATCACCTAACGTTTATAGAAGAGTATTATTGCTCGACATGCTTAAAAATCGTGCTTAATATGTAAAAGCTTTAAAGTAGTATGTTTATTAAGTATATTTACTTTAAAATATATCACCTGTAAAATAATAGTACTATTTAGCTTATATACTGGTCTGGTATTTAACCCTCGGAAAATAACTCGACTAGAACCTCTGATAATATTTAATAGGATTACCTATTCACTCTAAACCCAAAACATTAAAAGTTGGCGTTAGAAAGAATGAAACAGGTTTTCTCTACTTTAGAAAAGTATAAAAAGCTGATTTTATTCTTTAGAGAATTTGACAATGAGTTTAAAAGATTAAATCGTACAATTTATTCTTTTGTAAAGTATAAATTAATGTTTTATACTTTTAAAGAAAAAGTGTCGATGTTTATTCTTTACGAAAAGATTAAATTGCAGAAAGTATACTTTATTAAAGAATACATTTTCTCCTCATAATTACAAAAGAATAAATGACGATTTTTATTCTTTAGAAAAGTTTAAATTGCATAAAGTATACTTTATTAAAGAATAAATTTTCCACACATAATTTCAAAAGAAGAATTGATGATCTTTAAGCGGAAGCGCTAGGCCCCGTTATCGATTACGTACCAGTTTTCGATCATAACAATAAATAATATGCTTTTACTACTTTTTTAAGTATGAGGTACAAATTTTTTTTAATAAAACATAGGGTAGATATCTGTATTACTGCAGATGCCCTAACTACTGCGGATATTTGTTAAGCGAATAATATAAACCTTCTTACATTCCATAATCTCATGAAAATAATTTCTCAAATTACTTTAACCTTTATCTTACACGAGTATTGGATAATAATAATTGATAGCAATCTTATTTTTAATTATTTATCTAAATTTGAAATTGATAGTTTCATGAAAGCATACGTTATCTGACATGATGCTCGAAAATACCTTCTCGAAAAACGTTTATATTTTTATTATCAATGGCAATATACTTATTGTATTGATTATATTTCAGGTCGGTAGTAAAGGGTTAATGATATTCAGCATTGAAAGTTAAAGCGAGACGAACTTAAACTCTAGATGTAGAAAAGGCATTATGAAAATAAAGAATTGAGAAAAATGACTTTAAAGTAAAATAATAGTAATAATTAAATAAAAATTAATTCGTAATTATTTATGATTTCTTTCTTGTTTTATGGGATAAATTTATTTTAGTCCACCACTGACATAGGGTTTTTACTTTTACTAACGTTTAGCCTTGCTTAGGGCGTACGTATTTAACTGTTATTATCACGTAGGTTCTCCGGCTCGTCCAAGTCCATCAGACCGAGCCTTCGTTATAGTCTTGGAAGTTTGGAAGAAGGCGAAGAAGGTAACATAATTCAATTTTTTTAGAGTCGTGAAAATCACGCAATGCAGTTCACATATCGAATGCCTTCTTCTGTTTAAGTAATTTTATGCATGTAAAATATAAAATACGTTAGTGCTTTGAAATTTTAAAATCACAAAAATATATTCTGATAATGTAATTATAAGATTACATTTTTGTAAATGTATCATTTTAAGGTACTAACGTATTTTAAACTTAATAGGCATAGAACTATTTGAATATAAGGATGTAGCTCAAAACATTCGATAATAACGTTTGAGCGTGTCGGAGTATCTATTACCATGGTAACGCATCAAACTTAGAGGAAAGCGAAAAGAAGCTACAGTTTCAACTCAAGATTTTATCACGCGATTTGTGAATTTAAAAACATCATCAATACGAAATGGAGTAGGTCCTCAAGGAAATCCCGTTGATTGCGCTGGTTCATGCGATTAATACTAATATCACAGAAGAGCAGGCAGCTGTACATATGTGCACAGGGACCATGATATTTATTTTGAACAAACATCGGAGCTCTTAAGTAGCATGATGAACAGAGCAATTAGCTGTAAGTGAAATGAATATTTTATTTTTTTAATTTTATTTTATGCATTTTTGTACTGTTTTTTATTGGCAATATGGCAAAAACATATATTCGTGAATTTTACTGCGCCGTATATAAAAATGAGACAAAAATGTCGATTATGAAATTCAAAATGACATAAATTATCCTCTAAATACTTGACTATTGGACTCCAAATGCATATGTATAAGATACCTAGTATTTAGTATTAAATATTGGTTGTCTCAAATTTTGATCTGTCCACTCGATGATCATTACCGTTTAAAACCTTGTATTGCTATTATCCCTAATATAAAATGTTATGTTCTCGCTCATTTTTATTTACAAGATCTTATACCTAACGCAATTGCAATATAAGAATATATAATAACAATAAATTACGTCCGGACCTTATAGTATATATACATGTATACCACGTGGTATCTAAAATCACATTGTACGTACAATATCTTTTTCCTCATCTAATAAAATAATATGAATATTTTTTACATATACATTAATTCGTATTAATACACGTTACATAATTTAACGTTTGTCAGTCGAGATATAGCAAAATTAATACCCTAACGCTCCTACCGATTTCTATACTTGCATCATTAGGATTGACTAACACGAACGCATTATTTCCGAGATCTCAAGAAATTCTGTAGGGTCTCTCATATAGGTGAACAAACTTTTTTATCACTCTATCAAGTACATTGGAAAAGTGCCTAACCATTAATAAGACTTTATCTCCTACTTTCAGCTTTACTGTAGATGGTTTTTAATTTTTCTTTCGATTTTCATAGTTTTTCTTTAAATTCTATCTGGCTAAGGTAAATTATGTAATCATGATTAATCGTTCGGCCTGCTGGGAATTGTATGAGTTTTTCTATCTCATTTTTTATCGGCGTTCCAAAATGTAATTCGTGTGGGGTAACTTCAGTACTAAAGTGCTTTGTAACATTGAGAAAGTCTTCAATTTTCTTTACATAATTTACCCAAGTTGTGTGTTTGTTTGCACAGAATATGCGGAACTTTCGGCCCATCTGGCGCATAACTCTCTCCGTGGGGTTAGATTGGGGATGACGGATCTAGCTGTAAACTACCTAAATCCCTTCACTTTCTAATTTGTTTTTCCATTTTGCTGAAGTGAACTGCGTTCCGTTGTCGCTGATAATTCTATTTGGCTAGCCGCATTCGAGTATATAATTTTCCAAAATTCGTTTTAATGAATTATAAGTAGTCACATTTTTCATCGTATACAGTCTGACTAATTTTGAAAATGAGTCTAATACTACAAGGATGTATTGTACTCCCCCTCGTGCGCGAGGGAGGGGGCCATAAAAATCAACAGTGACTAAGTCACGAGGCCATTTGTACGTTTTTGACTTTAAAAAGCTTCTCAAGATCTTCTAAAAATTCTAACGGGTTACTCTCATTTCCATCTCAAAAC
This sequence comes from Gastracanthus pulcherrimus, assembly GCA_949152435.1. Classification (NCBI taxonomy): domain Eukaryota; kingdom Metazoa; phylum Arthropoda; class Insecta; order Hymenoptera; family Pteromalidae; genus Gastracanthus; species Gastracanthus pulcherrimus. Next base: position 89,090,771 of record OX424575.1, read on the forward strand.
TTAGGTATTTTTATTTCTAATTGAGTAAATACTATGTTACCTATAAAATTACAAATCGCAGACGCATTACTATTTTCCGACGCGCTTGTATTAATCGTCGAAGAAATCGCGGGATTTCGAACAATAATTCACGGTTGATTAATCTGCGTTCTTTCCGCTTCGTCGTATAAAGTACGCGCTACCTCAATTTCTCGGCGAGCTGCTTCCAGTCCTGCGCGCAGACGCTCCAGTTCGATTTGCTGGTTGTCGTTCGTCTCTCGCATGCGTCTGTCTCTCTCAGCTGCATCGGTTAAGTCTGATTCCTATTGCTCTCTTTCGACAGCTTCGTTCTCTCTCTCTCTCTCTCTCTCTCTCTCGCTGCTGCGAGAGCTGCTAGCTGCTCGTGTTCCGCTGCCGCGGCCCGATCGGCCGTCTCTCTCTCTCTCTTTCTGCTGCCTCGCGTTCGACGGCTTATCTCGCTCTCTCTGTCGCTGCATTGTTTGCAAAATTGTCATCTCTCGGTATGAGCGACATTTTTTCTTTGCGTGGTCTTGACGTTGAATATAAGCTATAGTCACACACTCGTTGCTTTGATACCCTGCCTGACCTTATAATATATGTCGAGTTTTGCTTCGAATTTTCCATGTATATTCAAGAATTGTTTATTCTATCATAAGAATGCTTAAGAATCAACAATATAAATGTAAAAATTTTATCATAAAATTTTTTGATAAAATAAACAAAAATATTATAGTAACTTAATTTTCAAAATGTTATTAAATATTTTTATTTAAAATATTGGGTTCGAAAGCTTGAAAAGTGGGCGCCAATATAAAAATTTCAAATATAGTATATAATATAAATTGAAATTGAATAAAGTTACAAATAAAAAAATTAACACGAGATTCTAAAATTAAAGTATATATTTAAATATAAAGATAGATAACTATTTAATGGGATAAAAAGCATGATACATTCGGAGGTTTGTAAAAAATAACTATATGCAATAAAAAGAATATAATTTTACACGCAAATTTTTTTTTTTATCGGCGTACATAAACATTATATAATATACGCAATATCCTACACGCAAATTCCGCGAGGTATTTATATTCACATTCGGAACACGGAATCATGCCTCGGTAACTTTACGCGCTATTTACGGTCGAGGGAAATTTATGTAGATTGATATAATATTAAATATAAAATAAATGAAATTTGAGCGACTAACCATCACGAATAGAGCGGAGTAAAAACACGCGGCGGGCTAACCGGATCGAGCCTTTATCTACTATTATAGTTAGACAAGATCAGGTACTTATCGGGAAAGTCTTGTAAAATTATAAAATTTGTCACTTGTAAAATTTTATTAATATTTTCTTGAGCTTCATTACAAACTGTTTTTATAAATATTTTCAGTACACGAAGTAATCGAATCGTATAATGGGTACAGAGAAGAGTTCAATGCGGTTAACGCAAGAATAAAGTATTACGGAAAAGGAGTTAACGATCTAACTTTGCACGGGATCCTCATTTACACGGCATTCAAGCGATTGAAATACTATTTATGAGGTAAACATTTTAATTTTATTATTATTCGTGATTTCTAATAAACGATAATTTGTCAGTTAAGGAAATCATACATCTTTTTTATATCAATAATTTAAAAAAAAATTCTTAATGTTTCTTTTACGTGTAAACGTTTCATCAACCAACTTAAAAATGAAAAACATTTAAAAAACTTATTTCAATTTTGTTTTCATTAAAAAACTTTTATTATTAAGTATTTATTTAACTCTTAATCGGGTCTTTTTCGAGCCACAGATCATTTTTTTCTTCAATTTTAGCAACATGAATTTATAGAATGTTTAATGAAATAACTTACTGTTTTGTCTTAATTAACTAACTAGTATTAAAAAATACTGTTTTCAAATTGTAAGGTTGATTTATCTACTTTTGTAAAGTAAACATTAAAAAGTTTCTATTTTAGAAAAAAATTATTTCGATGCGTCCTAATAAGATATACATATCTTTTCGGGATGATTTTTCACACTAACTTTTAGGTCATAAAACTATTATAAATTATTAAGGAGGTTGTATGCGTAGATATATGTCATAAAAATAAACATTCTTCACTGCAATTTAATCTCACATAATGATATTAAAGTCAATATATTATAAAATGTCGGATTTTTGTCAAAATAAAGAAATTTTTTATATCGATATTCCGTTATTGTAAAATTAGATATCGCCAAATTAAGACTTTAAAAAAGAAAAAGTTCACAAAACAGTAAAAAAAATTAGTAGATATTTGTATTTGTTATCAGATTTTAATTTTGACGGTCTCATTTTGTTCCTTGAAAGATTTGAGGGGGATTTAACTATATAAAAATGAAATAATGTCGAAGAACCTGCAAAGTTGTAGCCTATTGTTTATCAGTCAATTCACGTATTTTTGTAAGGTTGAACGTGTACAAGTATAAATTATAGGCTGTAACTTTGCAAGTTCTTCGATATTATTTCATTTTTATATCGGTAAGTCCCCCGGAAATCTTTGAAGGAACATAATAAGACCTTCAGAATTAAAATCGGATAACAAATAAAAAAGTCTCTACTGTTTTGTGAACTTCTTTTTTAAAGTATAAATTTGACGATATCTAATTTTACAATAACGGATTTTTCATAAAAAAAAATTTCACACTGACAAAAACCCTTTATTTCATAATATATTGACTTTAATATCATTATATGAGATTAATTTTTTTTTTATAATTGTATTCTATCAAACAAGGATATCTGCGGAGTTATAGACCGATACCTACAAGTTTCATTCGGAACTTTTTTCGATTCAAGCTTCGTGTTCGCTGCTAGAAGCCAAAAACCTGTTTTGACCCACTTTGCCAATTATTCACGGGCACCAGTCAACAAATTAGGAGTGGAATTAATATGGAATATTTTTTATACATGTTTTCTATAAATTACTTAAAAAAAATTCTGGGTACAGCTACTGGACTATAGCTACTGTTACGTCTAGATCATCGCCTAACATACACCTTCTCGTCGTCAAGCTATATGTATCTCACCATACTGAATCCTACTTATCGATCTACACTATATAACGAGTATCCTACCTTGTCTACCTCATACTCCACGATGACACTTATCCATCCCAATATTTCCCGAATTCCCTTCCGCTACTCTATACCTTTGTCGCCCCCTCCTCGACTACGCATAATCAATTCCTAGTTTAGGCTAAGCATGCGACCCCCGCGTGGTTATAAAAGACATAGCTCCCCATGGTTCCTTGCCATTTGTCCTCACACTTTTGCCTTCAGCATAGAGCCTTCTGCATTCGAACTTTGAGCCGTAAACACGTACGCACCAGTTTGTTATTTGACAACGATATCAAATCGCGAGCGAACAGATTCCGGAACGCGCGGACGACGTAAGTAAAATTTGCGAATTTTTACAAGAGCATTGACATATCAAAAGTGCACGACGCGTGTCAGGATGAATTAATGATAGACATACTTCTAGACTTAATTCACAACAATATTAGTTGTAAAGAAATTATAGAAACTATTAGAGATAGTAAGTCAATTAAGAAATTTGACCACGAAATACACACACTTTTAAACAAAAACGCCGAAATGACGGAAGTAACTGCCTAACAATCTATTATTAACTCAACAAATACGACAAACCCACCCAAAACAGATTCTAAATTTCTACTACAAAATAATGACCACACCCAAAAAATTGACGTTACAAAAACATCTTCACATTTTGCTACTCCAAATATACACAGCACACCGTATCATACAAACCCAACAAATAATTATCGTAGACAACCGTACAACACTTTACAAACTTTTCAAAACAACACTCTCACCCCGATTCGCAAACTATCAATTAAAGACGCAGTCTTGCTGATTTAGCAAGATTGATAAAAATGCGCCTGTCCGGACAAGCATTAAAAAGTGCATAACAAAGAATTTTTCTTAATATGGAGGAGATTATAATGTATTTTGATCGCACATACGGGTCCGCAAAACGTTTTCACGAATTACTGGGCGAATTAGCAGTAATGAATCAAAGATACGACGAAAAGGTCATTTCATTTTCGAATAGATTAAAATCTGCCGCACAAGAAGCATACGAGGCCACGTTGCGTGAAAAGAGGTACAGACTAGATCTTAAATCCGAATTAGAAAATGATAGTGTAGCATTTTTCATTCGCGGTTTGCAATGGGTTATAAAAGGGCGAATGGGCAAACACGAATCTCTAGACGTCGCGATCGACCAAGCAATCGACATAGAGCGCGATTATGCATGCCAAAACACAGATGAACAAATGAAAATACCACAGCCTCCTATACAACCAAAAATTAACGAAAAAGACTCAGCACATAGTTATTTAGTCGATAGCAAATGAGTAGAAGTGTGTCAAATATGTCACAAATCGGGCCACACAGCGCCTAATTGCCGGTACCGTACCAATGGCGCCGACGCTCCGAAGACGCCGGCCACTTCCCAAAAAAGCACCTGGGCCACGCCCGATCGTGAAAAATCAATACCTTCTAACTCGCAGGGGCGGCCGCAACGTGTCACGCAATCATGGAAAACACCCGAAAATAAAAATCAATACTCCAACTATGTTCCCGCTACCAATTTACATTAGACAAACCAAGCCCAAAATGATATCACTAAAGCATGTAATTATTGCAAAAATGCCGGTCATTGGAAGAGCGAATGTAGAGAACTTGCATATAATAACAAAGAACGAGAAATGAAAGAAAACCCCAGCGTCAAAATTATACGAGAAGCAATCAACAATACAATTAATAAAAAAGATTGTTTTACTAAGCATTAATAATTGTTCACCAACTATTATGCTAAAAACAAACGTTGTCACTAATGCTAGACACCGGCGCTGGGCCAGCACTTTTGAAAATTTCAAAAAAGCCGCGTAATGTTCGAGTCGATGCTAACGAAATTTTAGAACTAACCGGTATAACAAAAAGTAACATAAATACTTATGGCAAAATTCCAATGCGATTTCACGATTTAACATTTTATTTTCACTTAGTACCAGATGATTTTCCTATTGAGGAAGACGGTCTGCTCGGCAGTGAAATATTTATTAATTATGATGCAGACATCAATTATAGAGAACAATATTTTATAATTAATTATCAATTGCCTCTAAAATTACCGTCAATTAAAAATAAAAAAGTACATAAGTTTTTAACCGCTACTTTTACCGAAAACGCAAAACAGCGCGTGGAATCAAAACCCGAAAATTTGTCAAATTGAAGCTTAGAACATCGAAATTCGCAAAATCAAAAATCATATACGCAAATCACTTCCAATACGAAATCCGATATCCGAAAACCGAAAATTTTACTTCTAAAACCGAGATTCGTAGTCCCGAAAATCGAGATCCAAAATTCGAAAATAGTAAAATAAGTGCACAAAATCAAAATCATAATAATTCAAAATTAGAAAAACAATCAAACTCCGAAATTCGAAAACCGAAATCGTGGCAGAAGCACGAACTGATCATTCGTAGCAAACTACCGCTAAAATCTACCAAAATCCGCACTCCGAAATTAGAAAATAAAAGAGGAAAAAATAATATTTTTAGCTCTTGTTTCAGAAAAACAAAAACAGCGCTGTTAAAAAGCAATGAAAAATCGCTTCAAAAAGCTGATACAACATCACTGTTAGAAGCAAACAAAAAATCGAATTCAGAAATTAATGACAACGTATTTTTGGAAGAAAATAAACTTGAGTATGATGAAATTAAAAATTGCGATAGAAGTGAGCTTGAAAACGAACTTTTAGAAAAATTGAATTACTTATCGAAAGTTATTGAAGAAAGTCAACAAATAAACAAATTCTTACCAGAACAATTCGAAAATATTCAAATCATTTGTAGGCATATACTAGTAACACTAAATATACTAAAATATGAGAAAGTTAATGAAATCCACAAATTAATTATGCAGCTGAAAAAACTAGTTATGTATACAGTACACGCAAGGTCTAAAAATAACAGGTGCGATTACTCATTTTTGCTTTTAAGCAATACAATTAACGAAGCCAAAAGTCACATAAAAGAAAAGAAAAACATAAAAAATGCAAATGAAATTAAGAAAAGTAAGATAATGACCATTTCCGATAAGAATGCGAAGAGTAACGACAGCAGAGCACACAAGGTAAAAGCACTCTTGCGCCTCGACCATCTGACCGGCAAACAGAGAGCTTCGGTAGAGCGGTTAATAGACCAATATGCAGATAGATTTTATCTAACTGGAGATAATTTGCCGGCAACAACTGTGCTTGAGCACGAAATCTCCCTTTATAGTAATGTACCCATTCGTATCAAACAATTCCGCCACCCTCATGTATTAAATGAGGAAATAAATAAGCAAGTACAAGAATTACTAGACAACGATATAATCGAGCCCTCGATCAGCTCTTACTCAGCACCAGTATTTTGCGTCGATAAAAAGCCCGATTCAAAAGGCAATAAACGTTATAGAATGGTGGTAGATTTCAGAAAGCTCAATGCAATTATACCTGATTACAATCATCCGGTACCCAATATAACCGATATTTTAGACAAATTGAGGCCCGCAAAATATTTTTTGGTATTCGATTTAGCTTCCGGTTACCACCAAATTTTTATAAAAAAAGAACATAGACACAAAACAACCTTCCATTGTAATTTAGGCGCCTTTCATTTCCGCAGGAGCCCGTTTGGACTAAAAACAAGTGCATCAGTTTTTCTCGCTCTTATCACGGCGCTAATCACAGGCATGAAAGGTGTAGTAGCATTTTTTGATGATATTTGTATTTTTTCTGAAACCATCGAAGAACATTGGGAAATAGTAGCTGAGCTATTAAAAAGATTAATAAAAGCTAACCTGACATTGCAACCTGACAAATGCGAATTTTTAAAGGAAGAAATTAATTACCAGTGCCCAAAACAGCAAAAAATATTAAACAATTCCTGGGACTCGCCAATTACTATAGACGTTTTATACCTGGTTTTGAAAAAATAGCCAGACCCTTGAACCTTCTACTAAAGAAAAATCAACCATTTATCTGGGAGAAAAATTATCAGGAAGCTTTCGAAAATTTGAGAGATCTTAATACATCCTAATTTTGATAAAGAATTTACTGTTACGACCGATGCCAGCGGGTGCGCAATCGGTGGAGTGATTTCGCAACAAGAACTTCCCATAGCTTTTGTGTCACGAGGCCTCACCCCAGCTGAAGTAAATTATTGCACTTTTTCGAAAGAAGCTTTAGCTATAGTATTTTGTATAACTCAATTCAGACCACACTTATATGGCAGAAAATTCACTCTTATCATAGACCATAGACCATCAGTCTGGCTAAATTCGCACAAAGATTCAAGCTCTAGAGTAACTAGATGGAGATTAAAATTGGCAGATTACAACTTCGAAATTAAATATAAACCTGGCATAATAAATACTAATGCCGATGCATTTTCACGAAATCCAGTAGAATCACAAATATTAATCATTAACGATACCACGAATAGCAATTTGTTAGCAAGTGAGTATGAGCAAGCTAATAACCAGAGTGAGCTAGACACAGAAATGAATAATCAAGCATCGGAAAGGCAGGCAAGACCAAACAACGCCGATCCATCCGGCATGATGACGAGAGGCCGGTGACACATGACGCGGCCACTGAAGCTATAGAGATAGTAGAAATGGCCTCACTCGCAGCCGCGGGGCGCAGAAATTTCCAAGGGGGGGGACGGTGAAAGCACGCACCCTGAAGAAAGGCAGGAAAGTCGCGCACGCAGCCCGGTCACTACAACTGCCGATAACACTGCGGAATTTGATATAGATTTTAATGTAACTACTCTTCTAAATAAACATTCAAGCGAATCTAATGAACTACTCAATTCGGAGCTCACACATAGTGACTCACACACAAACGAACTCCCTAGTAGAAATATCATTCATTGCAGAGAAAAATTATTTATGCGAAAAGACAATTATTTATATTTCGTCAATTCCATAGGCCAACCACTTGATGAAGGAGCAAAGCAATTATAGGAAACCAATAAACTACCACGTCTTGATAATTTAATTGTTGGTGAACCTAAATTATTCATAATCAATACTAGATTCCATATAGTAATGCCACTTAGAAGCGAACAACGAGAAAGTTTAGTAAATATCATGTATATTTTGCAAATTTTACTGAATAAATTAAGTTTCATCTTAATTGAGAAGGATATTAATACTTTTAGCGTAGCAAAAAGTAAAAATATTGAAAACATTGAATTCAATTTAATATTAGCAATGTCAATTAAAAAAATTAGTTAGAGTTAAAACCAAGCAAAATTTAATTATTACTGATTATCTAGCAATACCGTTTGCTAAAGTAGCTCATGATATAGTCGGACCATTTCCTAAAACTAAAATGGGTAATGAATACATACTTAGCATGCAAGATCAATTTTCGAAATTCATAATTTTTGTTCCCCTTCCCGACCAGACAGCCATCTCAGTAGCTGATACATTTATAAAAAGGTTAATTTGTATTTTCGGAGCTCCTCAAGCTATATCAACGGATCAAGGGACAAATTTTCTAAGTAAATTAATGACGCGCGTAAAAAACTACCGCATTTTACCCGCAGTCGAACGGCTCTCTCGAGCGAGCGCACGCGCCGTTAAGTGAATTTCTTAAGATGTTTATTTCTAAAGAAGCCGAATGGGACAAATGGGTCGAATTAGCAATGCTTAACCATAATTCGGGACGAAATGAATCAACCATTTTCACACCTTACGAGCTCGTGTTTGGGCGTCTAGCACGACTACCGTCAAGCGATCCTCCCGCCGCCGACGACCTTTTACCTGCGTACGCCGTCTACATGCAAGATCTTATCTCACGCCTGAGCGCCTTACGTGAAATAGCTGCCGAAAGAATCTCCCTAGCTAAGGAGAGAGCGAAACGATATTACGATTTAAAGACTAATCACGTAGAAATCAAAATAGGTGATTACGTTTGGTTGCAAAAGGGACCCAAGCCGCATAAATTCGATGATCCGTATTTTTTTCCTTATTTAGTGTTATATATTTGGGAAAATGAAAATGTAAAAATACAGTTGAAAGAGAATAAAACAAAGGTAGTGCATATGAACCGCCTACGCATTTCGCATATTTAACCAAAATAGTATGATCACATAACAATATATAATTCACTGATTTCAGATAAAATCTACACGCGACCTTCAGAAACAAGCAGTTTATCTCAAAATTTATTTAACTAATTATAATATATAAACATTTGTTTCAGATACTAGACCAACAGTAATAACAAAATACGAGGTTCTTTTTACCATAAAATTTTAAAATAAAGAAAAATTGTTAATAATTAAAGCATTGCAAACTCAAAGCGAAGGAGAAAACATTTGTTTCAGATACTAGACCAACAATAATAACAAAATACGAGGTTCTTTTTACCATAAAATTTTAAAATAAAGGAAAATTGTTAATAATTAAAGCATCGCAAACTCAAAGCGAAGGAGAATGACTGAAAATTTTATTCAGCATTTTTACAAATGGATAAAAGAATCTCGAAAACAAATAAAGAACATTTAATCTGACCTAACTCTATTCAGTAAACAAGCTTATGGGTGATCATATAAAAATACAAAATGAGAAAATACAAACGAAATAACTCAGTTAAGCAAAATAGATAGATAGATATAGATATAGATAGATATACGATTTATTTGTCATTTTTGGCTAAAATACATAGGTAGTGTTATAAATACGTAAAAAAAAGAAAAAAAAAGCAACAACTAATAGATATATGATCATCAAAATCAATTTATTTTTGCGTATGTAGAAATAAATAGAAAATTAATAAATTTGTAAATGTTAATTTCACTGTATAACTTCAAATCAACATATTTTAAAACAACATATTTTAAATGTGTAGAATAATCGTCTCATAGCAGGATAACAAACCAGTCAGGTTTCCCGATATATATCAGTCAATATAACGTAGTATAACAGACGAAAGTGTCAGTTGTATTAAAATACCACTTTTGCAATGCAAAATATCTAGTCAGTAATTGAAAACCAAAACAAATGTAAAGATATACTCTAAGTAAACGTAATCGATTATTGTGATTGACAATCACTACCATACAAACGATTGAAAGAAATACTGCAGATTAAATATATTAGTATATCGATTTATATTCGAAAAATTTTGTATGGCAGGTACGAACAAAGCTTTAGAATACGTACAGTACTTATAGCATTCTATTATAAAGCGAAGTATATATCATATTATATTATAGTAGTATTATAGCTATCAATCAATAAATAGACTAGTACCATAAATGTAATCGGTGCAATGAAAGCATTTTTCGTACTGATAACAAATGTAAATTTTAAACCTTGAAGATTTTTAATTAAATTTGTTAACTCATCGAGTAATGCCAATTTTGACCATTTCCATACACATACAAAAGGGTCCGTTTTACGACAACTCATCTTAACAGAAGCAAAAAATAACTATAATATCTTGTTCCGAAAACTGCCTAGTTGCCTCTACCGCCGTTGGATTCAGACATATACAAACACACACACACACACACACTCTCACACCTTCCAACGGCACATTTTCTTTCCGATTACAGATCGACCGCGACAGTATTTAGCGAGACCCGAACGCGACCACATCTAATACATACACGACACTATACTTTTATTTGCCTACTTAGGCCTTTGTATATTTGTAAGGTTAGAACATAGTTTAAAGAGAAAATCAGTGCCTTATGATTTATTTAAACCTCCCTGCATGAGACAGCAAAAAACTCGCTCATTTTCTGGTCCTTCGAGCTGCATTTCAACCATTCACGGCAAATCTCGAGCAACAAGCTAGTGGAGTTACTGCCTACTTGTGACATATCAGTTAAAATTCACGTGAATCTAAAAAACACTAGTGCCTCAACCAGTGAAGTGCATTATGGTGTCTTCAATTGCCGTTTGCTGCATATCATTCAACGCTAAAATTAAACACGTCGAAAATCAGGCATCATCTTTAATTTTAGGCAAAAGAAGCATCAAAAAGTGTAATTGAAAGGTGCAAGTGAAAAATCATAAATCGTGCGTGATTTTAGAGCACATCTAAATCACCGAAATTCAAAACGAATTTCAACGACCAAAAGTATTAGTGTGTATGTGTATAGGTCGCACCGAGCGAGTTTGTTTACATGCGCTCGCTCGACGCTTTGGCCAATTCCGTCTTTCTCGCGCGCTCGTAAGTTCACCTAAGCTCGATGTCTGGAGCTGAGCCGCGCTGCCTAAACATTCGGCACCCGGCCGAAGCAACGCTCTCGCTTCCCTCAACTCTCTCCGCTTACGCGGCAGTCTATCTACCGCTCTCTCTCTCTCTCTCTTTCTTTCTCTCCCCTCTTCTCGACTCTCACTGAGCAGTGCAAGTAGCTAGCCGCGCGTCGTTCTCACGCAGGTAGTAAGCTTGCAAAAAATCTTCTCTCTCGCTCTCCCGCTCGCGGAGCAGCTGATCATTCGGTGCCTTTAGCATCTTTTCTCTCGTTCTCCCATACGAGGAGCAGCATAGATTAGCGTATTTACGCATTTTCTCTCTCGCTCTCCCGTGGAGCAGCATATCAAGCCGTACACTCTTGTACTAATACAACCGTTTGCAATAGACTAAATCACCGCCATGGATCAACTTGTCGAAAAACAAGTGAAGGACGCGGACTTAATGTCTCGTGCATTTATTAACCTAAAAAAGAAAGGTCAACAGACATCTAAAGGATCCTTCCGTGCCAGATTGGAAGCCCTTGAGGCAAAATGGGCTACCATTCAAAAAAGACATAACCTCATCTTGGAGACAGCGACTGTTGAGGATGAAAACAAGAATTATTTCAAAGAGGGACTCATGGAAAGCGCTGAGGAAACCTTTTTAGAACAAAAGGGACAATTTTTGGACGCCTTCGATGCATTGGACGTCAAAGCACCTAGTGCCACTCTCTCTGCTACACCTGCTGAATCAAAGCCTGCATTCCGTAAGATGCCCCCCATCAGTCTACCTCAATTTTCAGGCAATCATTCTGATTGGCCGTCGTTTAAAGATATGTTCACGGCATTTATGAAACGCGACTCAAATATTGAAGACGTTGAGCGTCTTTACTATCTAAAAAGCAGTCTATCAGGCGAAGCTGCCAACCTGATTAAAAAAATTCCTGTGACAGGTGAAAATTATAGTCGTGCCTGGACGCGATTAAAAACGCATTATGACAACAAGCGTACATTAATCCACCTGTGTCTTGAGTCACTGTTTCAGCTTAGCCCGGTAACATCAGAATCCGCTAGTGCCTTAAAAACTCTTAGAGATGGAACAACAGAAGTAGTTGAAACGCTGCAAGAACTACAAAGGCCAGTTGACAAGATGGACGACATCCTAGTCCACATTACCGTCAGACGTCTTGACACCAGAACACGCAGAGACTGGGAGCTTTCTCTGGGCGACACCACCACACCAACGACATGGAACGAGTTGGATGCCTTCCTCAAGTCGCGCATTCATGCGCTAGAAATGACGACATGTCAGAAACCTGACTTACCGTCCAGTGGTCAATCGCAAGCGAAGAAAGCGCCACCTGTCAACAAGAAGCCGAATTATGTTGGACTTACTGGGCATAATGCTACGAACTCTCACGTTCGCATTTGCTCTTCTTGCAATGGAAATCACTACATTAGTGCATGTGACAAATTTAAAGCCTGCTCTCTCGATAACCGTCACACATTTGTTTCAGAAAAACAGCTCTATTTCAATTGCCTTGGAGTGCATCGCCTTCACGACTGTAAGTCAAAGGGAACCTGTGCCTCTTGTCACAGTCGACATCACACACTGCTTCATCGAAGCTTTCGAAACTCCACTCCAGACACCACTCAATCTCAAGGTTTTCAACAAATCACTCAATCACGGGCGGCGCTGACTCCAGGCGTCCCACCTCAACATGGTCTTCACCAACCTGCAGCCGCCGAACCCTCTGTCAGTGGAAATGTGCCGCAAGCTACAAAAACTGGCGTCACGTCACTCGCAACGCAAACTCCTCCAAATCGACAATCTCTCTTGCTTGCCACGGCACGAGTTTCTGTATTTTCAGAGCATAGCCGCACCTCTTATGCTCGAGCGCTCATCGATCCCTGTTCAGAGGCATCCTTCATGGCAGAATCACTCACCCAGCGTCTGAAGACACCTCGTCAATCTGCATTCGTGCCTGTCTCAGGCGTGGGAGCGATACCCAGCTATACAGCCAGATCAAAGGCAACAGTTGTAATTTCACCTTATTTCAAAAGTAATAATCGTTTTATGTTAACGGCACTAATTCTGCCTCGTCTTACGGATTACGTGCTTTCTCCTAGGCCGATGTCAAACACAGAAGCCTTTCTGGAAGGATTGACTCTCGCCGATCCTCAAATCAACTCGACTGATCCAGTTGAACTGTTTATTGGGGCAGATCAATATCCCCAGCTAATAGAAGATGGTCTTCGTAAAAGCCCTGACGGTAACCTCATCGCACAGGCAACTGGATTGGGCTGGATTCTCACCGGCGCTTCTCCCGCTTCAATCAGCGACTCACTCACCGTCTCCAGTTTCCCTTGCCACATTGATCTGGATCTAGCAGCCCTTCTTACTCGCTTTTGGCAACAAGAAGAAGTCGAGTCGGAAAAGCCTGTGCCTCTTACCAAGGATGATCGCGATTGTGAAGATCACTTCGTTAGAACTCACAAAAGAAATGCCGATGGCAGGTATGTACTTCGTCTGCCTTTCAACTCCAACCTGACTGATCTCGGCGATTCTAGAGAAGCCGCAATCCACGCCTTATACCGAACCGAGCAACGGTTCAAGAAACAGCCTTAATTCTGCGAGAAATATAACAATTTTATGCAAGATTATATCTCTCTTGGCCACATGAAGGAGTTCTCAACACTCGATTCAGCCCCAAAGGATTCGCTATCATTTCTCTTGTCTCATCATGGCATATTTAAGACTCATGGGGACACTAATAACCTGCGCGTCGTTTTCAACGGGTCAGTCAAGCTGCCTTCCGGGCACTCAGTCAACCAGTGCCTTCATATAGGCCTTAAACTCCAGCTCGACCTATTTGATGTGATGCTGCGCTGGAGAATTTTCCACTACGTCTTCTCAGCCGATATTGAGAAGATGTTTAGGCAAATTCTGATCGCAGAGGAAGATAGAGTGTTTCAACAAATTTTGTGGATCGTCAACTCAGTCATCACAATCTTCAACCTGTGCACGGTTACATATGGTCTTGGCCCTTTTCCATATCAAGCCATTAGAACTCTTCAACAACTGGCCACAGATGAGAGTGCTAGATTTCGTCATGCGGCTCAAATGTTACTAAAACAGTCGTACGTAGACGACATCCTTGCTGGAGCAGATACTCTTAAAGAAGCCATAAAAACTAGGCACGAACTAGTGGAACTTCTCAAGGCAGGTGGGTTCCCCCTTAGCAAATGGACCGCTAATCACCCAAGCTTATTGACTGATGTGTCTGAAGATCAGCAAGCCACTACTCAGCACATTTCGTGGCCTCAAGCTCAAACAATTCCAATGCTAGGTATAGCATGGCAACCTCTCCTCGATGTCTTTTGCTTTGAATTTAATTTATCTGTGTCCGAGAAGGTCACCAAAAGAATTGCCTTATCGGTTATCGCCCAGCTATACGATCCACTGTGATGGATTACACCAGTGACAACATCATTCAAAATATTTATGCAGTCTCTGTGGCTTGATGGAGTGACGTGGGACGATCCCTTGCCGTCGCCCTTGAAACGTTGGAGCCTGCTTATAGAAGATTTACACTATCTTCAAAGCTTCGCAGTGCCTCGCTGGATCGCATCCTCAGGTGACCTTGAGCTTGCTGAGTTGCATGGGTTTTCGGATGCTTCAGAACGTGCCTTCGCAGCTTGTCTATATCTACGCACCGTAGATAAAGAGGGTAATGTAAAATGTATTCTCTTACCCTCAAAATCAAAAGTTGCTCCACTCAAGCAGGTCTCATTACCTCGTCTGGAACTCTGTGGCGCAATAACGCTCGTACGTCTGGCTCATAGAGTCCGCCGCACCTTGTCTTTTGAACATGTACGGTGTTACTGTTGGTCGGATTCCACTATTACTCTTGCCTGGATAAAGGAGCCGCCCACTACTTGGAAGACGTACGTAGCGCACAGAGTTTCTGAAATTCAAACGACGCTTCCCAGTGCCGCATGGCATCATGTCTCCGGTACTGACAATCCAGCTGACTTGCCTTCAAGAAGCATGTCCGCATCAGATTTGACAAAATCATCACTTTGGCTACATGGGCCATCATTCTTAGCCAGCACTGCTTCACGCTGGAAATCATCAAGCGATTGCAACATTCACGACCTTCAAGAAGAGACCCTCGAGCGACGACCTGCTGCGTGCCTTGCAACAGGAGCACCACCATCGGACCCTGCCTTCATTGCAAGATTCAGCTCATTATTTCGACTCGTTCGTCAAGTTGCTCGGTGGCTACAGCCCTTACTGCGGGCAAGAGCTCGTATCGCAGCTCGTCTTACAAACCGTGAGATTACTGACGAGGAACTCACGCAACTTAACGTATTGACACCAGCTCGATTATTACAAGCCCTCAACGCGCTAATACACTGGGTGCAACACATTTACTTTACCAATGAAATTAATTGTTTAGTAAAGCTTGAACCCTTGCCTCGTCCAAGTACTTTAATTCGCCTTTATCCTATTTTAGATGAACATGGCCATCTTCGAGTCGGCGGAAGATTGAGGCACTCATTACTACACCCAGATGAGAAACACCCTTTAATCTTGCCTCAGCAGTCGAATCTCACAAAACTGCTGGTTCTAGATGCTCACATCAAGACGCTGCATGGAGGTACGCAACTCACCATCAACTATCTTAGACAGCAGTTTTGGATTCTTCGAGGACGACAACTCGTCAAATCGACCATTTTCAAGTGCCTTCGCTGTTGGCGACAGCGAGCTAAGCCTACCACGCAACTCATGGGAGACCTCCCTCTCAAACGAGTTCGACAATTCAGGCCTTTCCTTCACTCAGGAGTCGACTACGCAGGACCAATCTATGTGCGCTTCTCAAAAGGTTACTCAACAGCTGATTTCTTGAGTGCCTATAAGCGCTTTATTGCCAGAAGAGGAATCTGTGCCTCTCTTACAAGCGACTGCGGTCTCAACTTCGTTGGAGCAGATAAGGAGCTCAGGTGCCTGTTTGAGCAAGCCAGTGCTCAGCATGACGAAATTGCCCGTCTCCTGGCTACTGATGGAACTGAGTGGCACTTTAACCCGCCAGGAGCCCCACACTTTAGTGGCATCTGGAAAGCAGCCGTCAAGTCTGTCAAGTATCACCTTAAAAGAGTTATTGGGGAAGCTATCTTGACCTTCGAGGAAATGACAACGCTACTCGCCCAGATTGAAGCGTGCCTAAACTCACGCCCGCTTCAACCCATTTCTGACGACCCAGAAGATCTAAATGCCTTGACTCCCGGACATTTCTTAATCGGTGTGCCTATTCTTACCGTCCCTGAGCCATCTGTACTTGACTGTGCAACATCACGCCTAGACAAATGGCAAATGATTCGTCATATGTATGAGGATTTTTGGAGTCGATGGTCCGAAGAATATCTTCAGAGCCTACAACCACGACCAAAGTGGCGTAGCAAACAATATCAGGTAAAAATTGGTGACCTTTGCCTGCTGCTCTCAGAATTGTGCCCACCTTGCAAGTGGCCACTAGCTCGAGTCACTGCAGATCACCCAGGCCCGGACGGCTTAGTTCGAGTCGTGAAGGTGAAAACTGCGACATCCAGCTACACTCGACCGATTTCTAAAATCTGCATCATGCCTCAAGAGGATAACTGTTCGCCTGTATTTGGCGAAGGCGGGCGGGATGTTCCGAAAACTGCCTAGTTGCCTCTACCGCCGTTGGATTTAGACATATACAAACACACACACACACACACACACTCTCACACCTTCCAACGACACATTTTCTTTCCGATTACAGATCGACCGCGACAGTATTTAGCGAGACCCGAACGCGACCACACCTAATACATACACGACACTATACTTTTATTTGCCTACTTAGGCCTTTGTATATTTGTAAGGTTAGAATATAGTTTAAAGAGAAAATCAGTGCTTTATGATTTATTTAAACCTCCCTCCACGAGACAGCAAAAAACTCGATCAATCTCGTTAAATAATAAATAAGTTATAATAATCGTAGTTATAAAATGTTGTATATCAAGGAACTTTGACAAACTATTATAACACCTCGAATGCATAATAAAATACGTAATGTACGAATGAAGTTATAATAAGGTATTCCAGCAATATCGGTATTGTTGATTTGTTAACAACTTCATTGGTTATTCAAAAATACAAATATGTATTAATATTTAAATAAGAGTGATTAAAGATAGTAAATAAATTGAAATCATGTAATTGATTATATAGAAACAAATCTTCTTTAATTTAGCCATAGGTAACCGAGTGATATTCTCTTATTAATTATACCGAACTATAAACAACATTGTAAAAATGCAAACAAGTAAATTAAATGAAATATATGACATATGCATGTGAACAATTTAAACAACTTACACTATACACATAAATGTTAACAGAATTAAGTAATAAGTACGTAAACAAGGCTACTTTTTCGTATTTATTAATTTAAGGGAACGCAATTCCCATGTAACGGATTGTGTCATTTGAAAAAGAATCATTGTAGAACTAGATATAATACGACGTATAGCAACACAACAGATGTACTACCGAGACGCCACAAGAGAGCGACTAAGGAAGAAGATTCACTTCAACTACAAACACTGTTCACAGAGGCTATCTATCGACCCGATCTTTAAGGGGCACACAAGACAAACTCCACTAACTCGAAATACAAAGTAAACCACGAACATGAAAAGTCCCAATTCCGAAGAAAGAAGAGAGGTGCCGCAGAGACGAAAAGCCGACTTCTAAAACCTTGCTATCAAGAACAGACGAGGCGAATATCAAAAGAACAATGCAACAAATTGTAATAACTATTATCCTAAATTTAATAACCGCATGTTTAACCTATAATCCAACATATCCTTCGAACTACTCCTAATCTTTTCCTTGAAATAAAAATTCCTCCCAGAAGAACACTAACTGTATATTCACTACATATGACCAGTCTGCATGTTACTGAAGTTCATAAGAAAATGTATGAAAAATCTTCGTAACTGAGAACATCCAATTGTAAAGGCAAAAAGGAAAGTGAATGCCATATCTATATACATATGTAACAATTTTATGATATAATGTCAATCAAATGTTATATATATATCGTAATGAGACAAAAATTGCATAAAGAAAGCTGGATTCGCAGCAGATATTTGCAACGCCAAGACTCAAGCAGGCTAAAAAGGTATCTCAACAGCCGGCACGCACTGACCACTCAACGGCAGAACAGCTCAAGTTAAGAAAAACCTCGAAATCTGCACTCGCCTGAGCGAGTAGGCTGTGATTTGAATTGCATCGCACCGGCGACGCGTTTCTGCAGGGGCGGGCCTGTTACGTCTAGATCATTGCCTAACATACACCTTCTCGTCGTCAAGCTATATGTATCTTACCATACTGAATCCTACTTATCAATCTACGCTATATAACGAGTATCCTACCTTGTCTACCTCATACTCCACGATGACACTTATCCATCCCAATATTTCCCGAATTCCCCTCCGCTACTCTATACCTTTGTCGCCCCCTCCTCGACTACGCATAATCAATTCCTAGTTTAGGCTAAGCATGCGACCCCGCGTGGTTATAAAAGACATAGCTCCTCATGGCTCCTTGCCATTTACCCTCACACTTTTGCCTTCAGCATAGAGCCTTCTGCATTCGAACTTTGAGCCGTAAGCACGTACGCACCAGTTTGTTATTTGACTTCTCACTTGTAAAAGGGACACGCCCTTATATTTAACTTTGTACTTCTAATATAATAAATCTGCTCTTAAACTTATTTGCTCACGCTTATTTATTCGCTGGACCTGCGCTCCTATTCATATCTCCCGCCACCATCTCGAGTACGACACCGCCCGCAGCGCAGCTCAACCGGCCCGACTACGAGGTACCAAGGCCTACACACGCACACAACGTAAGCCCCAAAATACCTTGCTAAGCCTTTGTAATCCTATGGTAAACTCGCAGTTCCTATTTTCATTACTATCATATTGAATATCATCTTCGCTATCCTGCTTTTGCCTCGACCCCCAGGTAAATTACACAAGTATTGACCAAAACCAGAGGCGAACGCGATTTAATTCCATATTAACTTTGGGCCATTTATTGCTTACGCACGACGTAACAATTGGAGGCCCACTCTCCGGGATATTCTAATAGCAATTAGCGCGGATAGCAAATTTTTTTCCGCAGACGCTGCCGTAAGGGTCACCCAGCTACTAATGCTGCTCCTGTTTCTGTTGCTGATGTCGACGAAGTCCTAGCCACCCCAAATCCTTTTTTTCTTGCTGCACAACGCTTGGCACGACCGATTTATATGAACCTTCGAATTATAAATGAAACAAAAAAATTTGCAGCAAATCGTAGTGTACAATCCACAGAGCCCTTTAACTATCTTAATCTAAATAAAAATCAATCTAATATTAAGAATAAACATAATATTCAATAATTATATATCATCTTTTATTTTATAACTATTTAATTTAAATATTTACAATAAGGAAATTCGTGTACGGTGAGGAAATGTATAAAAAAAATTACACTATTCTAAGACGTCAGACTAAGTATGGGTACTACAGGGGATGCTCCGATTTACCGATTACTGTGGATATTTTATAAGAGAAAGAAAACGAAAATATTTAATTAATTATACAATAAAATATGTTTGTTAAGGCATTCTCAATAAGCACTTTTGAGGATACATTTTCGGATACTTTTAGGGGTACATTTTTGGATATTTTACAGGATACTTTTAGGGTTATATTTCTAGATACCTTACAGGATACTTTTAGGGATATATTTCTGGATATTTTACAGGTAACATTTAAGGATACATTTTGGAATACTTTTAGGGATACATTTCTGGATACTTTACAGGATGCTTCTAGGGATACATTTTGTAATACTTTGTAGTACTGTAATTTTTATTGAACTACGCTTAAATTTGCATCCATGTAAATAAATAGGTTCAATTCATCTAAATCTTACTAAATACAGCATTAAATGCTGGCACAGGAATCCTCTCACTCCCCGCTCTGCCAGTAGGCGTCATGTATTTTAGCGCTGCTTTTCCTACTATTATCTTCATGAGTTTCCCCGTCATCTCTCTACTCTCGTGCTTCCACTTCTTCTCTATATTTATTGGCTCAGGTTCTGCTATATAAATATAGAATTTATCGATTAGCTGTACCTGTAATAAATAAAATAAGATAAAGACCCATTGAGACAGCTCGTTATTTAGCTTTAATAGTGTGATTTAATTAAAAAGATTTTTTTATTAAATTTTCTTATATGGGTTATTTAGCTTTAAGACTTTACGTTTTAATCTGAATCGTTTGTTTATCTAACTTTCTTATGTGGGTTATTTAGTTTTAAGAGTTTACGTTTTAATCTGAATCATTTATTTATCGAACTTTCTTACGTGGAGCTTTAAGAGATTACGTTTTAATCTAAATCATTTATTTATCGAAACTATTTACTCTGTTTTCCAATAAAATAAAGTCTAGTTTATCCATTAATAGTCCTACAATAAGTATGTTGCCATTGATAATAAAAAGATTTTCGAGAAGGTATTTTCGATCACCATGTCAGATAACTTATGCTTTCATGAAATTATCAATTTCAAATTTCAAGCAGCGGTATGTATTTTTAACCTATTAAGCAGAATATTGCCAATTATACACTATTTTTAATTATTTACTAAATAATCACCTTTGCCTTTATTTTAGATAAAAAATGTGATTTACAAAAATTGAAAGTGTCGACACAAGGTACTATTATTGGTAATCCAGAGGAAGTTTCTGCACCGAGTTCTAGTTGTCAAAGTATTGAGGCTTTATCTGATAGATGTAAGTTTTTACATTACTACTTCAAACATTTCAAATTTACATTTAATTAGCCAGATGAATCATCTTTTTACGCAGTAGCTCAATTTCGCAAACCGCTTTCTTTAACGGAATTCGGCTCTCACGCGCATCTTCCTTCAACGGCAGCAGAATCTTGATTGCTGCTTTCTATAGCAGCAGCACGATCTTTTGCAACAGTGCGATCTCGCTCGTTACCTTCGGTGCTAGATCGATCTTGTACACCACCTCCTGCAACAGCAGCTCGATCCCGCTCACCGCTTCCTTCAGGGGATGCATCAGGATCTCGCGAAGCGCTTCCGCCAATGGCAGCAGAAACTCTCTCTCAGCCTCCGATACGAGCAGCTAGAGTTTGTGTGTCGTCTCCTACACCAGAAGTTACGTCTTGTGTGCTGCCTCTAATACCAGGAGCTAGATCTTATTTGACGCCTCCAATACCAGCAACTAGATCTTGTGCGACGTCCCAAATACCACCTACTAACAGTAACGAAACTGCAAAATAGCTCTCTGAATATCAATTTACAGCAGTAGATAAGCAAAAGAAATCGAAGCTCACCTGAGCTACAATAAAGAAAAATTACTTAAGTGCATTAGAATTCACATGATCTATGTTAAATAAAAATCTCTTGTAATCGATGCCGCATGTAAATTATTGCAATTTATATAATTTTTAAAAACCGCACAAGACCAATTATATGTATAGTATACCTATATGCTAATCTATCACTGATATGTTAAAATATGCGAGATAAATCTTAGACGTCTTACAGCAGCAGCACGATCTTGCCAAACGCAACTTTCATCTACAGTAATATCTGGCTCGTCATTATCAGCGGCAGAACGATCACACTTATCATCTTCAGCGACAGTACTATTATGCTCACCACCTACTCTATCTGCAGATGTACCTAACGCACCGCCTCCTTCAGTAGCAGCTTCACTAGCGCAACCAATTATAGTTGAAAATTTACATCTGGTATTTGCATCGAATCGGCCTGAAAAAGGAATGGTATATCAATTTATATATAACTAAAAATAACTTTTATTACACACTCGACCAATATGGCCACTTTTTACCCCTGAAAATCGGGGCAAAAGTAACATATATTTCCCTTAAACCATATTTGTGTGGCAAAAGTATAATTTGCGGGGAGAAAGTAAAATTTACATTTTTATCTTTTACAATTTTCATTTTAGAATACTATTAGTTTAATAATTAATTGATATACATCTAATGTTTTTGTAAAAAAATAAAGAAATTGTAATTACAAAATAAACAAAATCTTTAATTACATATTTTCTATTTGAGCGCGCGCATACACATTCTTCTAGATCAACCTACAAAAATATAAAAAAGCACGTCGACTCTGCTATTCAGGGTCGATAAGTGGCCACGTTCGAGAGTGGAATAGAATACTATATACAACACGGGATGAAAGTAGATTTTTGCCTAGGGTGATTACTGCCCTCGCGAGAAGATTTTTACCTTGGGTGATTACTGCCCTCGCCTCGCTCGTGCAGTAAACGCACCCTCGGGTTCTTGCGCCTGCGCATTAGTGCACAGAGCCGCGCGCTGATTGGCTCTCCGCGCTCGCACCCGTATTGAAGTAGAAGAGGGAAAGAAGCAATAAGATAGCTGTAAAAGCGGACAGAACGGGTTTAAAACCCGAGGAAAGTACTTTTTATTACAATTAAAAATATTTAAATGATTCAGATTAAAACGTAACTTCATAAAGTTAAATAACCCACGTAAGAAAGTTCGATAAATAAATGATTCAGATTAAAACGTAATCTCTTAAAGCTCCACGTAAGAAAGTTCGATAAATAAATGATTCAGATTAAAACGTAAACTCTTAAAGCTAAATAACCCACGTAAGAAAGTTAGATAAACAAACGATTCAGATTAAAACGTAAAGTCTTAAAGCTAAATAACCCATATAAGAAAATTTAATAAAAAAATCTTTTTAATTAAATCGCAAACTATTAAAGCTAAATAACGAGCTGTCGCAATTGGTCTTTATCTTATTTTATTTATTACAGGTACAGCTAATCGATAAATTCTATATTTATATAGCAGAACCTGAGCTAATAAATATAGAGAAGAAGTGGAAGCACGACAGTAGAGAGATGACGGGGAAACTCATGAAGATAATAGTAGGAAAAGCAGCGCTAAAATACATGACGCCTACTGGCAGAGCGGGGAGTGAGAGGATTCCTGTGCCAGCATTTAATGCTGTATTTAGTAAGCTTTAGATGAATTGAACCTATTTATTTACATGCATGCAAATTTAAGAGTAGTTCAATAAAAGTTACAGTACTACAAAGTATTACAAAATGTATCCCTAGAAGCATCCTGTAAAGTATCCAGAAATGTATCCCTAAAAGTATTCCAAAATGTATCCTTAAATGTTACCTGTAAAATATTCAGAAATATATCCCTAAAAGTATCCTGTAAGGTATCCAGAAATATAACCGTAAAAGTATCCTGTAAAATATCCAAAAATGTATCCCTAAAAGTATCCGAAAATGTATCCTCAAAAGTGACCTGTAAAATATCCAGAAATGTATCCCTAAAAGTATCCAGTAAGGTATCCAGAAATGTAACTTTAAAAGTATCCTGTAAAGTATATAGAAGTGTACCCATAAATGTATCGGAAGAGTAAAATAAAAAGTATACCTTGAAGCGTTTCATAATGCGATTCTATCAGTGTATTTCTGCCGGAATTTTGCATGCTTCATTACCTGACACTGCAAAAACGCGCTTTCAAATATATGATCGGGTGTGTGCGAGTATTTAAAAAACAATTATTAATTAATAATAATTATTAATGTGTCAGTTAATTATTAATGTATCAGTTAATTTATGAAAGAATATTTTGTTTTAAATTCTCGCACACACCTATTGATATAGTTCAAAGCGCGTTTTTGCAGTGTCAGGTAATGAAGCATGCAAAAGTCCGGCAATAATGCACTGATAGAACCGTTTACTGCATTATGGAACGCTTTAAGGTATACTATTTAGTTTATTTTTCGAATACATTTCTGGGTACATGTTTGTATACTTTACAGGATACTTTTAGGATTACCTTACTGGATACCTTACAGGATACTTTTAGGGATACATTTCTGGATACTTTACAGGATACTTTTAGGGTTACATTTCTGGATACCTTACGGGATACAATTTCGAATACTTTGTAATATTGTAATAAAAATTCACGCGGAATCGAATCGAGCTCCAAAATAGCTGTGTTAGTGCAATTTAGCATTTACGAGGTTTGTTTACTGTGCCGTCTGTTTATTTAGTTGGCGTTAAAGTGGAGACTCGGTCATTACATCCACGCAGCTATCCCATCATTGATAGGTTCAATTCCGCGTCAATTTTTATTACAGTACTATAAAGTATTTCAAAATGTAGCCCTAGAAGTATCCTGGAAAGTATCCAGAAATGTATCTCTTAAAGTATACAAAATGTATCATTAAATGTAACATGTAAAATATCCAGAAATATATGCCTAAAAGTATCCTGTAAGGTATCGAGAAATGTAACCCTAAAAGTATCCTGTAAAGTATCCAAAAATGTATCCCTAAAAGTATCCTGTAAAGTATCCAAAAATGTATCCCTAAAAGTATCCAAAAATGTATCCCTAAAAGTATCCAAAAATGTATCCTCAGAAGTAACCTGTAAAATATCCAGAAATATATCCCTAAAAGTATCCTGTAATTAACTGATACATTAATAATTATTGTTAATTAATAATTTTGTTTAAATACTTACACACACCAGATCATATACATCATATATATATATATATATTTTTTTTTTAATAATATTTACCTGCATAACTCCAGTGTTCATGAGCGCTTTGTGTACTTAAATAAGTAAGCTGGCCTATTTCAAATTATATGCTGAACTATGGAATAACGTGCTATTCTATGCATAAATTGGTTAATAAAAAGAATTCTTTAGGAACGCTTAGAAATTTTTCAGACACTTTTGTGTAAAAAGAATTTATAAAGAATTCTTTAACTATTAACAAAAATTTCTTATTGCTTATTGAGAATGCCTTAACAAACATATTTTATTGTATAATTAATTAGATATTTTCGTTTGCTTTCTCTTATAAAATATCCGCAGTAATCGGTAAATCGGGGCATCCCCTGTAGTACCCATACTTAGTCTGACGTCTTAGAATAGTGTAATTTTTTTTATACATTTCCTCACCGTACACGAATACGATTTTTATGCAACTGAAAGTAATACAACAATTATTTATTTCAGTGTTCGTCAATAGCAAAGTTACTAAAGAACAGAGATTGTCGCTACAGGAATACAGACGTACATTAACCTTAATGTGCAATCGTCTGCGGAATCCATAAAAATACATTATTTCTGTACTTTCCTTATTGTAAATATTTAAATTAAATAGTTATAAAATAAAAGATGATATATAATTATTGAATATTATGTTTATTCTCAATATTAGATTGATTTTTATTTAGATTAAAATAGTTAAAGAGGCTCTGTGGATTCTACACTACGATTTGTTGCAAATTTTTTTGTTTCATTTATAATTCGAAGGTTCATATAAATCGGTCGTGCCAACCGTTGTGCAGCAAGAAAAAAGGATTTGGGGTGGCTAGGACTTCCTCGGCATCAGCAACAGCAATAGGAGCAGCATTAGTAGCTGGGTGACTGTTACGGCAGCGTCAGCAGCAAACGCACACATCACGCGGCTGCGGCGGCTGCAGCAGCAGCATTAGTAGCTATAGTCCAGTAGCTGTACCCAGAATTTTTTTCAAGTAATTGATAGAAAACATGTATAAAAAATATTCCGTATTAATGCCACTCCTAATTTGTTGACTGGTGCCCGTGAATAATTGGCAAAGTGGGTCAAAACAGGTTTTTTGCTTCTAGCAGCGAACACGAAGCTCGAATCGAAAAAAGTTCCGAATGAAAGGCTTTTGTTAAAAAAAAATGGAGTAAAGGATTTGGATTCCTTTCATTATGAAGCATTAGTAATTTTGTATTGATTGAAGATTACTTTGACAAACTTTGAAAAACTTTTGTGGTTTTTTAATTTTATTTCTATTAATTATAGTAAACTAATTTTAAACAAATAAAAAATAGATTTGCTTCTATTCTATATACGTCTTTTCATTATAATAACAAAAATTGTTTGTGTTTTGTTATCAATTTGCTGAAAACAAATGCATTTATTAAGTATGTAAGTACACAGCAAAAATACATCAAATTGCTGTCAAATTATAATAGCATATAACGAGTAGTACATTACGATACCTGTGACTTAAGTGGCCCTTTTTTGCAAGGCGTGTAGTTAGCGCCCGAGCGTAGAGAGGGTGATATTTACGCCGTGCAAAGGGCCACATAAATTACGAGTATCGTGTAAAATTTTATAGCACTGCCTGATTAAATTCGCAAGTCAAGGGTGATAAGCACGGCGCAAAAAAGGACCATTTTAGTCACGGATAGACGTGACTTAAGTACGGATTGAAGCCACACAATGCTATAAAACAATTTAAATGCCTTTAATATCTCTATGGTCTTATGTCGTAGCTCTGAAAGTGCTATACACCATTTATGTACATATTACATTTTTTATTTACGTGAGTAAAATTTGTACACAAAGGTTATATATGAAAAATCGCTCTATACCGTATTTATAATGTAAAAAAAATTATTTTGTGAAGTTTCAAAATATTTAACCACGCGCATTTGCACAAGGCGTATTTTTAAGGCCAAAAAGAAGTGCTGAGAAAAACGACTTTAAAGATTGTAAATTGCATATCAGCCAATGTAATTAAATCATATAAAAATAATCAAAAAACTTATATGATTCTTTAACAAATAATTTGGAGCTTTCTAGCATATAAAGTGAGCTTCAAGGAATATTTTTTTTAAGATAAAAATGGATTTTTTGACCCCTCTAAGTGTACTCTAGCCTTAACATAATTCAGAATGAGATAATTTCATTGAAATAAAAGAACAGTGTTTTCGTGTAATTTATACTTTTTGTAATAAATAGTTATTTTTTATTTGATATAAATCAGTTCAATTAAAATTTTTTATTTTAAATTTTGGTATGATAAAGTCTTTATCATACACTATTAGTGTACAAAAGTTTAAATAAGTGTTATTGACCTATTACTTTAATATTAGGTCTTTATTACCATGCATTTTGAGTCGCACGCGCACGGGCAGTTCTACATGCCGCCGTCTCAGCTGTTGCTTTTGATGCTGCTGTTGCCGCCGCCGCCGTCGTTGAGCGTGTGCATTTGTTGATGCCACTGCCGATGTATAGCTATGGGTGTCCATACTGGGATACTATCACCTACTCATACGCGAAATGCATGTACAGAAGACTATTATTTGTACATTACATAATCAAATATAAATAAAGATTAAATAAAATAGAATGTTATATCTTGAAATTAAAAAACAATAAAAGCGCGTCCCCTCGTTTTATCACTACTTTTTTAAATCGGGCTGATATGAATTTAAAATCACCGGGCCGGTTGAGATCCGCCAGTCCGCCCTGGAAAGAATGATAAATACGTGTAAAGAGGCCTAGAGCTTGCACACACTCTAGCGTTTTTTTACTACTTATCCTTCTCGAACGCAAATGTCCAGCCGCTCCGGCGGAGCCGATTTCTCCCCGTTGCAGCATTTTACACGCACACTTCTTATCTCTCACTCACCCCTCGAAGATATGTAACACAAAAATAATTAGAATGTGCATAAATGCCCTATGCATAAAAGAGGCTCTGCCTTCATTAGAAAAGACGTATTTTTTCCATTGAATATCAAGCCAGTTTAGATGCATGTACTTTAATGAAAGTGCATAAAATCAATTCTATACACACAATTATTCATTATAGGTTCAAAAAAGAAAATTTCGTTTTAGTTTTTCATATTTTTAATATTCACTTGTAAAGAAAAAGCTTCATCACATATTTATTTAACTTTATAAATTACTTAATTAATTGACTTGTACATTTCTACAATAATAATAATACAATATTTTTTTAAGGTATTAAATAAAATATATAGTATTTATTATGAATAAAATTATAATAGCTTGGGCTTGTCAACGTATTGCTTGCCATGATGAACAATTGTCGAAAATATACCAGCCACCATTATTGCCCATAAGAGCATGTGAAGCAGAATTTCTGTAGTATATGTTGAAGACATGATCATATGAGCAATCAACATTGCTGATGCCAACAGAAGATCTAATAGGAACGTAGCATATCGACAATTTCTGTTAGACTCTAGTGAACATAAAACCGTTAAGCAGTCGCAATCTTGAACCATATATCGTCACAAAAGTAAAACTAAAATTCATTTTT
Source organism: Gastracanthus pulcherrimus (assembly GCA_949152435.1). Taxonomy (NCBI): domain Eukaryota; kingdom Metazoa; phylum Arthropoda; class Insecta; order Hymenoptera; family Pteromalidae; genus Gastracanthus; species Gastracanthus pulcherrimus. Next base: position 89,119,351 of record OX424575.1, read on the forward strand.
GATATTCAATCGTTTGAAAGTACTTAAAATATTATTTCATTATTAATATTCTTGTTTACCCGTCGAAAATTATCACTATGTCCTTATATGCATTTTCTAAAGTTACTTCTATTTTCTTCTGGTCAATCTGTTAAGTACAAAATGATTAATTTTTATTGTAAATAAAGAATATTTTATTTTTTATACTAATATCAACTAAAATTTTACCAAATGCTTTTCATGTGGACCTAGCTGTGATTTTGGTTTGTATTTTAAATTTGGAGCTTGTTGACAAAATAATGGAATGGAGCCACGAATTTGAACAAATGAACTTTTACTTCCATTAACTTCAATGATTTGAAAAAATATCAATGATTTTATTTTTACAAACCACCAACTTCTCTTATTCCTTTTATCAATGCTCGTACACCCAGTCCATGAAAGCAAACTTTTTGTCCCGTTAAAAAACTTTCACTTTTTCTGAGTTATGTATGGAATGCAAAAACATTCTACATCGTGATACTGTTTCTAGGCTTCCTGGGGCCATGGATCAACAATCGCAACGTGGCAGTTACTATGGCTTATTATCTCGGCTTCTCTCGACACTTTACCAAATTTTCTAAGTTAATGGGCGCCAGGTAAAGCGCGGCTAACTCGGCACGAGCCCTTTCCCAGAGGAAGTTCCGTGAAGAGGAAAAATCAGGAATTAATAAATTTATAATAAACACTCACAACTTTCTCTTTAAATATACTTAAGCTTTATTTCTAATCGTCCAATAATAATACCGGTCGCCAATTTACTTATTTCTTATAACTACCGGTCGCTATACAAAATGGCTACCCTAGCCCTCGTGCGCGTCTCCCGCGACGACCGAATCACACGTTTTCCCGAGCTTACTAAGAAATAACAACCCCCTTGAATTTTCCCTACGAATCTTCTAATTTTCCCCTTTATCGATATCTTATGTAGTGTACCTCTCGCGCCGCGCACTGATTCCTCGTTGGTGTCACACCACCAATTCGCGTAAATGTCGGAAAGCGTTTGATTATAATTAGGTATATTTAATATAGAATAATATAAATTACCGACTCCGAGGAGTGCCGAGGGTCGCTCGACAATTACCAGTCCAACTCACCGTCGCTTGACTATAGTCGCCGCGCTAGAAGTCTCGACGTTGTTGCCTCGTGGTCGCTACTAATTCGCGAACCCCGCGTGGCCCGAGAAATCCCTCTGGTCTCCTTTAGCGCGCGTCTCGAATCTCCTGCGCGACCAGGGAGATCCTGCCGATTTTCTCGTTGCGCTCCTCTGGTCTAATCTCGCCAAACCACCACTACTCTTTCTCCTCGCCGATGATGTCCTCGCGGTCTTACAAAAAAAACGTGAGAGGTGCGCGCGACGTGCGTCTGAAAGCTACGACGGGCGGACAGTCAATATCTGCGTCTATATTCGATGACGGACGGGCAGGCAATCAATGCTCAAAATCGGAGAGGGCGGAAATCTCTCCCAAAATTTTGGCTTTTCTTCTCGTACAACTTCAGCTCACACACTTGTTGCTTCCGCCCCTTTCTTTACGGTGATTGGCCTTGATTTTCCCTAGATGCAAAAATCAAGGCCAAGTCAGCGGTGATTTGAGTCGCTAATTCTCATTGGCCCGCTCCGCGAATGCCGCCCTGTCCACGCAGCGCGGGCAATATGAATTGCTAGATATACACGCGCGGGCAACCCGGCGTGTATATCTATATCGGGCGCTTTCGGTTTTGTCGCTGCCGGACCAACACAGTTGGCAGCGGCGACGTGCGCGCGTCGGCCTACGCTAGGATAGGCCGGCAGCTTCATGCGGCTCGCGGCGCGGCGGCTGCTGGCTCTCCCCTCTGCCGACAGCCGTGTCGGTATCTCTCTCTCTCTCTCTCTCTCCCTCGTGGCTACAGCCGAGATGGTGTGCCTCGAGGAAGCCGCCGCTGCCGCTGTGAATCCTCTCTCCTCCCGCATCTGCGTGCATCGGGAGAGAGGGCGGGTGTGTATGTGTGTGCGCGGGCAGCGACTCATTATCCTCGAGAGGCGAGGAAGAAAGAGCAAGCGAGAGAGAGAGGGTCGCGCGTACTGTGTGCAGTGATGTTGGTGCTGTGCATGTGTGTGTAGGCTCGTCGCCGTTGCTCGCTCCGAGCAGTCATCGCTGCGGCGATCAGCTGGTGCCGCTGGTATGGGTGTGTGCGTGTGTGTGCCGGTCTGCGGCCTTCCTCGGTCGCGACTCCTTATCCTCATTCCCTCAACAAATAAATAACAATCCCCCCATTAATAACAATACTAATTAATATGAAAATGCTCGGCTCTGGTGACGGGTGACTTGGTCGCGATTGACTGCCGGTATTTAATATCATTGGGACGTGAAATACACGTCACACAGTGCAGTACGATTTCTTGATATCCAAGCAAGCCACGTACGGTTTCTCAACAAATATGATCTCTCCGGGCTTCATGTCACGGATCCCTACTAGGTGTCTGCCATATTTAGAAAATTCTATCTCACTGCCACTATACTTGGTGAACCATCTCTTTCTGCTAAAACTTTATATATCAAGCTCTCTTTGTCCTTTTTTAATTGCCCGCAAGGTTCACGTAATCAAGAAAAAAGAGCACTATTTGAGGCACTGATAACTACACTACCATCACTAAACACACAAAACATTGCACACAGTACGCAAGCAGGGCCTTGAAGGGCTGTGTGTGATAAACACACACACCAGATGCAGCTTGAACGACGGCTGGATAAGTGTGGACAGCACTTTCAACAGCAGCAAGCACTCAGTACGCCAGCAGGGCTGTGCGCGTCACACACACAACAGAAGTAGCTTGGCTTCATGTCCCGGGTGGCTACTAGGTGTCTGTCATTTAGAAATTCTATTTCACTGCCAATATACTTGGTGAACCATCTCTTTCAGCTAAAGCTTTAGATATCAAGCTCACTTTGTCCTTTTTTAATTGCCCTCAAAGTTCACGTAATCAAGAAAGAAGAACACTATTTGAGGTACTGATAATTCCACTACCATCAATAATCGCACAAAACATTGTGCATAATGCACATGCAGGGCCTTGAAGGGCTGTGTGTGACAAACACATACACCAGATGCAGCTTGGACGAGGGCTGGTTGTATGCAGACAGCACTCTCAACAGCAGCAAGCATGCAGTGCGTCAGCAGGGCTGTGTGCGTCATACGACAAGTGAAGCAGCTTTGACGAGGGCTGGTTAGACGCGCACAACACTGTCAGCAGCAGCAAGAAATGTGCAGCAGGAGCGCAGTGCGCCAACAGGGCCTTGGAAGGCTGTGTGTGTCACACACACACACACACATACACACACACACACACACACACACACATACACACACACACACACACCAGAAGCAGCTTGGACGAGGGCTGGTTATATGCAGACAGCACTCTCAACAGCAGCAGGTACGCTGTGCGCTAGCAGAGCTGTGTGCATCACACACACAACAGAAGCAGCTTGGACGAGGGCTGGTTAGATGCGTACAGCACTATCAGCAGCAGAAAATTTTCTATAAGGTTCATGTTCTTAAATAGCAAAAGTATTTTCTATAACAACACGAGGTCCAGCTCTCCCACAATTTAATAGGCTAACTTGATGCCACTCATTGAGTAGAGGATCATATGCTTCAAGCATAAAATTGAACATTTAAGCTGTAAAATTTAAGCTTTAACATTTTAAACTCTACCTGAGTTTTCCCATCTACAAATTTGAAATATTAATTAATGTTATTCTTTTATGATGCAGTCGATTTTTCTGTGTGACATCTATACGTTCACTCATAATATCTTTTCCGGATAAACGCATTATGTTTACGCGCCTAATAGATTCTTCCTCATCGTCCTCATTGATGAGAAATGTGCCCTTTGCTACCACGGTTTCGCACTCAACTAATTCTATCTGCGGGACTGATAGCTTGACCGTCTTTTTGCAAATATTGATGCATTCTGCGACAACACCCCATTATAATTTCTTGCAATAAAATTACCGAATAATAAATCTGGTCCCAGATCTTGCAGTGGGACCCAGCCAATTTTTGCATCCGTGTTGGCAACTTTTGTATACATTATGCAACGGGATTTCAAAGCATTCTTCTTGCGCAAAAGGAATTGTGACCATACTTAAAATTAAACTCTTACGGGCGGCGTCGACGCGCCCGCCGTATCTCTCAATAATATCCCAACTGATCAGACCCTCTGTATCTATAGGGAAGCTGTCGGGCACAACGTGCATCTCGCATAAAAACCCATGCATAACCAACAAAGTTTTGCCTATGGTCCGGCATTCGCTAGAAGTAACTCCCGTAATCGCAAGCACCTCGCTTATATCAATCCCTTTATTCGCGCGTACACAGCTGCTTTTAATCACCGAGACATCCGCTCCCATGTCTACATGAAAATTGGCTGTATTGTTAACTAGGTCATCGCCCTTCAAAATCACTGTCGGTGGCTTGCGCCCAGATCCCGCAATTTTAATACTAACTACACGGGGAGGCACCTGTTCGCCTTGTTTAGGCAAGCCGTGCTGTCCGACGCCTGAGGACTGCGCCGACCAACTTATTAGTTTAATGGCCCGTTACTCGCCTGCTCAGACTGTGCTTGAGGAGTACTATCTTGTCTTGCATCGCGATTTCTATCAAAATAATGATTATTACCCCTCTGATCATGGTTCTGACTTAACTGATTATTCTGGAAATTGTTATTGTTATTATAATCATTATTACGTCTATTGTAATTGTTATAATTATTGTCAAAGTTATTGCTATTACGACCTTTATAGTTGCCCTTGTTATTGTTAAAGCGATTGTTATTGTTTTGTCCATAGTTAAAATTGTTCTGATCGCCCCCCTCAGGCCTGATCCGCCCCGTCCTTATGTCCGCCTCTAACTGAAAACAATACCTGTGTATGTGGTCCCTTTTATTACAATAATCACATGTTTTTGTCTGAAAATACTTTTTCTTACAAAAATCATCAGTGTGTCGGTTATCGCCGCAATAGTTGCACGGCGAAGCTGCCGCCGCCGCTGTAGGCATGGCGCTTGTATTTTCTTGCATGTGATACTGCTCCTGCCGAGGAGGAGAATTCACGAGCGAATGATTCGGCGCGCTTTGAGACGCTACAAGGTTTATCTGCGCGTGAGTCATAGGAGGCTGCGCTGCTAGGTATCCGCACGCGAGGCGAGTGCTCTGCTTGTATTCAAAGTTAACTGCAACTTTGATTGCCTTATAAAGGTCACGCGGGTGCTCGCTTCGCACCTGATGGTCCAGCGAGTGGGTTAGGCCAAACATGAAATACTGGAGCGCGTTCGAGTTGGCCTCTCGCTTGCGCGACTCCCTGGCACTGTCGTGAATATGTCATTTTCGCCCGGCACCTGATTCATGAGTTTTAATTGCATCGAAATATCGTCCGCCAAACCCACATTGCTATACTGCAAAATGAAGTCCGCGAGCAATTTTTCGACAGAGCCATAGCTCATTACCCTTGCCGCGTAACCGTCGGCCGCCCTTCCTAACAATTTACTCGCCAGCGATAATAAAAGAATTTTTTCTTGCGGGCCAAACATCTCCTTGACCTCGCGTACCGCATTACAAAACAAATTCAGCCTATCAGGATTTCCGTCAAATTCCGGGATTAGAGTCAGCGCTTGCGAAAACGTCAAACATTGACCACGCGCGTTCAACCCGTTATTACACGAAATGCTAGAAATTGGGGCTGCTACGTGTGTAACTTGTTCCGACGGATTATGAGGCATGGGGGTGTGTGCATCGGGTTTCTGTGCTTCGGTGTTTACTACGGGAAAACCCTGTGGTGTATATATCTGTCGCGTGACCCTATTATCCGAAGTTATGTGTGGCGTGTTCGATTGTGATTCATGTGGGGTTTGGGATGCTCTCATTAATATATCTAGCGATACTTATGCTGGGGTGACCGGAGTTTGCGTGGCTGTAGATGCGTTTTTTATTCTACCTAAATCTGCGTTGAGACTGCGTGCTTAGGCGGCCTGTTGCTGAGTCATACCGCGATCAAATTGGTATTGCCTGTCTCTTTCTAAGAAGTCAATGAAGGGCGTCGATTCGGCTTGCGTCGATCGTGATGAGGTTAGCAGGGGGGATCGTGTCAAGATATCTATTCTTACTGTATGGAAATTATTAGCCGCATAATTTGTTTCCGGGGCCGAGTTAACAGAAAATGCCTGTGTTATTGCTGTTTCGTGCTATCCTTTGAAATTTCTGTAGGGGCCGTGGGTACGTTGAGGAAACTGAGTAGATAATTGGCAGTATTAGCGGCGTTTTCCATGCGCGCATCGTGGCCGCCAGCCGCCACGTCTGTATCTTGCGTCGCGTATGATTCTATATCCGCCGGCGCGCTATGCCGCTGCGACGGTTATTTTCTCAAATGTATGCGTATAAAATCCGCGCGCTCATCTGGGGTTAGATACACAAAGACCTTTTGTAATAGAGGGTCAGATACCTCTAACAAGCTCGTATCGCCATGCAAGCTCGAGTTGCTCGCATGAAGTTGACGCTTGCTTTTGTCACTGCTTAAACTGAATAAATTTTTCAACGACATTTTAATATAAAGGCTAAATATTGAAATTAATGACCGCCGATATATCAATTGATGTAATAAAAAAATTTAGCAACAACAATAAAAAAGATTTGAAGCTTCCGATTAGTAGAAAATGATTACCACAAGCAATTAAACTTTTAGCCTTTACTTATGAGAATTTCAGAATTTGAGACGCACAATAGGTTATCTGCCGCACCGATAATATTGTGTGTATGTAAGTTTCCTGGCGCGACTTACCCCTCGGAGGAGAAAAATTTATTATTAAACAACGACTTACAGGAGAAGAGTTCCAAAAATGACGACGAGAATATACGCAGCCATCTTCTTCTTGAAGCTCGAAAAGTACGGCGACCGGTCCTTGAACTTCCTTCCTGTCGAAAATCGATAGGTCTCAGCGTGCCCCTCGCTTCCTGCCTCAGCGTCTCAGCAAACTTTCGCCTCTGCGCCACAGCCGATAGGGCTTTTCGAAAAAATTTCTCGGCGGCTGAATTGCCGTTACTTCAATTGTATACGAGCTTGTTCACCACGTCATCTCTTTTTAACTTAATCACTTAAAGTCACTGAGTTATTGTCCAAAGTACACCCGTGTGCCACATACACGAACACACAAGGGATGCCAGATGTTACGTGCGGGAAACAGGAGAAAGGGTGCTACTCGCGCTATTTGCACGTGCCACTTAAGGCACGTCATTCTTTGGTCGTTGGGGTGTACTGGGGAGAGAATGAGTAAAACGAGAGTTCGGGTGATGGTTCTTTTATTCGGCTGATGGGAGAGAGAGAAGGTGTGCGCGCGATTGCCCTGCTCAAGCCGAACTGGCGCAAAACGCGTTTGCTGCGCGCTACGAAGCCGCCGCGCGAAGCGCGTACTGCCTCAGTGTTTTGGCTTTCTCACGCCTCGCTATCTCGTGGACACAGGACATCTGTGTCCGCGAGCACGGACGCTGGAATACATCCGTGACAAGGGGTAACACCACTGTGGAAATTTAAAAAAATCGATTGTTTTATTGGCTTAAAACATGCTTTGAACCTTCTCGAATATGGTAAAAAAGATCCCACCCCGAAAAAAATGATTCTTCAAATGATTTCCTCATTTTTTTTACGTCCGAAACTGATTTTGAAACTTTAAGTTGATTTTTCTCGAAACGAGTTTTCTCAACGGGCACGCAGCATAACTTGAACAGTTTTCATCCGATCCATTTGAAATTTTAACCATATCTTAATTATTATATTTCGAAGTGAATCACGTAGGGGATTTTTGATAAATTGATTTAAACAATTTTTATAAATAAAAATGTGCCTTTGTTTCATGTAAATCTTTAATTTATTTTCAATTTACTGCCAAATTTGCAAAAATCAATATTTTTAAAATCCTCTACGTGATTCACTAGCTATTAACATCAAGAATAAGTGGATTTTTGTTTGTTCTAGGTTGAAATTTCGATTGGTACACTGCGTGCCGCGGAGCGCTTCCGATGCAAGAGACCTCAAGAGATCGGCTATAAATCAGCCATTTTGAATATTTTGTACTGAATTTTTTTTTAAATATACTATAATATTGGACTAATAATATATCCAAATATCATTTCTTTATAGCCTTTCTTTCCATTAAAAAAAGTACCCAAAAACGCTTTTTTTCGCTATTACAGTGGTGTCAGCCCTTAAGCTTGTAATGGTTTACAATGCAATTTATAATAATATAATTACCTTTCGACCTGTAATATACTATAAGTGTATAGTATATTATCCTGCTTAAACAGAAAATTCACTGGAAAAAACATGCTGCACAAATTCCTTGGAAAATACTAGTATAAAAATTGTCAGTTTATTGAAAAAATCTATCTGATAACCGATACACAAAATGTTTACAGATATCAAAATTTTTAAAATCTCGAAAATTTAAAATTTCCTAGCAAATGCATGGTAAACTTTTATTTCTACTAGTTTTCATTGAAAATCTGGCCACGTTAAAGAAATTTAAAGATGTTTTTGAATAATGTACAAGTTTAATATTGTAAAACGTTTTTCTGCGAAAAGCGCATAAGTACTCTGCATCTAGCTTACAAATTATAATACCTATATAGTTTCTTAAATAATATACAAATTAATTTTATTCCCTTAATATCCCTAGTATTTTAACATACTTTTTAAATGCTTAAAATCTAATTTTTTTATTTCCATATTCTCTGGCACCTTATTTGTTTTAAAACTCTACAGACATGCCCTAACGTTGAAACTAAGGAAAAACTTGGTGGAAAGTCTTATATTTCCACAGCTTGATTTATGCTTCAGTCGTATACAGTGATCTTGACTCCACCCGATTGCTGCAGATTCAACGTGCCCAAAATGCGTGCGTTCGATTTGTTTTTGCCAATATTCTCTTTTGTGCTCATGTTACACCTTTTAGGCTGGAATTAGGCTGGTTGTCAGCAGCATGTAGGCGTGAATATTTTACTGCCGCACTAGCCTATGTTGTCATTACCCATCATTATTGATGCCACTATGCGTCGATCAGCTAGGAATCCCCCTCAAGTTCTTCTTTATCCTGCCCCTCGTACTGAATCCCTCAATCAGGCATTTCATATAAGAGCGTCCGCGTTGCTGAATTCGTTATGTGTTGTAGATTTTTCTACATAGGCCCTTGGTACTTTCAAAACCTTCCTGCGAGATGCTCTCTTTTCGCGTGATCGGATAGACTGGGAAACAAGGATTCAAAATGAGGGCTTATCCGTTTAGTTAGTTATTATATTATATTATATTTTATTATATATGTTGCGTTAGCTGTACAACTTAGAACTTAGAATTTAGTTAGAATCTATTCATTCGATACTATTAATTCTTGAATTGTAATTAATATTAAGCGAATTTACCCTTGCAATTAAAATTAAACTTACATGTTAATTTCTTTGTACATTTATGCTATGTAAATTTAATTAAATTATAACTTTGTATTTTCTTTGCGCCAGACGGGATTCTACCCCAAGGCGGAATAAAGATGAATCAATCAATCAATAAAATCTCTCTTCTCTGTATCTCGCTCTCGTACAAGATTTTAAAAGCTCCCTAAATGTTTCAGCAGCAATCGACTTAACATACTTGACTTGACTTGTGTCGCCTGCGCGTTTTTCGCGGGTAAAACCCTGAGAGCGTAGTCTTGAGCAGCACGACGGCCTCCCTCCAGCAGCTACTGAATGAAGTCTGGTATGTCCGAATTGGGTAAGCGGAAAAAGGAGAAGGTATGCTGCATTGACGAAAGAATTAATTCGAATAAGGTTTTTTTATTTAAAGGATGGATACATTGCGTATGGAGTGGAATCAAGGTAGAGGGGAGCGAGGAGAGATAAAGCACGCGGCATTTAAGCGAAGATTTGCTCCAACACCGTGCGCACAAAAATGGCTCGAGTCCTTCTAGTCTCCCGAGCGCGAGGCCCGCTAGATAACTAGCGAAGGCTTGGGAAGTCAGAGAGAACTAAGAGCCGCTCGGCCGATCGCCGAGTAATTTGTACTCGAGTCCACTCTATCCATCTTTCTCGCTCCCATCTTCCTTTTCTCCTTGATTCTAAGCTCATGTGGAAGCCACACGTGGACACGGTCGCAAAAAAGGTTAACAGAGTATTGTACAAGGTTTTTTAGAAAGTATACCACCCAAGATCTGCGCTAGCACCTGGCAATGGCTCTAGTTTTTCGCTCCTTGACTATTGTTCTGTAGTTTACCTTGACGCATTACTAGAATTACGTAGCCGACTGCAGAGACTCCAAAATTCATGCGTGCGATATGTATTAGGTGCTAGGAAAGATGAGCATATCACCCATTACAGGGAAACATTAGGATGGACAAGAATAGACTCGGTTTTCATGGCGATCATGTCTACAAAATAATTAAGATCAAAGAACCAGTATACTTGAGATCTCTTTTTAAGAAAAATGAGTCTAAGCGCCCTGTAAGGGGCGAGGTAAAAGAACTTTCTGTTACACACATGCGCACTGAGACAGGGCAAAGATCTCTCCAAGTACATCGTGCGCATTTGTGGAACTCATTCCCTTTTGCATTCGAACTTTACCGTCATTAATGACTTATAAGGGAGCGGTTAAAAAATACTTCGCAAACTTGGATTAACGTTGTTGTATTATTTATTATCTATCTATCCATCCATCCATCCATCCATCCATCCATCCATCCATCCATCCATCCATCCATCCATCCATCCATCCATCCATCCATCCATCCATCCATCCATCCATCCATCCATCCATCCATCCATCCATCCATCCATCCATCCATCCATCCATCCATCCATCCATCCATCCATCCATCCATCCATCCATCCATCCATCCATCCATCCATCCATCCATCCATCCATCCATCCATCCATCCATCCATCCATCCATCCATCCATCCATCCATCCATCCATCCATCCATCCATCCATCCATCCATCCATCCATCCATCCATCCATCCATCCATCCATCCATCCATCCATCCATCCATCCATCCATCCATCCATCCATCCATCCATCCATCCATCCATCCATCCATCCATCCTTCCATATATTTATTTATTTATTTATTTATTAAGAATGAATATCTAAAAAGAATTACCAAATGGCTAGAACTAAACAAGCTATTTTTAAATATTGATAAGACTGTTTTTATTAATTTTGGAAACTACTGTGATAGTGTGCCAATAAATGTAGAAGTAAACATTAATGATAAGTACTTAAAAAGAGTGGAAAGTTGTAAATATTTGGGAGTCATTTTTAACTATAATGTAAAATGAGATAAAGACATAAACTAGATTACAAACAAAACCAAATATCTCATATATTTATTCTATAAGTTTGCAAAAACAATGCAAACAAAATCACTGATTTTAATATACAATGCGTTACTTCATAGTTTACTAAATTATGGGATAATGGCATTGGGAGGTGCATATAAAAATAACCTTAACCTATTACAACGAATACAAAAGAAAATTACTAAAAATAATCAATAAAAACAAGTTTATAATAACTCATAATTATCCATTAAATTTAGAATATCTATTTAAATCCGAATCTTTAGTATATCATTATACAGAGTTGAAAAATAAGTACAACCATATTGAAAATTTTTCATAAGATCTTCCATAAGATATATGATCTTATATCAGATCTAATCAGCGAAATTCAACCCAGAACTGCTACAAAGAATAACAAAAACTATAAGTGCCAAAAATATATTCTGCTACTAAGAATCACGAAAACTATAAGTGCCAAAAATAGCATAATAATAAGTTCTTACATAAGATCTTATGTAAGACAATTTAGGTAAATTTCTAAAAATTATTAAAATTTTGTAAATATGTGTTATTCATATAAATAATGCAATTTTTGGATGTACCATCACCATGATACCCCAAGTTTAGAGGGGCCAAGACTTGTTTTAAGCCGTTTTCAACACTTTTAAAAAAGATTTGTACTTACATTACGTAAGACCTTATTTAAGAATTTACATAAGACTTGGCATAAGAACTTACATAAGAACTTACGTAAGAAACGGTATAAATTCTTAAGTAAATTCTTAAGTAAATTCTTGTATAAGTTCTTATGTAAGTTCTTATGCGAATTTTTATGTAAATTCTTAAATAAGTTCTTTCGTTATGTTACTGCAAAAAATGTAAAATATGGCAAATTGACTAAAGACATGTCTAGGTTCTCCTAAGCTTGAGGTATCATTCACATATTATGTTAAAAAATGGCATTATTTATATAAATAACAAATATTTACAGAATTTAAATAATTTTAGAAATTTACTGAATGTGTCTGACATAAGATCTTACGTGAGAACTTATACCAGTTTTGGGTTGAATTTCGCTGGTTGGATCTGACATAAGATCTTACATAGTACTTATATAAGATATTTGTTCGGACCGTTTAAACATCTTTAGTTTTCGCGTGCTTTGAACGTTGACACGCGCGTGCATGCAACTCCGCGCAACTGCGAGGTCGCACCGTAGCGCAAGGTCTCCCCGTTCGGCCTAATTTGAACGCGGAGCCGGGATTCTCCTAGTTAAAGGAGTCTCCCCCGTTCCACCTCAGCAACTCCCCGACACTGGACAAAACTCCAGCTCTCGGGGTTGCTCGCTCTCTTCTTCCTGCTGCCTCGAGATAAGTAACAGTAACTCCGTGCTTCTATCTCGCGGTAACGAACACATTACTACTACACACACACTCACACTTTTACACACTACGCATTTAATTTAATTACTGTTTGAAACCACTAGTCATACGTACACTTGTCATTTTACCTTAGAAAGAGAATAAATCTCTGTTGTTTTATTGTTACCTAAAACCACGTGTCAACTTACTCCGTTTCCTTTCCGCCGTGAACGCCAGCAGTTCGTTGGTTATTAAGTGAGCGATAATCAAAGATAGAACACTTCATTTTTTTACTGAGATTCGCGGCGTTAACAATCTTGCATAAGATATATACGATCTTATGGAATATATTATGAAAAATTTTCAGTAGGGAATAAGTAGCATCCCTGTTGAAAATAACTTCGCGGATTCTGTACGGAAATCCATAAGGAAATCCGTGCTCGAGTCAGTGCGGAAATCATAAGGAATGAATATAGGAATCGGTACGGAATAGGTCAGAAAACGCCCCTTGGATTTCACGCCGAAATCCGAATGAAATCCGTATCGAAATCCGCATTGGTTTAGAGCACGGATATCCATACATAATCTGTACAGAAATCTGTATTTCAATTATCGTAGAATCCGCACAAAATCTGCAGCGAAATATTATTGAAATCTTTAATGGTATACAGCATGGAAATCGGTGCAGAATCTGCACAAAAGTAATGTGGAAATTTATTTTTAAATCCGTATAGAATCTATACCGAATCTGTATGGAAATCATGCAGAATTCTATATTGAAACCTTACGTAATCTGTTGTGGATGCGGCCAGAGTCTCTACAGAATTCATACAAAATCTGTACACATACATCACTGAGACTGATTTATTAAAAAAATGGCCTGGATAGAAGACTACAACCCAAATAAAATGTAGAAAAAAGTTTTGAGAAAAAGGACTTCTACTTACATTCAATCTGATACACTATATTTAGTAAAAAATATAAAATTTTACTAACCTAAATCACTATAAACTGTATATGCACAGCTGGATTAAGTGTACAAATGCTATACCATATTATTATTGTTATTGGTATTATTATTATTATGCTCATTGTTTATGATTAAAAACAGTTTACAACTATTTGCCTACGATGATTGATATTTTGGTGATTGAATTCAAATTTCAGTATGCGCAGTCAAGTTTCCTCTATGTTCTTTAGTTTGGGATCATATTTTCATAAGTATAAAAAGATATATACTGACAAAAAAATACCAATATTTGTAACAATAATATAATCATAATATTATCCTGCAGATATTTAATTACTGGCCTGGAATAAAATAAAAATATCTAAAGAAATAAATCTTCTCTCGTACTGGATAAAAACAAATCTGGGTACTTATCTGACTTCGTAATTCTTGATCAATTTAAATAGACTTCCTAATCTTCCAATAATTTAATCTTGAGTACAGATATGTAAAGATTAAACAGAAAAGTAAAGATGGCGTCGGGAGGGAAAGAGCCTCCTGATAAGAACTGTGGAAAATGTCTCAAATGTCACCCAAAGAGTGAAGTGACAACTGTTATCTGTATCGTATGTGATAATACATACCATTTAAGTTGTGCAAAACATAAAAGTTTTAATTTTATAAGTGAAAGACTAATAATATGTCCAGAACACAAAAATCTCATAATCTCAAAATTGAACGTAGAGGTCTTGAGTGAATCGGCAAAAGCAATGATTGCTCAAATAAAAATGAAACAATCAGAAGAAATAAGAAAGGAAATACTTGAGGATCTAGCGAGTAAATCACAAGAAATGTTGAATGCAACGATGAGGGATAGTACAGCTGTTTATGAAATAATGCAAAAAGAAAATTAATTGCTAAAACAACTCAACAACGAATTAGTTGAAAAAAATGATTTATTGAAAGAGTTATTAGACAAACAAAAAAGCTATCAAACAAGCAATAAATCTTTTGCTGAAGTAGCTAGTGTTATAAGACCTGTAAAGAAACGAGTTCCAAAAATTATAGTCAAAGCATTAAATAATACACAGCAAGCAGATGTCAAAAAAAGAGTTGCAAAATGTCTTATAAAGGAAAAAAGTATTCAAACGAAAGAATTATACATTAAAAATAAAGATGAGATTGTTGTCAAATGTGTTAATAATGACAGTGTTGAAATTGCTGAAAAGTTATTAAAGAGCAAGTTAGAGGAAGTTTGTGAAATTAACCTGGAAAAATTAAATAATCCAAAAATTAAAATAGTGGGAATTGAAAAGTATATGAATATGAATAAAAATGGCATTGAAGAAGATATAAATATAAGGAATTTTGCAAATTTTAATAGTAAAGCTCAAGTACTGCACATGTATATAAACAAGAAGACAAATCTTAGCAGTGTCTTAATGGAAGTGACAGCCGATATGTATAAACACATAAGAGATAACAACAACAGAATTTTTATTGGATGTCAAAGCTGTAGAGTCTTTGACCTGATAAATATTAAACCTTGGCTTAACTGTGGTAGATTGGGACACAATGGTTCAAACTGCAATAACACAACAACATGTCTAAAGTGTGCAAAAAATCATAAAACTTTTGAGTGTGATAGTGATGTTTTCACATGCCAAAACTGTAATTTTAGCAATAACAAATTTCAAACAAAATTTAATACGTGTCATGATGCAGCAGATTCTAATTTATGTGATATTCTAAAAATAAGATAAAAAAATTTATTGAAACAACTGATTACCCAGTGAAACCTACTTTATCGACAGTAAAATCGATACCTATGCATTACCAAGAGAAGATAAGTAATCGGCAAAAAAAAAACAAGATGCAAAGTGAAATGATTTTAAAACAACAAAACAAACAGCAACGAAAACAACAACAACAACACCAACAACAGCAGCAACAACAGCAACAAAATCAACAGCAACAACAGCAGCAGCAACAACAGCATCAACAGCAGCAGCAACAACAGCATCAACAGCAGTAACAAAAACAGCAAATATTAACAAGAAATAACGCAAAACGACAAAAAGATTTAAGTTAATTAATTAAGTATGGATTTTTAATTTATTGATAAAATAAAAAAAGACTTGGTGCGAAAAGAAAAAACATGTGACAATATTAATAGTCTTAATAAAATCATTAACAATAAAAATGATATTGTAATGCATGTTAATATTAGAAGCATGTCTGCTAACTTTGATAAATTAAAAATTCTATTGGAAAGTCTAACTAGCAAACCAACTATTGTTATATGTACTGAAACTTACGTACAAGTTATAAATTATATGAATTAGAAGGTTAAATTAGAAAGTAAAATAAATCAAACTGATGGTGTTATGGTTTTTGTTGATGGAAATATTGTACATGAAACTAAAACTATTGAATTTGGAAGGATTAAGATAATAAACATATTAAGCTAAGTAATAATAGTAGTATGGAACTTTCTGCTGTGTACAGATCTCGTGACATACCTAAGACTGAGTTCATTTTATATTTAAACAAATTCTTAAGTAAAAAGAGAAAGTTAAAAAATCAGGAATAAGCCAGGAATTTCTGTGTAACTTTTTAGACAAAGGATATATACCTGGTTTTGTTGGTATCACTAAACCATCTATAGGAAATTGCAATGGATCATGTACTGATAACATATATATCAAAACTGATACCCTAAGTATAGATACATATAAATTGAGACATTCTTTGACAGACCATTACCCTATTTTTGTTTCTATAAATAAGATCAAAACTAAAGACTCCGGACCTACTGTAATATTAGACTATACAAAATTGAGAAACATTGCTGAAACAAGAGACTGGAATTCAATTATGTCAATTCATGATCCAAACATAGCTACTAACCAATTGATAAGCGAAATCAAAAAATATATGGAACAAGCAAAAACACGGAAAAGAAAAGGCGTAAATAAATGTAGGAAAATTTGGATTACTGATCCTAGTCTCTGCCGATTGATACAAGCACTTCTGTAAAAATTACATGTGCTTTGTTTACAAACACACCGCAGACCCCCGTCGCCGATTAGCACCACATGAGAGCACAAACATGGCGACGTTAATTATAAAAAAAAAAAAAAAAAAAAACTGATGCTATTAGTAAATCATTCGAAACAAAAGAATTCTTATACAATTTATGGAAAATGGATGTTAAAAATGAACAACTTAGACAACAGTACATAAATTATGCAAAAATTTTAGATAAGGTTATCCTAGATGGTAAAATAAAATATGATAAAAATTTAGTCGAAAATAATACAAACAACCCTAAAAAACGATGGTAAATTATCAACACGAAAATGGGAAAAAAACGAAATCGAATGAAACTGTAAATTATATTAAATTTGATAATGTCAAAATTACATATAGTGTATATATAGCTAATAATATGAATAAGTATTTTTGTGAAATAGGTAAAAAATTGAGTGATAAAATAGATAAACCTTCGACATCTGTGATAAAAATGCCAGATATGAATGCTAATTCTATTTTTTTAGCTCCGACAAATGCATATGAAACCATGAGCATTACAAATAATTTGAAATTAAAAAATGGTGGTGTAGACAAAATCAATGCTCAAACTCTGAAGGTTATCTGTAATTATATTGCGGAACCACTAGAGTATATATTTAATTTATGTATTGAAAACGCCATCTGGCCTGACGCATTAGAAAATGCTGAAATTGTGCCGATTTACAAATCTGATGACAAACACAATGTTTCTAATTACAGACCAATCTCTTTAGTATCTAATAAAGCTAACATTTTTTAGAGAGTATTATATAATAGAATTTTTGATTTTGTTAAAAAAAATAATATAATATCTGATCACCAATTTGGTTTCATGAAAAATATAGGTACAAAAGATGCCCTAAATTATATTACCAATGTACTATACAATAATTTGGATCGCAGTAAACCAACAATAATAACTTTCTTGGAGTTGGCTAAAGCATTTGATACTGTCCATCATAAAATATTACTGGATAAACTTTACTGTATAGGAATTAGAGGACAGGCACTGGATCTACTTTCAAGTTATCTTAATAATAGACATAAAAAAATTAAAATTAATGATAGTGAGAGTAATTATTTAAAAATATAAATAGGTGTACCACAAGGTACCATTTTAGGTCCACTACTTTTTATTTTATATACGAGGGTAGTTCAATAAGTCTTTAGAATAAAGTATAAAAACAATTTTTTTTGGGTAAATTTTTTTTTTATTTTTCAACATGATCTCCTTGGAGCTCTATACACTTGGTCAATCGCTTTTTAAGTTTTTTTAATCCTTCAGAAAAGTGCGTTTTCGGAAGTTCCTCAAAATAAGCACTTACAGAGGCAATGACGTCTTCGTTGTCCGTAAATCTCTGTCCACCGAGCCATTTTTTCAAGTTTGGAAATAAGAAAAAGTCACTGGGGGCTAAATCTGGTGAATACGGTGGGTGTTCGACCAATTCGAATTTTAGTTCTTCAATTTTAGCCATTGAAACGAAGCATGTGTGAACTCGGGCGTTGTCGTGATGAAAGAGAATTGTTTTTCTCGCCAAATGTGGTCGTTTTTTTTTAATTTCTTCTTTCAGCTGCTCTAATAATGATGCATAATACTCACCAGTAATTGTTTTACCCATTTCCAAGTAGTCAATAAGTATAATTCCACGTGCATCCCAAAAAACTGTAGCCATAACCTTACCAGCTGACTTTACGGTCTTTGCCTTCATTGGAGCTGGTTCGCCTGTGGAAATCCACTGTTTGGATTGTTCCTTTGTCTCAGGAGTGTAGTGGTGTATCCATGTTTCATCCACAGTCACAAATCGACGAAAAAATTCCTCAGGATTCCGACTTATGCGCGCCAAAAGAGCCTCAGAGGCGACCACTCTATTGCGTTTATTCTCAGCTGAGAGCAAACGCGGCACCCATCTTGCTGATAGCTTTTTCATGCCTAATTTTTCATGTAGAATTGAAACAACTGCACCTATAGATATCCTTGTGGCCTCAGCTAACTCACGCACTTTTAATCTTCTATCCTTCAACACCATATCGTGGATTTTATTGATGATTTCGGGAGTAGTTGCTTCTACGGGCCTTCCTGAACGTGGTTCGTCACTTATTGATGTACGACCACGCTTAAATTCATTTACCCAGTTATAAACCGTTGCTAAGGCAGGGGCAGATGTGCCATGAACTGAGTCCAATTCATTTTTTATCTCATATGGAGTTAAACCCTTTAAATGAAAATGTTTAATTACCGCTCTGAACTCGTTTTTTTCCATTTTTCTTAACAAGCAATTTTTTTTTTTAATTGGTTATAAAAACACGTAAACTCAGAAGATGTGGACTGTGACTGCACCATATATCTAGTCGGGAGTGGTGCTGACTGAAAACAGATGATTTGGAGCGATTCGCGCGCCATCTGTTGGTCATTCTAAAGACTTATTGAACTACCCTCGTATTAATGATCTCTTGAAAGTAATCCATCCTGATGAAATTTTGTCTTATGCAGATGATACTGCAATTATATCTACTGGGGATACGTGGGACGAAGCTCAGGAATCTATGAACAACAATTTGTTACTAGTAGATAATTGCTTAGCTGTAAATAAACTATCATTAAACGTTAATAAGACTGTATGTATAACTTTTGGTAACTATTGTGATAGTGTTCCAAAGCAAATAGATATAAAAATCAGAAACAAAAAAGTAAATAGAGTAGAAAGTTGCAAGTACTTAGGGATCATTTTTGATTATAACTTAAAATGGGATAAGCACATTGAATACATTATAAAGAGAATTAAATATTTAGTATATACATTCTATAAAATCGCCAAATATATGTCAACCGAAACATTGAGAATGATTAAGTTAGTTTTAAGTAAGTTAGTTATGTTTAAGTTTTTTTTATCACTTTTATTAATTTTATGTACCGGACCTGCGTACAGGTAACTTAGTTTACCTCTGTAGGGATTTACATCATACTGTAATTTTATGTATGTGAATATTTCTGGTTTAAATAAATAAAGAAATATATACAAGTAAGAAAAATACAGAATTTGTCTCAGCGCTAGCAACTGAAATTATAAGAAAAAACAAATTTAAACACAATTTAAAATAAAAATTTATAAAAGTTTTAAAAACAAATCAGTAGTTATTATAGCGCTTTGATGACGTCATACTACTATGCGCGGTGGGGAAAAGTGACGAGAGTGCACGCTATTCCTGCTCCGTAGTACTACGATATACCTTCCCTTTTCTCCAAAATATTGTCAGGTATACAGAGGAGAAATGAGTCATACTGCACCAATTATGTTCTCTCTCTCTCTCTCTCTCTCTCTCTCTCTCTCTCTCTTTGGTAGCAAATTAAACATTTCATTGATCGATTTAGAACTCTTACCTAAGGTTACAGTCAATGGCACTCCCATCTCTTTTGTCAATGAAGTCAAAAATTTGGGTGTCTGATTGACTCCTGATCTTAATTGGGGAAGGCAAGTGTCACACATCTGTCAGCAAGTGTTTTGCACCCTCAGACAGCTACGCCCTCATCAACGTGCTCTTTTATTTGGTGTCCGTAAATCACTTGTGCACTCACTTATCCTCCCTCACTTTGATTATGCCTGCCTTGTCTACCATGACCTAACTGGTGAACAGAACCTGAAGCTTCAGCGGGCGCAGAATGCATGCACCCGCTTTGTTTTTGGTACCATTCCCTGGATGGCTCATGTTACCCCCTATCGCAAACGGCTAGGGTGGCTCACGGTGAAGGCCCGAAGAGAGTACTTCATGGGTGCGCTGACGTTTACTGTACTTTAAGACTGGTTGTCCAGATTATTTGAAGTCTAACTTCATACTCACGGCAGATAGTGATGTGCGTAGATCAGCTCGACTCCGCACTGAACCCCTCCTCATCCGTAACTTCAAAACTTCCTTATATGCCAATTCCTTCGTAATAGCCGCCTCATATTTTTGGAACAGCCTACCAGAACAGATTATCTCCCTGCCTCCCGAAACTACCTCTCTCCAAACCATCAAATCCTTATTACTAAGTTACCTTAACAGTTGTGATGTTCAGTCTGATCTCGCACACAAGTAAACTCAAAAATTCTAAATATAAAGGTTCCTAGTAGCTTTAATGCTACGTACATATTGCTACTTTAATTTTGATTTTAATTTTAATTTTAGCTTTAACTATACTTATATATTTCTATATTTTTATATTGTTATTGCGTCATATTTTGCGGCCAAAGAACCGTTCAGATTACTTTATTTATTATTTTATTTATATTTTTTTATTTATATTTTATTTTATACACCGAATATTGTTCGAACCTGTACATACTATTGTTAAACACTATTATTGCGAGCGTACCGATCACGTTACATATTACATTATTATATTACTACATATTGTATATTCCTAATGTATATATTGTTCTTTATGCCCTATGGGACAATTTCAGTCCCAGGGTGGAAATAAACAAATAAATCTAAATCTAAATCTCTCTCTCTCTCTCTCTCTCTCTCTCTCTCTGGACGTGATAGTGTACGCAAAGAGTTAGCAAAGTATATGTATGTATTCTTATTTATATGTTATCTTTATTGTATTTATTTTTATTCTATGTTGCGTCGCAACATCTCTCAACGCATTCGCTTATAAATACGTTGCTTCTGCGCCTGCGCGCGCAGTAAGCGTGTGTGTGTGTGTGCATGTATGTAAGCGCGGCGATCGCACCGCTCGGGGCGATCGCTTGAACTCGCTGGCTTGACAGTCAGTTATCTGCCAGACTGGATCGCGTGCGGAGCTCCCTCGCCTCTCTATCCTTTTTCGAGTACGGTTTGTGTGTCCTTGCGCACGTGCTCTCAGCTCATCTAGAGCTCCGTGTACTAACGGGTGCATATTCTGCACATTACTCGGCCTCGTGCTCCGTGTACTAACGGGTGCATACTTTGCACATTACTCGGCCTCTTCTAGGTCTTACCGCTGCTGACGGTGTGCTCGCTAGCACAATCAGCAATCTTTATCTGTGTGATTGAATGCATGTGAACACTTGTGTGTGAATGCGTTTGATGCATGTGCGCGTGTACTCGCCCGGCGTGCGGTCACTTTCGCGTGATTTATTGTTATCATAGTGTATCTCTAGTGTTTGAATAAATTCAGGGTTTTTTATGCCGAAAGGCTTTTTCCCGTACATAGTTGTAATCATTAAGAAACACCTAAAGGTCATCTTCCTTTCCAATATAAATACAAATATACAAAAAACATTAACTAGGCCTCCTTGTGCTTCCCACAAAAGGCCACGATTCTTCATGGTGCCTCCTGTGAGGTAGAAATCTCTACCTCTTTTTCAACTTGTTTCCGCGGAATTCAAAGAAAGGGTGACCGCGCGAAGTGTGAAGTGCGCGCGTGAACGTGAGGAATCAAGGGGAAATCGAAGGCGTGCGCGTGCGACTTGTCGTTGCACGACCTTTCTTTGTCTCTACCTCCCCCCGTTTCGACCTCGCGCCAACAACAAGTCGACGCAGCGGTGCATCAACACAGCGGCGTAACAAAACACAGTCGTCGGCCGCCTCGAGATTCAACTTTGCCGTTGCTTCCGACCAGGGGGACTTCATGCTGCCGGCCATCAGCCTCGATTCGGCGAAATTAAGATAAGTCTATTTACTTCCTCGACTGCATATTAGACGCGCGTACAATTATTCCTATTGTGTCGATACACTATATATTGTACGTGACGACATATTATATATTATAATATATAATATGTTCTGATATAATATATCATTATATGCGACAATTAACTTCACCATTTATATTAAAGCATTTATCGCGCAACAGTATTTATTTATTTAATTAATTATTTCGTTTAAACTAATATTGTTTTTTCACAATTAGTTTATTAACATCTCGCGTTTGAATTAAAATTCAAACTTTATAATTTAATTGTTTAATTAATTATTTCGTTTAAACTAATATTGTTTTTTCACAATTAGTTTATTAACATCTCGCGTTTGAATTAAAATTCAAACTTTATAATTTAATTGTTTAATTAATTATTTCGTTTAAACTAATATTGTTTTTTTCACAATTAGTTTATTAATATCTCGCGTTTGAATTAAAATTCAAACTTTACAATTTAATTGTTTAATTAATTGTCTCGTTTTAACTAATATTGTTTTTTCACAATTAGTTTATTAACATCTCGCGTTTGAATTAAAATTCAAACTTTATAATTTAATTGTTTAATTAATTATTTCGTTTAAACTAATATTGTTTTTTCACAATTAGTTTATTAACATCTCGCGTTTGAATTAAAATTCAAACTTTATAATTTAATTGTTTAATTAATTATTTCGTTTAAACTAATATTGTTTTTTCACAATTAGTTTATTAATATCTCGCGTTTGAATTAAAATTCAAACTTTACAATTTAATTGTTTAATTAATTGTCTCGTTTTAACTAATATTGTTTTTTCACAATTAGTTTATTAATATCTCGCGTTTGAATTAAAATTCAAACTTTATAATTTAATTGTTTAATTAATTATCTCGTTAAACTAATATTGTTTTTTCACAATTAGTTTATTAATATCTCGCGTTTGAATTTTAATTCAAACTTTGTAATTATTTGTTTGATTAATTATCTCGTTCTAGCTAATATAGTTCGTCATAGTTAGTTTAATAATGTTTCGTGTTTGAATTAAAATCCAAAATTTGTAATTCATTTATTTAAACTAACTAGTTCGATTCCAGCGTTTATTTCACGGTAGTATCTACATAAATGCTTATTGACTTAATACTCGCAGTTCAATTTAATTAATTTCTCTATTCAAATTTAGTCTGAATAACGTTCATTCTTTGAGATTTCGCGTTTCTGTAAATTACAATTCCAATTTAAATCTAATACAGTAATATCATTTCTCAGCATTTTACAATTTGTTGTAATTTCATTTAAGTAGAATTTAATTCATTCATTGTTTTATTCGAATTTCGAGTCACAAGTACAGTAAATTATTTATTGTTAGTTTAATCGGGAAGGAATTCCGTTGTTTATTATTAATTTATCGATTAACATTTTAATACAACGTTGGTCGATCTAATCAAGGATTGACTCAATTTACGATTAGTTGTATTAAATAATTTGAATCTTCAAAATGAGTGAAGAAGCAGAAAAGCGTGCGCAATACATTGAATTAAAGAGTCAATCTTTGGAGAGGTCAATCAAATCTCTTAAACATTTTTTGGAAGCAAATCCAACTGACGCGTTCAATGCGGAGGCTCGTTTAAAACAAATTCAGAGTATATTCTCCGGATACATGCAAAATCACGAGGAATTACTCGCGATTAAGGCTAACAGCCCTCGCGTCGCGGCATTTGAAAAAATTGAATCGGACTACTACGCTATTTCGGCTCAGGTACACAAATTAAGAACACCCGTCCCTCTTGCGAATTCGACTACGGTGAATGCCAGCAATCTGACATTCACAGAGAAGCATAATTTGCCGAAACTTCCCGTGGTTAACATTCCGAAATTCGATGGTCGTCACGAAGGTTGGACTGCATGGAAAAATAGCTTTCAAGCTTTAGTTCACAATCGCGCGGAAATCAATGCTTACGTGAAACATTCACAACTTAGCAATGCAGTTCAGGGACTCGCCGCGCAGGTTATAGAGGAATTCGAGCTTAGTGAAGAAAATTACCCTCTCGCTTGGGAAGCTTTGTGCAACGCTTACGATCAAAAGCGCATCGTCGTTAACGAGCACATCGACAAACTTCTTGCTTTACCTAAGGTCACGGAAGCCAAGCCAGAGCTGTTAGCGGGGCTCATGTACACCGTGCGTCAAAACGTCAAACTATTGCAGAGGTTAGAGGTAAACTTCCCTGACGCAGTCGTAGTTCGCATTTTAGAGCATAGTTTACCAAACAGTGTCAGGTCAAGATGGGTGGATCGTTTATCGAGCGATAAATTGCCTAATTTACAAGAGCTTTACGATTTCATTCAAAACACCATTTTTAAACTGCGCCAGATGGACGATCTTTCCCGGGGCGGGCGGGTGAATAAAAAACGGGCAGGAGACAGCGACACCTTACCCTTTTCTAAGAGGAAGCAGCCTAATGCGCGCACTTTGGTCACAACGTCCAGCGCTGCAAGCGGTGCATGCGTCAAATGCAAACAAGCGCACAAACTGTATTTTTGTCCGGAATTCAAAGGCCTTCAACAAAAGGATAAATGGGAGTTGATTAAAACCCATAAACTCTGCCGCAATTGCCTTTGCGCGCATTCTTCCCCTTGCTCCAGCCTTGGACGATGCAAAAAGTGCCAGAAAGACCATCACACGTTGCTTCACACTGACAAGAAATTCAAAGGCGTCAAATCTGAAAATTCTCACCCCGCGAAAGATTCTGAACGTCCCAAACCTTCTCAAACATGACTATTTTCTCGTCACACATACGCTTCTAACGCGTATGATTCAGATTCTCAACTTATGACGACTGCCGTTTTAAGATTTCAGTCATCCCAAGGACATAGTTTCATGGCACGCGCTCTTTTAGATACTTGCTCAAATGCTAACTTAATGACTTCTAGTTTCGCTTCTCGTTTACAGTTAACAACTAATCAATGTTTCGTGAACATCGGAGCAGTTGACGATGCTTGCACTGTTTCGGATAAATTCGCTAAAGCCACCTTTTATTCAACTTACAATAACATTAATTTTCAATTAAACTTCTTGATTGTACCGAAAATCGCTGATAAAGTGCCTAATGAAACTTTTCCTCGGGAAAATTTTGACATACCTAAAAACATAAAATTAGCTGATCCCCAGTTTCACATTCCTAAATCTATCGACGTTCTGTTAGCCTCAGGTACTACCTTGTCGTCTCTTGCAATAGGTCAGATAAAATTAGGTGACCATCAGTCACAGATCACACTTCAAAAAACGTCCTTTGGTTGGGTGGTAGCCGGAGGTTCAATGTCCAATGGGCCCCCCGATAGGGTTTCCTGTAATGCCGTAAAATTAGATCAGCTTCTTGAAAAATTCATGGCCGTCGAGGATCTTGACTATCGACCAGTTACGGCTCCCGACGACGTCGCTAGCGAGGAACACTATATTAAACACACAACTCGCGATAGCTCAGGTCGTTACACCGTTCGGTTACCGTTTCGAGGCGACAAATTTGAGTTAGGAACGTCCAAGCCGCAAGCGTTGAAACGGTTTCACGCGTTAGAAAGGAGGTTCGAAGCCAACCACACTCTCAAGGCGGAATACGAGAAGGAGATCGAGAGCTACTTGAAACTAGGTCACATGACGCTGTGTGAGGACGACGACGACAATGATGGCTATTATTTACCCCATCACGCAGTCATCAAGGAGTCGAGCGACACCACCAAGTGTAGGGTAGTTTTCGATGCGTCCGCAAAAACCACGACTGGTATTTCATTGAACGACATCTTGTTGACCGGACCTACCATCCAGGAAACCCTTTTGAAACAGGTCTTGCGCTTCCGTACGCACCCGTTCGTGGTCACCGCCGACATAGAAAAAATGTATAGGCAGATTTGGGTTCATCCCGATGACAGGAAGTTTCAAAAGATTCTTTGGTATCACGAAGGCAGGATTAGGTCGTTCCACTTGAACACGGTAACATTTGGAGTCAAATGCGCCCCCTTTTTAGCGATCCGGACCTTACATCAACTGGCCAAGGACGAGGAACTCAACTTTCCAAGGGCTGCGATGCTGCTTCGCCGAGACTTCTACGTCGATGATTTTCTTTCAGGTGCAGATACCCTGGACAACATCTGGGCAATCCGAGACGACATGATTCAGCTCCTCGGTCGCGGGGGATTTGTAATCCGTAAGTGGTCTTCTAACCACCCGTCCGCTTTGCAAAACATAGATAAAAGAATTTTCGACCTAGACTGTGGGATTCAGAATAATTCGGTAAAAAAGACTCTCGGAGTAGGGTGGGATTCTCAACGTGACACGTTTACATACTCCGTCGCCCCGGAGGATCCTGCGGATACCTCGACTAAGAGAAAGCTTTTGTCTCAAATCGCGAAGGTTTTCGACCCCTTAGGATTGTTAGGTCCTTTAACACTGTACGCAAAAACCTTAATACAGGATTGTTGGAGAGCCAACCTCACGTGGGACGAATCGCTACCCCAAGACATCCATACGAAATGGACCGCGTTGGCCAACCAACTTCCCTCGCTACAGGAAATTGGCATGCCTAGATATTTGCGCTGCGAAAATCCAACCTCTACCGAAATTCACGGCTTCTGTGATGCGTCCATGCACGGGTATGGCGCATGTCTATTCATCCGTTCTACCGATTCGCTAGGACACGTCACTATTAGATTAGCTTGTAGCAAATCCAAAGTCGCTTCATTGAGACACAACACGATCCCTCGATTAGAACTAGCTGGCGCAGCACTTTTGAAAAGAATCTATGTCGAATCAAGAGATCAGCTGGGTTTTTCCATTGAGCGGGTTGTCTTCTGGTCGGACTCCATGATTGTTTTATGCTGGTTAAAAAAGGCTCCTCATATGTTGAAAACATATGAGGCTAATAGAGTAAAAGACATCCAAGAATTGGGTGAGGAGGTCGAGTGGAGACATATCCGTTCGGGAGACAACCCAGCTGACTCACTGTCTAGAGGACAATTACCTATCGAGCTTCTAAAGAACAACCTCTGGGCGTCAGACCCTCAGTGGCTAGCCCTGTCTGACGACAACTGGCCTCAGTCGCCAACAACACATTTCCCGAATAACCTCCCGGGTTTCAAAGACGGAATTGTTCTAACCACCACTCTCACTGAGAGTAACATCTATTCCAGATTTTCCGATTACGGTTGCTTGATCAGATCGATAGCTTATCTTTTGCGTTGGAGGAAAGGGGGACCAACCCCGAACGACCCCACAAACACCGATAGGTCGTCGATAGGCGTTCGTTATCTTACACCTGCGGAAATAGCTCATGCCGAATGCCTTATTCTCCTTCTCATCCAGCGGGAAAGCTTTGCTCCCGAAATTAAGATCCTCAATTCTGAAAAGCCCGATCCCGTAGGAAAAATCTCCGGTGCGTTCAAAAGGCGAACTAAGTTCGACGAGATCAACCCTTTTCTAGATAGCGATGGTTTAATCCGGGTAGGCGGACGTCTGAAAAATTCTAATCTCCCGTTCAATCAAAAACATCCGATACTGCTTCCACAAACTCATCACGTCTCCGATCTTATCATTCGCGATGCTCATCAACGAAATCTCCACGGCGGGATTCATTCCACTCTCTACGCGGTTCGCGAAAGATTTTGGATTCTAAACGGAAAGAATCAGGTTAGACACGTCATACACCGATGCGTTCCGTGCATCCGTCAAAAACCGAAGTTCCCTCACGCGAAAATGGCAGACTTACCAGAGTCTAGAGTAGTTCTCAATACCGCGTTCGCCGCGACGGGCGTAGACTTTTTCGGTCCAATTTTAATCAAAGAGAAGAAAGATCGGAATCGTAGTTTTATTAAAGCATATGGCTGTGTGTTCGTGTGCATGGCCTCTAAGGCTGTTCACATTGAAGTTGCTTCCGATCTCTCAACTCAGGGTTTTTTAGCATGTTTTCGACGGTTCATCAGCATTCGCGGTAAACCGCAGGTGATGCAATCCGATAACGGAACGAATTTTGTAGGAGCGAACAGCGAACTCCAGAAAATTTACGATTTGCATGCGACGTCGGAGTTTAAGGACGCGATTCAAAGTTACGCTACATCCGAACGCATTGAATGGAACTTTAATCCACCTCTCTCCCCACATTTCGGCGGACTGTGGGAGGCCGCGGTTAAGAGTTTCAAACATCATCTCAATCGCGTGATAAAGGGTCAAACGCTCACGTATGAGCAACTCGACACTTTGTTGAAAGAAATCGCAGCCGTTTTGAATTCCCGACCGTTGTACGCAAATTCCGCGGATCCGAACGACGCGTTAGCTATAACGCCTGCACATCTGTTGATCGGACGTCCGTACAACCTTTTACCCGAACCTGATTTTGTTTCAGTTCCTGACAACCGCCTAACCATCCACCAACGCATTTCTAAGGCCAGACAAGATTTTTGGAAAAGATGGCAAAAGGAGTACTTGCACGAATTGCAGGTTCGCAAAAAATGGTTGACATCTACTGCCATTCTGACAACCGGTTCTGTCGTCGTGTCAATGGAAGACAACCCTGCATGCGCAAGATGGCCGCTGGGCGTGGTCGTCGAGGTTCACCCTGGGAGCGACGGCATTGCTCGAGTGGCGACAATCAAGATGGCGTCGGGACTTTTTAAGCGGAACATCACGCGTCTTTGCGTTTTACCGTTAGAGCAGGAAGTTGCGATTCCGGCAGAGTCTCAAACCCACTCCCTCCAAACGTAATACGCCCCAGATGTGCGCTCGGTGGTTTGCCCAAAAAGAGTCGAACCATCGGGTATTCTGGAAGTGCGAACTATAAGCCTGGTCCGAGAAGGGTAGAATTCGGAAGTTCTACAGCCAGAAGCTCAGGAGTCATGCCGAGAGGGTGACTCCTGCGACGCGATACCTGGTCCGGTAAACTGGGTTCCCGTTTGCGAGGAGACTCTGACCCATTCACTTCTTCTTTTCCTTGCGATAAATGCGGTCCGACGGCGGCATTTTAATTAAATTGAAATGTTCCATAAATTAAATGTAGGATGTAACTATTCAATTTCGTATGCGTTGTACTTAAAACTACGCTAGTAAATCATAATGATTTTAATCAACGAGGCAGTCCCTCCAAAGGAAACTGACCCTCATGCTTCCTATCGATCCAAAGATCACCAAAGATGCGAATAGATCTAATTTGTTACTTATTAGTTAAGTCTAACACTGCTCTACTGTTGTGATTCAAACTAGTTTCGCAGCTGTTGCCGGCAGTATGTTGCGTCGCAACATCTCTCAACGCATTCGCTTATAAATACGTTGCTTCTGCGCCTGCGCGCGCAGTAAGCGTGTGTGTGTGTGCATGTATGTAAGCGCGGCGATCGCACCGCTCGGGGCGATCGCTTGAACTCGCTGGCTTGACAGTCAGTTATCTGCCAGACTGGATCGCGTGCGGAGCTCCCTCGCCTCTCTATCCTTTCGAGTAGGGTTTGTGTGTCTTTGCGCACGTGCTCTCAGCTCATCTAGAGCTCCGTGTACCAACGGGTGCATATTCTGCACATTACTCGGCCTCGTGCTCCGTGTACTAACGGGTGCATACTTTGCACATTACTCGGCCTCTTCTAGGTCTTACCGCTGCTGACGGTGTGCTCGCTAGCACAATCAGCAATCTTTATCTGTGTGATTGAATGCATGTGAACACTTGTGTGTGAATGCGTTTGATGCATGTGCGCGTGTACTCGCCCGGCGTGCGGTCACTTTCGCGTGATTTATTGTTATCATAGTGTATCTCTAGTGTTTGAATAAATTCAGGGTTTTTTATGCCGAAAGGCTTTTTCCCGTACATAGTTGTAATCATTAAGAAACACCTAAAGGTCATCTTCCTTTCCAATATAAATACAAATACGCAAAAAACATTAACTAGGCCTCCTTGTGCTTCCCTCAAAAGGCCACGATTCTTCATTCTATGTATTATTATTTTTTTTGACGAAGCGTTTTATGTGATATTTGACTGTGTTCATTGCATTTAGATTTTATAAACTGACGAACTGATAAAGTGAATTATTATTTTAACAAGAAATATGCAATAAGAGAAAGTAAGATAACAATTATATCAAACCGACTGTTATTTTTTAATTATAAATACAACTACATGTACATGAAATTGTAAGATTTTGTCTTCTGATGAATAAAAAGTATATCTATCTATCTATCTCTCTTTTTTTTTGACGAAGCGTGTTCTGTGATATGCCATCTGACTATGACTAGTTTATTATATTTAGATTTTATAAACTGACGAACTGTTACAGCGAATAATGTTATTTAATACATAAGAAGTGCAATAAGTGAATGTTAAATGTAAGATAACAAATATATAATACTGACTGATATTTTAATTATTATAACTATACATGTACATGCAATTGTAAGAATTTCGTCTTTGATGAATAAACAGTATATCTATCTATATCTATTTATCTCTCTCTCTCTCTCTCTACATATATATAGGTGATTCTCTGGGAAATCAGGCTCAACAACATTTTTTTTATTCATTCAATAAAAATGTACCTCTTGGTATGTAGAAGGTATGTAAATTTTTTCATATTTTTTTAAACCCTTAGGTTTGAAATGAATCAAGGCTAAATATGAACATGTAACCATTTTTTGCATTTTTTAACAAATTTTAACCTCCATTTATTCAACAGAATTAAATCTCCATAAAAAATCGCAACAAAGGATTTTTTAGAAAATTTTCTGAATTTTTCTTAAAAAATGGTTCTAAAACCTTTTAATGCTCCATTCGATTAATTAAACTCATTTTGAAACTAAAAATCCTGAAAAAGTGGGTTTGATCACTCGAATGATTACACCAAAAGTCATGAAGATGGCTTTGTTCAGTACAAAACTGACTGTCACAGTCGCAAAATGGCAGAAGTGCAAAAAAATTAAAATAACATCAAATATTCTTAAAATAATTATTGAAATGCTTATTTTATCAATAAAGTCATATTTAGCTTCAAACAACTTTAAATGTAAAGGCTTAAAAAAATCTAAAATAATTCACGACTATTTTACATGCAATCATTATAAAATAACGTCATATACACAAATTTATTGATTTCAGCCAATGTCCATTTTGCCTCACCGTATCCCTGTATTACCTTATAGTGACTCATATTATCCCAATCTTTATAAAATAACGTTACGTACACAAATCTGTCGATTTTAACCATGGTCCTTTTTGCCCCATCATACTCATTATTACCCCAAACACTGTTAAATGACATTATATGATCAAATTTATTCATTTTTAACATGGTCCATTTTGCCCCTATTTATCTTTTAATCCCCCCACTAAGTAACACCATACATAGCAATCTTAATTACATGAGAGATAGTACCCATGTGACATGTGCAATCGTCCACAGTCGGTACACGGTTGTACACACACACTCGCGTGCGCGCGCATGCGGGCGTGTAACACTCATCGATCACGGCGAAAATTGTGCGCGCGACCAGAGTGTATTGATGATATACTCACACTAAATTTTTAATTCACACAGTCAATCCAACATTGTCTTGAGCAAAGGATGAACTCATCGGCAAGAGTACACGTGCAGTATTTGCTGTAGCTGCATAGGATATCGTCTCACCTCAGATTAGTCACTTACAACCATCGAAAGTCTTTCCCAATAAATGGACCTTGCAAAAATTAAACGTGGTATTCTTTCTTTGCCATATAATATTCGTGCAGTTGAATTTTTTTCTCATGTATCGTCGTGAATAACTCGACGACACTCACCTCTTATTAAAAAGTACGTATACTAATAAGACCGTTTTTCTTAAGTTCGAGTAGTGAAACCGATTCGCGTCGACTGTGGCACGTACGAAATATAAGGCCAAGTATTTTCCTTGCGTTCGTCTTATTTTATATTCAAGTATTTAAACTTGATCTTTTTTTCACACTATCTATTATAACACTATCTACTTTTTTACATTCGATATTCATTATCTCAAAAATTTTCTTAATCTCATTACTTATGGTTACAGCTAAACCATTGAAAATCATAAATTTAGATATTTATCATCATTTGTTTTTCGACCACTAATAACCGATATATCAAAAATTAAAAACAATCATGACATCGTAAGATTACACTTTTTTGTAGCTAGGTATAAACCTTTGCAAACCATGTACTAAGATTTTGTCCATCATCTATTTTTTACAATCGATAACTGATATGTTAACAATTTATAGACACGTCAATTCACGGGCTTACACTTTTCGTAGCTTGATATAAGCCTTTGTCAACCATGTATTCAAATTTTGTTCATCATCTATTTTTTGAAAATCGATAACCGATATATAAAAATTTATACATCCCTCAATTAACGGAATTACACTTTTCGTAGCTTTATATAAGCCTTTGTCAACGATGTATTCAAATTTTGTCCAACATCTATTTTTTGATAATCGATAACTGATATGTTAACAATTTATAGATACACCAATTCGCGAGATTACACTTTTTTGTATATTGACATAAACCTTTGCCAACCATGTATTAAGATATTGTCCATCATCAATTTTTAACAATCGATTACCGATATCTCAAAAACTTTTATAGACCCATCAATTCGCGGGATTAGAATTTTTTGTAGGTCGATATAAACCTTTGTCAACCATGTATTAGAATTTTGTCCATCATTTATTTTTGACAATCGTTAACCGATATCTCGAAAATTTATAGTTTAATAAGCTCGCTGGATTAAACTTTTTTGTAGTTACAACTAAGCCATTACAAATTATAAATTTTGATTTTTTCTATCATTTATTTTTGACAATCGATAACTGTTTGTTCAATGGGTCTATAAATAAATAAATAAGACTCCAGTGTGTAGCAATAAAAATAGGGCATTTATTGCTCCAGTAGTTTACAGTGGGGTGGGGGAGAACTTCCCTCTAGGCGATCCGCGGAGCAACCGAACGAGCGCGCGCTTTTCGGAGCGCAGCGACAAGTGGTTAAAGTTCCAAATCACTAAAGCTCGCGCTGATTGGCTAATCAGCGAGAACAAGGGAATCTCATCTTGTAGCCGTTAGAATCAGTTAGATTTGAATTTAAATACATAATACCCGAACGCGAACATTCCGCCCACCTCGTTTCTTAAACGACATAACAATATAATTTGTTGTAATAAAAATATCAAACGCGTAACAATTTAAATATTTGCGTAAACTAAAGATTTGAATAATTAACATATGGTCTCTTGATGTATAATCTATCTTGAATATCTTCATCGTCTTCTTGTCCGGTCTCGTTGTCCAACAATTTGACCAATTTGGTTATTAGCCTACGGAGCGTAGTGGTGGATGTGCGGAGAGAACTACTCTCACTAAACCATCCTTGCCTGGATGGGTAGCAGCAAGTCTGGGCAAAGATAACTTTGAAGGTGCCGTCATCTCATGCTTGATTAGCACTATGTCGCCAATTTTGAAGGACGGTTGAGTGTCCATTTTGAACGCCTCTGCAGATGCCTCAAGTAGTCAGCTGACCATTGATCCCAGAAATGCTGGTTCAGCTGTGACATGCGGCGCCATTGTTGCATGGGAGTTAGTTTCTCCTCGGTGATCCTGGGCTCTGTAATCAGAAGAGAAGACTCGCTAACGAGAAAATGAGCAGGTGTCAATACAAAAAGGTCAGCCGCATCCTCAGGAAGGGGAGTGAGGGGTCTAGAATTCAAACAGGCCTCGACTTGACAGAGGAGAGTAGAGAACTCCTCAAAAGTCAAAATAGTTTCACCAACTACCCGCTTCAGGTGATACTTAGTCGACTTAACTGCTGCTTCCCATATCCCGCCAAAATGAGGAGCGCCAGGATGGTTAAAACTCCATTTCGTGCCGCAGCCTTGTAGCGCGGGACCTACAGCCTTTACAATCTCTGAACCCTCAACATACATCCGACGGAGCTCGGCGTCAGCACCAACAAGGTTCGGACCTTGGTCACTCAGCATGGAGGTACATGGACCTCGGCGAGAGACAAATCTCTTGAAGGCAGCGATGAACGATTCCGTATTATAGCTGGAGACGGCTTCCAAGTGTACGGCTTTTGTACAGAGACAAACAAAAACGATAAAATAGCCCTTATAGGACTTGTAACCCCTATGGCGACACGTGCGCAGTC
This sequence comes from Gastracanthus pulcherrimus, assembly GCA_949152435.1. Classification (NCBI taxonomy): domain Eukaryota; kingdom Metazoa; phylum Arthropoda; class Insecta; order Hymenoptera; family Pteromalidae; genus Gastracanthus; species Gastracanthus pulcherrimus. The sequence continues at coordinate 89,153,918 of OX424575.1, forward strand.
AGTATGGCCCTACGTAGTCAACCCCTGAATGAGAAGAAGGTCTAGAAGGCCGCACCCGATCAGCAGGCAAATCACCCATCCTTTGCTGCGACGAAAGCGCGTGGAACCTCCTGCAAATAACGCAGCTTCTTACAATTCGGAACTTAAGCTTGCCCTTCACTATCCAAAACATTCTACGAAGGCATGCTAAGGTGAGCTGAATGTCACCATGCAAAGTCAAATGGTGGTAGTAAGCAATAACTAACTGAGCAAGATGACTATCTACAGGTAAAATGACAGGAAACTTTTCATCTTCATTTAGAATTGAGTTTTTCAAACGACCACCCACCCTGATCAATCAATTTACAAGAACAGGGTATAAACTTTTCAATGAGTGAGATCTAGGAAACTCCTGATTATTACGAAGAATTTCGATCTCTTCACCGAAATGATGAAGTTGCGAGAGTCTGCTCCAGATTAGCTTGGTCTGCCTTACTTTCTCTCCCCGAATAGCAAGAGCGGTAGATAAAGGAAAGTCTCGTAAAATTAGAGACAGTTTTCCAACAAACGCAGCCCTACCGACAATACGACGAACCGCAGAATATATAAAGTAATTCTAACTAATTTAGTTAAAGACGAATAATTATGAATTAACGGCCATAATGTATAAGAAGCCCCCTTTGCCGTCGATACTAATTGCACGGAAAGGCTTTCCACCTCAACTTCACTACTGCTCCGCACCTTAGATTTATCCGAAACAATATCATGAGTACGATTCCAATCCGTAGCATGCTCAATAAGACGTTTAGGCCCCCTCCACCATAAATTGTTTCCAACTAGCTCGTTAGCCAGACAGCCACGCGAAGCTAAATCAGCTGGATTATCAGCAGAGTTGATATGGTGCCAATACGCATCAGGGACTAAAGTAGAAACCTTTGAACATCTATGTGCGACGAAGGTCGGCCACCTTGCCGGGATATCTCCGAGCCAATACAAAACATCCTTGGAGTCGGACCATAGATGGACTTCAAGTGGAGACAAGTGCAGAGTATCTACGAATTTTCGGGCAAGCTCTGCAACTAACAGTGCGGCACATAATTCCAGTCTAGGGATTGTCAAAGTTTTAATTGGAGCTACTCTCGTTTTGGAACCTAACAGAAAAGTCTGGGCATCATTGCCTAACACACGCAAATAAACGACACCTGCAACGTGGAATACAAATCGAAGAAATCGATGACAACGAGTTGTAACTGGTTTTGCAGTGCTCTGCCTGCTCATCGGGAAGTATCTTGTCCCATTCTTTAGTTAACACCCACAATACTTGTATAAATATTTTTAACAAAATGATGATAGGAGAAATCCAACCTAGTGAGTCTAACATTTTTGCCACTTTCGAAAGTACCGTCCGGTTGGTGATTTTGCCGATCAGTGGCTTCAAAGACAAATTGAAATAAAAACAATCCTGCACAATGGGGCCTGCGGCGGCTCAGTCGGTAGAGTGTCGGATTCCCACGCCGGTGATCCGGGTTCGAATCCTAGTCTCTGCCGATTGATACAAGCACCTCTGTAAAAATTACATGTGCTTTGTTTACAAACACACCGCAGACCCCCGTCGTCGATTAGCACCACATGGAAGCACAAACATGGCGACGTTAAATAATAATAAAAAAAAAAAAAAAAAAATCCTGCACAGGATTCCAGGCAATACCTAGCACAGATAAACCAATACCAACTTTAAGTTTGGCTGCAGTAGCCCTCAGATCTGCAGGTATCCAATCGACCAATGAAGAGTTATTAGCTATCCATTTTCGCAGTTCGAACCCACCGCTATGCAATAAATTGATTATTTGCTCCTGTTTCGCCCTAGTTCACTGTAAAGTAAAATCCCAGGATAAAACGTCGTCCATATATACCTCATCCCTGACGATTTTTCCCGCTAAAGGGAATGCTTTACTTTCATCCCCAGCTAGCTGCTGAAGCATCCTGCTTGCAAGGTACGAAGAAGATCCAAAACCAAACGTTACCGTGGTGATCAGCCAGGTGGTCAGTTCCTCCTCCGCCTTTTCCCTCCAAACAATGGTCTGCAGTTGCTGATCCTGCTCCTGTACCAGAATCTGCAAATACATTCGAGCAATGTCAGCAGTGAAAACGTATGGATACCGCCTCCAGCGAGTAACCAATGAGACCATATCAGGCAACAGATTGGGACCTACAAGTAAAAAATCATTTAATGAGAACCCTTTAGTGGTTTTAACAGAGGCGTTTAAAACAGTGCGCAGCTTTGTCGTCGTACTGCTCTCCTTTATAACCCCGTGATGTGGCAAAAAGAAACAGCTTTCTAAGTCTATATCATCAGCTGATACACGTCTCATATACCCGAATTTCTCGTACTCCTGCATTAATTTTACGTAAGTCTCACGTAGTTCAGGATTTTTCTCGAACCGCTTTTCTAGATTATGCATCATTCGAACTGCCTGCGTATAAGAATCACCCCAATTTGTTGGCGTATTAGATTTTAAGGATAGTCTTACTACGTATCGTCCATCAGAATTACGGGACACCGTCCTTGAATAGAGCTCACATAATTTTTCCTCTTCTGTGAGAAATTGCTCTCCTTGTGGCAGCTCTTCCATCTCCCAGAACTTGCGAAGAATGGCATTGAGATCGCTGTCCGCTGTCATTACGTGCGTAGTGAGTCGGAATCGTGAACAGCTGTTTGCCGACGTATGTCCAGAGACGATCCAGCCTAAGAGTGTCTTCATGGCGATTGGCGCCTTATCACTCCCGCCTTTGCGCAACCCTTCTTCGATGATACGAGCGTGCACTTTAGCACTGAGCAGCATGTCGATAAGCCCCGATTTGTCGAACTGAGGGTCAGCCAATGTCAACCCTTTCAGATGATCCCAAACAGTAGAACGTTCTGAAAATGGTTCATAAGCAGTAATACGGGACAAGACATAAGCAGTGACGATATAAGAAAATGTCGAAATAAAATGCGGCTTAATTGTAAACTCAACTTTGCCTTTACAATAATAAATTTTATTTTCTCCTACGCTTGTGAATGTAATTCTATCAAGCGTTCTATGGATCTTCAGACTTTGACATAACTTTTCTGTGATAAATGATGACTGCGCACCCTGATCAATTAATGCTCGAGCCTGGCGTTGCCTGCCATTTTAAGCTTGCACCATCACTCGAACTGTAGCTAAAAGAATTTCCTCGGAAGACTGTGCCTCTACAGCATTATTGCTTAATAGGGATGGACCTGCGGTCACTAGATTGCCTGAGCTTGAGCGATCACCCGTCGACTTAGACGGCCCAACTATAAGTCCAATCTCCAAATTAGAAACCATCTGCAGTTTCTCCTCTGCATTAATCTTGACAGCGCCGCTGTTGGAAAAATGAAACATAGTATGGTGCTTCGCCGAACAGTGCTGACAATGGTTTGCTAATTTGCACTCCTCTACCGTATGGCTAGCAAGACAATTGATACATAAATGTTTCCTCATAGCCAGCAGCTTTCTCTCATATGGAGACTTTGACTGGAAGATACTACAATTTAATATGTAGTGATTACCTTTACATAAAGGACACAGCGAACTTTTAACTTTGCTTTCTTGAGTTAAATGAACCGACTTCATATACCTATTTTTGGAGGAATTATTCTTTTCTCTAGAATGATCATAACGAGAGTCTTTGCTTTTTGACGTCTCTTCTAAAGAAGCTACTTCTTTCGCACTTTCCAACTGAACTAAAGCTAGCCTCTCCGTTTCTAAGAAATTATCCAATGCAATGAACGCAGAAGGCTGCTGTGGATTGGCTGACCGAGCTACTGTTTCCTCCCACTTCCTTTGAATATGCTGGGATAATCTCCCAACTGTTAAAAATACAGTGAAATACAGCAGGTTGTGGGAGCGCAGCTGCTTTTAACTGAATCGCATAGTCTCTCAAAAAACCTAAATTAAGCGCAAACTTTTCCTCTGCGCTATTATAGACCTTGTTTTTAAAATAGTTATCCTCGGCATCTGTTTCGTCATCTTCCAACAGAAGTTCATGATTATTGTCGAATTTATCCCATAAATTTTGCAGAAACTCAATGCATGCTATATAAGCCCCTTCCATCATGAAGTCCTTACCTAACTTCTTAAAGTTCTCGTATATCATGGATATCCTGTGAAACAGCCGCATCTGCTTATCAAATGCAGCCATGATGCTTGAAGAAAATCAAAACTATCAATCTTAAACGAAAGCTACAATGCAGCACCAATACAAGCCACCTGTCAAAATTATTGGTTAGGATTGTGTGCTAGCTTCAGAGAACAGAATAAGAAAACCAAATTTTATCAAATCTGAAGACTAATGTGATCATCAAAATCAAAATTACAAGTGTTTTCTAAAATAATACAATTCTGATTAAAGACCACTGCGCGACTGTTGGAATGCCTACGCGACAGTGGAACCTACCGATCAGAGCCTGCATTCTTCTCTCATGGACTCGAAGAGCAACCTTAAATAGCGACCCTGCTTTCGATCAAAAATGCCATATAACGCTATTGTAAGCTGGCTGCCAGCATCAATTTGCAGTCTGGTCGTTCACTCCAATTGGTCGCACTTCAGTCACGACCTGCCTCTAAACAGTAATGCAAAAAAATATTACCTGTACTCAGGCCAAAATGAAAGCCGAGTAAGGTAGAACTGGATACTTTTATCCGATAAAAATACAGCTTTAACTTGCTCCTATTTTCTAGTAACGTGGAGAAAAAGAAGAAATTAAAATAGAAAATAAAACCAAAAACGATAGGGCAGTATGCTCCTAAGCCTTCAGGCAATAAATAATACCACTGCTATGCTAACTTGCGTGCCATTCACGTCCTTGTTATCAGTATGATAATCAAAAAGTCGACTCTTGCACCTGGGCTACAGTACACAGCCTGTAAGCTAGATGAGGAACGCTGCGTGAACTACCTAACCAGAAACGATTCTATCAGTTCAGGCCTGAAAGTACCTAGAACGATGCTATTATATATGCGTAACAGCCTAGAAGCTTGCTAGCGCCATATCTATTTAATTGTGTAAAAACCAAGGGTGCCTATAGCTTCCCTAACTAGCCTTTGAGTGATCATACTTACGCTAAGTCAATATTAGATGCTAGCCCTTATCAGTCAGCCATTTATGTTACAAACGAACAATTGATTTCATCCTTCCTTTGATGGTTGGGACGCAAGCAAACTAGCACAGCCTTAACATCTTGCTAACTGACCTAAAATTACATACACATGCCCAGAGACGCCCATGAATCAGTGACGATTAGCCTGGAAATAAACTTCAGCTCCTCGTTCACAGCAATATCCAGCTCTCTAAACTACTAGATGGATGTAGACATCAATCCTAGAAGCCAAACCTGCCTCAGATTGAAAAATACTAGCTAAAAATTGTCCGCTTCTCTGCTACAACGATGATATTCTGCATGAATATACAGCCTCAGCGATATAAGCCCTTATAAAACTCCTTGATCTAGCTAATGAAACGATAAACAAACCAGTTGGATCATGACAACCGTACTTTACCGTTGTATCTGAAGAGAAAACTTCCAACACAGCATGATGACGGAGCCATAACGCATCATCATACCTAATATCATAGAATTAATAAGGTGTGAAACGCTCCACTGCTCCTAATAATCTTGTGGAACACTTAAATTAAACCTGTGGTCGACTATACCTATGCTAACAGCATACCTCTCTCTGAATCCGCCCCCGCTGCGTCCTGCGTGCAGTCCACGTGTACCGATGCGTCGTCGATGCCTACGCTGCTCAAATCGCCGTCGTTGCTTGCGCTGCCTCGCGCTTCGTAGCTGCAGCCAGCAGCTCCCCGCGTCGTGTCTCGCGGCTGTTACCACTGTTAGACGCCTTGAGTCCGCGCCGTTGTCTGCAGAGTCCAGAGCGCCGTCGTTTGCCTGCCGAGTCCAGAGCGTCGTCATCTGCCCTGCCTCGCCTTGCAGCCTTTATTCGCGGCTGTTATCGTCGCTGCTTCGCGCCGCGATTCACTGACGCCGTCGAATAAACTGCAGTTGGTGCTCACGCACGAACTGCTTGAGCTGCTGGGACGCTGCTGCGGTTTGCGTGCTACAATTCGCAGCTGTCCCTGCTTGGTCTCGTGCCGCGATTCATCGCTGACGTCGAGACACTTATAGGCGCTCTATACTGTAGCGGCGTGAGCGATTTGATTTGCGTCTCGTAACCGTTCTCGACCCGCACACTCGCCAGCACTTCGCCCCTCGCGGCGTATTAATGGCTTGCCACCAACACGTATGCCCGGGTTTCCTCGGTCCGCGTCTTAACCTACGGCACCCGCGTGTTGCAGTTTAAAAGAAAACTCTCGTAATTCGACGGCTCGCTGCTGGCACTGTACCTTAGCGTGTAGATGCGCCGCCGATGAGAAGTGGATTGCTCCGCCACCCCTTTTGCCCAACATGGACTCGTCTGCCGCGGGCCGAGAGTAATAGCCTCTCCCCCTACCGCCGCACAATGGACTCGGCCATTGCGGTGCCGACGATGATGCGGACGATGATGATGATGCTCCTCTTCTTGCAGATCGCCTTAACCAGGAGGTGACTGTCAGTCCTCCTCCTAGAGATGATGCAGCACACTTTGTTCCCGTGGAACACTGCTTGATGCGCTGCTTAACGTGCTTTCAATGTACGAGAGCCCGGACGTTCCCCACGTTCAACAAAATGAAAAATACCCAAGCAACAACAATGAACTGTTGTTGCTTTCGGTAAGTAGGTGGTTGTCGCGCACAAACGCTTGAAGAGACGATTCTCTCTTTTAAGCTGCACGAAACCTGTTGCGTCACGTGCCGAAAATGGCTGCCGGCTTTCGCGCGCGGGACTCCGAAAAAGTGTGGACTAAAAAAACACTCACTTTTAACTGCAGTGCCGGCGTCAAACTTTACGCAGGCTCGAAAGACCAAATGTTTGTTCAATGGCTCTATAAATAAATAGCACTCCAGTGTGTAGCAATAAAAATAGGGCATTTATTGCTCCACTAGTTTAAAGTGTGGTGGGGGGGGGGGGGGGGGAACTTCCCTCTAGGCGATCCGCGGAGCAACTGGTCGAGCGAGCGTGCTTTTCGAAGCGCCGCGACGAGCGGTTAAAGTTCTAAATCACTAAAGCTCGCGCTGATTGGCTAATCAGCGATAACAAGGGAATCTCATCTTGTAGCCGTTAGAATCAGTTAGATTTGAATTTAAATACATAATACCCGAACGCGAACAATAACCATTATCTCGAAAATATATTGACCAATCAATTCGTGAGATTACACTTTTTGTTACCAATCATACATTCAGAATTTTTTATCATATATTTTTCTACAATCGATTGCAACGGACCGCCGCTTCAGCGGCAACCGGATACATACCGAGGCGCCTGCAGAGCTGCAATCCACATTACAGCTCCCACGTGGCATCACCTGTTACGGAAATAATTAATATTATCTCTTTCTCTCAAACATTATGATTACTTATCTGGCGTAAAAATACACCTATATATAAAAAACCACACATAATTTCATTTATAGGCAATATAAGAATTGTACTTGCTGAAATTTTATTAATGTATACTTATCCACTAGTTGTATATTATTAAATAATCAAATATCGCTCAAGTTACCGGTTTATGTTATATTTTCTTTTTGTCTCCTTTTGATAGTACTATGGAACTTAATATGAGCTGATAACAATGATAGGTACCAACACAAAAACAATTTCAAAAATTAATATAAAGTTGTTTAAAATTTGTTTATTAACTTTACACCGTTTAGCCGCTATTTTATGTAAAAAATTTATAGCTTAAAAGCGAAATTCTCCATATAGAAGATACTCGAGGCCAAGGCTTCCTCAAGGTATGCAGGACGAGTCACTCTCTCTTCACCCGACGTCAAGGATTGCAGCTTTTCCCTTTAGCTCAAGTACACGGAACGATGTGGATTATAGTCGCAGCTACCATTTTGGAGTCTCGCGCGACCACGCGGTCGAGCACAAAATAAAGTACTCTATCAGTCTGCAGCTCAACATTCAACAAGCTCCATACGCTTGTGCTCGATATATTACGGTAATATTCAGAAAAGGTATAAGGCCTCGTTTGCTGTTCGTGTGTGTAAGCCGAGTGGAAAACTAACCATCCCGGCACACTGGCGCTCGATATTCTCGGATATTGTAGTCTGTAGGGTGTAGAGTTGCCCGCATCCACGTACAGCAAGCACATACCAAGTACTACAAATATCCGCGAATGTTAGATTATTTTAACGCGTGATTGCTACCGCGGTGCGATAGAATATATACGATTTTATCTTTATATTTTAGTTTAATATTTTGATTGATTAATTTTGCATATGACACTCTAATATCAATCAGCGCGCGATTATTTTCGTTATTTTACCCTAGTTAATGTAATTTCAGATAAATGCGGAATGGGTTTATTTATGGGTCATTTTTTATTTTTGTACTGGAGTAACAGGCAGATATTGGTCAATGGATGAAAATATTTTAATAAATAATTATCTCTCAACTTTACGGTGTCTGGGTTTGATTCTCGAGTCGCGAAGCTCCCTAGAATCCCTCTTCCTACTTTTTCAGGAAAATACGAGGATTGGGAGATCTTTTGTGATTTATTCACGACGCTTGTGCATAATGTGCCACGGGTTTCCGATGCGACTAAGCTACAGTATTTGAAACTATGTTTGACCGGGAGCGCAGCAGATTTAATTAAAGACGTGACGACCACCAGCGCTAACTATGCTAGCACATGGAAGGCGCTGAAGGCTCGTTACCATAACCCGAGGCTCATCATAAACAAGCATTTGGCTGCTTTTAACGAACTTCCTCATCTTAAGAAGGAGTCAGCTGAAGAATTGCGTTCCTTTTCGGATGAGGTTTAGCGTATCGTTCGCGCCTTGAAGAATATGGAAGTGCCCGTAGATAGTTGGGATGTTTGGCTCGTTTGCAGTTTATCTGAACGTTTAGATCCAGAGTCGCGCAAGCTGTGGGAGTCGGATCTTAGTGCTAAGGATCGGCTACTCATTGAAGCAGGTACTGGCCAGGATAATACTAGCTCTTCGTACCCTTCTGCTAAGTTCCACGATTTAGTCGACTTTCTTGAAAGGAGAATTCAGACTCTTGGCATGATTAGTTCTGAGCGACGTGGGGAAAAAGGTCGGCTCCTCCTCTTAAGTCGGTTCATCCTCGCAAGATTTTTCATGTGAGCTCTTCTCGTTCAGCGAAACCAGGTTCCATGAATTGCCGACTCTGTACTGACCCGCATGCTCTCATGAGATGCAATCGGTTCAAGCAGAAATCTGTCCAGGAGCGTCGAGAGGAAGTTAGGCGCCTGCAGCTCTGCTTTAACTATCTGGGTCGGCACCGAGCGAACTCTTGTTCTTCTTCAGGTCGTTGTTCTATATGTCAGGGCAAACATAACACTCTTATTCATTTCCAGGAGGCAGGAAACTCGCAAGGTTCTGCGTCAGCATCCAATGCATCCAAGGGCAGCTACTGGACTCCAGGTACCAAATCAGCGGTGGTGAGTCTGCATGCGGCTAGATCTCCGATGTCAACGAGGAAAACTCTCCTTGCCACAGCGCGAGTGTTGGCAGTAGGTCCAAAGGACAAGGGCACGTGTATGTGGGCGCTTTTAGATCGAAGCTCAGAAGCTTCATTTATATCTGAATCCATTGTGCAGTTACTTTGACTGCCTAAGCGACGTACACACGTGCCACTGTCTGGTTTTGGGGCATGCGCTGCCGGCATTGCTCGTTCGATCACTCAGATCACTCTTCGTTCGGTGGTTGATGCAGGATTTCAGGTCGAAGCAGAAGTATTAGTTCTTCCTAAAGTCACTTCCCGTCTTCCTTCCCGCGAACTTAGCGAGGCTTTAGTTCGGGAGAAATTTTCGGGTATGGTTTTAGCTGATACTGAGTTTGCAGTCCCGAAGAAGATCGATCTTATTCTAGGCGGAGATATCTACGGTCAGTTGCTTCTTTCTGGGGTGAAAAAATCCACGACTTCGCGGCTTGTTGCTCAGAACACTATCCTCGGTTGAATTGTCTGCGGACCGGTGGATGCAGAAGGATCACGGTGGGCGGATGGTTCTGCGATTAATTCTCCAATTCAAGCGCTCCACTGTAGGGATGATTTAGATCAGGTGTTGCAGCGATTTTGGGTACTTGAAGAAGTTTCAGCGCCAAGTGACGGGTTGAAGCCGAAGGATGCAAGGTGCGAGAGCTTGTTTCGGGAGACGCATAGCCGTAACTCGCAGGGTCGGTATGAGGTGAAGCTCCCTTTGAAGCCAGATCACCCTTCCGTCGCTGCGGAGACTCGTCGCATCGCACTGGGATCGCTTTCTCATCTGCATCGTCGGCTTTCTCGTGATCCGAAGCTTACCCAAGCGTACGTTGAATTCATGAAAACTTATGAGAGGTTAGGTCACATGTCGCGGGTTCCTTCGTCGGAGATCCATCGGTCTGATGTTTGGTGTTTGCCTCATCATGTAGTGGACGCATGAAAGTGGAAGCTACGGGTTGTGTTTGAATGCTTCTTTGTTCACAGGGGCTCCGTTGCAGAGTGATCTCTCCTTGATTCTGTTGAATTGGCGTAGGTATCGATTCGCTTTCACTGCTGATATAGTCAAGATGTTGCGACAGATTCGGGTGAGGCCAGAAGATCAGGACTACCAGAGGATCGTCTGGACGCCCGATGCTGCATCTGAACCAGTTGATTTTCGCCTGACTACGGTCACTTATGGGACGGTTTATGCTCCTTATTTAGCAATTCGCACTCTCTCGCAGTTAGTTGAGGATGAAGGGAATCGGCTTCCGCTCAGGGCTCGTTGTCTTCAGTCAGAAACGTATGTCGATGACACATTTGCAGGAGTGGATGATTTGTCGACTGCAATCCGGAAGAGGGTCGAGCTTACCGAGCTGGGATCGAGTTGGACAAGTGAGCTGCAAATCATCCGGAATTGCTGCCAGACTCGGTACGGCAGATCACTGAGAAGCAGATCGATGAGGACGAGTCAGTTAAGGCTCTAGGGGTACAGTGGGTCCCACGCAAGATGCGTTTCGGCCAATGCGTCTAGTGTTGAGAATTTGGCAGCTGCTAAAACGAAAAGACCCGTCCTCTCTAATATTGCGCGTTTATTCGATCCGTTAGGTTGGATTGCCCCAGTCTCGGTCACGGCCTAGATCTTGATGCAAGATATGTGGATCTTGAAGTGGAAATGGGACTCATCACTGCCAGCTGAGATCCGTGAGCGCTGGTATGATTATTGCAAGAGTTTATCTGCATTACCTTCTCTGTCCATCGAACGTTGGCTAGGGGGTACAGCTGCTTGTTCTTATCAGATACATGGATTTGCCGATGCTTCTTCTCGAGCTTATGCCGCAGTGCTATATCTGCGAATTGATGAGGGTAATGGAAATTGCCGGGTGTCGTTATTGTCGGCAAAATCCAAGCTAGCTCTCGTGAAAACGGTGAGCATTCCCAATTTGGAGTTGTGTGGCGCTCCTCTTCTCGCAAAACTCATCCTGCATGTGACTAGTTTGGATTGTCTACGAGGTCATCCAAATTTTACCTGGTCTGATAGTCAGATCGTGCTTATGTGGCTTCGTAAGCACCCGTGCTATTAGAAGACCTTTGTAGCCAATCGAGTATCCTTGATACAAACTACGTTGCCGTCGGACACGTGGGCTCACGTTCCGACGAAGGAGAATCCGGCGGACTTGGCGACGCGAGGGGTTCATCCGGGAGAGTTGGCTGATAGCGCTCTCTGGTGGCAGGGTTCAGCATGGCTATCCATGCCTCCGGCAGAGTGGCCTCGGCCGGCTGACCCGATCAGAGCTCATCACGCTCGTCCACGTTTTGAAGAAGCCGAGATATTGGCCCGTTTTTCCTCCTTGACAGCACTTGTTCGCTTCGTAGCTTTCTTCAGACGTCCTCTTGTCCGTTTGCGGACCAAGAGAAGGTTGACGGAAGGCGATTCGCCGCAATTCTTGACCACTTCTGAGCTATCTGTAGCTCGGGTAACGGTTATTCGTTTAGTTCAAGCAGGTGTCTTTGCAGCAGAGATTAGGCTGCTGTCATCGGGGAAGAGATAGCCGAAGGGCAATCGGCTCAGCAGCTTAAATCCTTTCGTGAGCAAGGTGGATGTACTCCTGCGTGTGGGACGTCGATTGGCTCATTCTAATCTCTCCTTTGACCAGAAGCATCCCCCGATTTTGCCGCAGCACTCTGTCCTTAGTCTGTTGCTCGTACGGCACGCTCATCATCAGTGTCTTCACAGTGGTCCCACTTAACATCGAGCATTTTAATGCCTCAGGTGTGGATCCTAGGTAGAAATCGACTAGTTAAATCAACAATTCGCGCATGCATGCCTTGTCAACGTGCTAAGCCTCACTCAGCTCAACAACTTATGGGTGAGCTCTCCGCTGATCGAGTGACAAAGGGTCGAGGGAATCGGTCTTATAAGGGATATATCGCTTTGTTCGTCTGCTTCGTTACTCGATCTATTCATCTAGAGCTCGTTAGCGACTTAACTTCAGCGTCGTTCGTCTGTGCGTATCTTCGTTTCGTAGGGAGACGAGGCATTTGCCGTAATCTCTATAGCGACAACGCCACAAACTTCCAGGGAGCGCATAAGGAACTCCAGGGTATGTTCCATCGTGCCTCCGAGTTTTACAAGAAGGTTTCCTCTCTTCTTGCGAACGATGGAACTGATTGGACGTTCATCCCTCACAGTGCATCGCATTACGGTGGTTTATAGGAAGCAGGGGTCAAGTCCGTGAAGCACCACTTGAGGAGAGTTGTCGGTGAACACACCCTCACTTTCGAGGAGTTATCCACAGTCCTCGTGGAGGTCGAGGCCTGCCTTAACTCTCGTCCTTTAGGGGCCTTAAGTTCTGACCTCAACGACTTGCGGACACTTACTCCCTCGCATTTCCTTAATGAAGGAGCTTCGGTTTTGCTTCCGGACGCTGACCTGCCCGAGTTGCCAGAAAATCGGCTGAACCGGTTCCAGCTACTCCAGCGTATCCGTAACAACTTCTGGAAGCGCTGGTCAGCGGAGTATCTGCTTCACTTGCAAGAGCGGGTAAAGTGGAGGGACCCTTGCGAGAACTTCGCGGTAGGTCAGCTCGTATTGGTGAAGGATAATCGATACCCTCCATCAAAATGGCCATTGGACAAGGTCACTGAGGTGCACCCTGACCCGAATGGTCTGGTGCGAGTGGTAACCATCAAGACTGCCTCTTCTTTCCTTTGACGACACATTGCTCGTCTTTGCCCTTTAGTGTTGGATGATAAGGAAAAGTGAGCTGGTTTTCTCCTTTCTTCAAGGTTCTGGTTCGTCCGTCGGGCGAAGGCGGGCGGAATGTTCAGGTTATTTAAGCCTTTGGGGGGAATTTGAATTGCGCGCCGTTGCTCGCCGACCGCCGCGTATTACAATCGGTCGAGTAGTTGCGCGCGCCGCCGCTTATCGGCCGAGCGGATGTGAGCGTCGCGAGAGCGGAAGTTCTCGTGCGCCTTATGCACGTGTGCAGCAGTTCCGTTTTCTCTCCCGTAGAGACCGGTCGACTTTTTCTGGCGTGATTCCAGGCAGCGCATCGGACCCGATACTGGCTTTTTGAATACATTGTACGAGAAGCCCGGCACGTACGTCCTAATCAGGATGGTCGACTTCTCCCTTCATTAATTGTCTGCGTCGGGTGTGTGTGTGAGTAAATCGAGTCGTGTGTATGTGTGTGTGTGTTCGGTGCGAAGGACGATTGGGAAGGTCCGGCCACGTGCGAGCTCCCTCGACGTGCCGACTTCCACCCGGCAATGACCTTCGCGGCAGTGTCAAAGGGTCTGCCCGTGGTCCAGGTACGGTTCCCTCGAGACGTCGAGGCGCCCTGCGACCAAGGAGGTGCATCCCAACCACGTGCAGCCAGGACATTACGTTGCGCTGTCCACGTTTCTCCCGTCTAGTGTTTAAGGTAAGAGAGCTCTCTTGCACGAGTTAATGGTACTTAACAGCGTTAGAGTATTTGCATTTGTCACCTTCTCTCTCCCTATTTTTTTGTTCCTATTTTAGAATCTCTTTTTGTTATGTATAATTTCCTCTTTATTAAATAAATTATTTGCTTGCCCCGGCTTTTCTCTCTGCCTCGTGGGAGTTTTTACGCCGAGGCAAGTTGTCTTATTTTCCCGCGAAAAATTGTGTATTTATTTATCTACCCAGCCTTCCCTCACTCATTCATTCATATATATATATATATATATATATATATATATATATATATATATATATTCCTGCGAAAAATTGTGTATTTATTTATCTACACAGCCATCCCTCACTCATTCATTCATATATATATATGAATGAATGAGTGAGGGATGGCTGGGCAGATAAATAAATACACAATTTCTCGCGGGAAAATAAGACAACTTGCCTCGGCGTAAAAACATATATATATGAATGAATGAGTGAGGGAAGGCTGGGTAGATAAATAAATACACAATTTTTCGCGGGAAAATAAGACAACTTTCCCACGAGGCAGAGAGAAAAGAATAATATATATATATATATATATATATATATATATATATATATATATATATATATATATATATATGCGTCAATCCATGCCAAAACGCACACGTCTCTGCCCAACAATGGTAAAGACTTAGAAAAACTTGTATAGGGTCAAAATTTAGAGTTTTTTATGTAGAATCAATAGCTATGAGGCGCTTTTCAAAATTTTCAAAATGTCGGTCCCAAAAACCCGATTTTCTGACCAGTTTTCTGAAAGCTTTCCGATTGCGGTTACGCTGAATCCGAATCCGCTGACCGTTTAACTTTATCACTCCATGATTTGCTCTAACCTCAAAAAATACCTCAAAAACGCTCAAACAGGCATGATTATGGCTAGATAAAGGTTCGTGACGATGCATTTGTTCCTTTCAAGGGTCGCGTATTTCAAATCCAAGGTCCGTTCAGCTCGTTCAGTCCAAAATTTGCCCCCAGCCTCAAAATATTTTTCAAAAACGCTCAAATAGGCATGATTGCGGCCAGATTAAGGATCGTGACCATAAATTTATACGTTTTCGAGATCGCTGATTTTAAGTCTAAGGTCCGTTTAGCCCGACAAGCCCAAAATTTGTCGCTAACCTCAAAAACTACTTCAAAAATGCTCAGCGGGCAAGATGACGGCCAGATGAAGAATCGTGACCATATATTTATACGGTTTTGGGGTCACTGATTTCAAATCCGAAGTCCGTTTAGTTCCATCAGCTAAAAATTTGTTTTTAACCTCAAAAAATACCTGACAAACGCTCAAACGGGCAGGTTCATGGCCAGAAATGGACGGTTATACTTTAAATCTCTACAACAACTTCCTTTTTATCACTTGAAAATTTTCTGATAATAATACTCTTGTTTCTTAGTGGACTAAAACGTGTAACAAACAGTGCTTGCTTGAAATTTGTGGGACAGAAGGAGCCTCGTCAAATCGTCTTTTTAATCTTCTTTGAGTGTTGCTATGTGTTACTTTTGAATAATCAAAGAACTTTATATTTTTTATTGAATGGCATGCCCACTCATAAAGCTTCTTAGCTGTTAAAATGCTGTTGATTGCTGATGCTTGAAGGCTTGCATTCCTAGCTCCTATTTTAAGAGTTACACCAAGGCCATCATGTGGGCCTTTTCCGTGAGCCGTCGCGAAAAAATGCCATTCTGCTTTGATACCAAACTCATTTTCATGATTACATAAATTTTGGATATTAAATCGATTTTTAAAATGTTGTTTTGCTTGTAACATGGCTTTCCTTATTGGAAATCAGAAACCACTACATTCGTAATGCTTACCATTGTCTCGACACTTTACCAAATTTTCTCAATTAATGGGCGCCAGGTAAAGCGCGGCTAACTCGGCACGAGCCCCCTCCCAGAGGAAGTTCCGTGAAGAGGAAAAATCAGGAATTTATATATCTTTATAATAATTACCCACAAATTTCACTTTAAATATATATAACTTTATTTCTCCTCGTCGGGTAACACTACCGGTCGCAAGTTACAATATCGCTTAAATCTAAGTTGTCGCTATACACAAAAATGGCTACGCTAGCCGTATCACGCGTCCCTCGCGACGATCAAACTCACCACGTCTCCCGTCTTCCCGAGTCGCGGAAATTTCCCCACACCAATGCTTAAATTTGCTACCGGTCCGACCCGCACTGATCTTATATACCGGTGTCACACCACCACGGCTTTATTTTTCTATGTGCCCCGAGCACATGGCGGCGATGTACAACAATGATATAATTCGCTTGCAAGTGCCGAGGGAAGCTCGGCAATTACAGTCCACTCACCGTGGTTAGTCGGGCGCGTCCGCGATGTTCGTCCTCGCAGGTCTCAGGTCGCCGGTTAAATTCTACAATCTATCGCTCGCCAGGATTTTCGACGCCAAAGGTCTCCCCACGCGGTCTCACTTCTCGGACGGCAGTCACAAATTTTCTCAACTATCTCCCTTGAAGGCCGGGCAGTCAAAATTTCGGCTTTTCTTCTCGCGCAACTTCAGCTCAAACTCCTGTTGCTTCCGCCCTTTCCTTTACGGTGATTGGCCTTGATTTTCCCTAGATGCAAAAATCAAGGCCAAGTCAGCGTGATTTGAGTCGCTATTCCTCATTGGCTCGCTTCGCGAATGCCGCCCTGTTTAAGCAGCGCGGGCAATTATGAATTGCTAGATATACACGCCCGGGCAACCCGGCGTGTATATCTATATCGGGCGCTTTCGGTTTTATCGCCGCCGGACCAACACAGTTGGCAGCGGCGACGTGCGCGCGTCGGCCTACGCTAGGAGAGGCCGGCAGCTTCATGCGGCTCGCGGCGCGGCGGCTGCTAGCTCTCCCCTCTGCGTGTGTGTCGCGCGTCTGCTAGGTGCACCTGCTCGTGTTTTGGCTCCTGCTTTTACACCGCACTCTGCTGCCTCCTGCGCCTGTGAGCCGGTCTGTTGTGGTGCCTGCACAGTGGAACATTCCAACCATAGCTGTGATAATAAATCACAGCTTCCACTGGTCCATCGGCACAGTTTTCAACATCCAAGCAACAACACCCGGCCAGGTGTTTTTTGAGGTTAAGAGAGGTGAATACGGCAGAGTGGCGGGAGCCAAGCACGAAGCATAATCCAGAGGTACCACTTCATTCTGGACACACAGCACGCAGCGCCATACTATCAAGGCGCCATCTGCCGACTCGAACTACAACTACGTGACCACCGAGGCGACACCTGCTGCATCCTAGACACACCATCAGTACCTTCCACGACTCATCTTTGTCGCCACTAACACCATGGTCGACAACTGCGCCATCTGCGGGGAGGTTCCTAGGAGCAGCAACTCGCTACGTAAGTGCTGCATATGCGATATTACTTACCATCCGGCGTGCAAGCCTCTTGCAGTGCTTACCCGCGTACAAAGGAACGCATTGCAGCTACATACTAAAGCGGTAGCGTGCCAGGCATGTATCGACTCGAAGAGGTCGATGTTCGAGTCGGCAGTCGCGCGCGCGACGAACGCCAGCAAAAATATGAGTGGGAAAGAGAAGGAGCTAGCCGCGTCCACTCCGGCCAATAAAAGGCCTGCAACAGCTGCTCGCACCAATCAGGCGAGCAAGGCCGCGCCCACCAACTCCTCACTCTCTCCGTTGCAGGGGCTAAGCCCCGCCCCCACCAGCAGCCTACTCCGGTTGGCCTCACAGTCTCCTGTGACGTCACTAGGCCCGCCCATTTCCAGTATAGGAGCAGAGCACAGTGGGGAATCCCCGAGTGACGTCACGGCCAAGAATGCGGACCGAGCTAATAATACTTCACAGTCCTCCTTCTCCAAAAATAACAGCAGTATTAATGATATAAATGCGTCAGTCATCCGTATGCTAGATAGTACCGCGTTAAAAAAGGGAACAACGGTCTCCTGCCTAGTGGAGTACGCGAATTCTACTTCAAGAAACATTGATAATGCACTTGCTAGACATTGCACCTCTATTGAAGGCAGATTGGAGGCAATTGTAAATAGGCTAAATACGTTACCAGCAATACATACTTTAGCACTTTCAATTGACTCTAAGCTGCAAAAAATTGAGGAAAAACTGTCGAAACAACACTCCCAGCTGGAGGAGATGAAAAAGGAGAAGCAAGTGCTTTATCAAGAAATAGATAACCTAAAAATTAAAAATAAAAAATTACATGATAATAACGTAGAAACGAACACTTTATTGACCAATACAGAGGTACATTACAATATGTTAATTGATAAAATCGATAATCTAGAGCAGACAAATCTCGAGTCACAGACTAAAATTGATAATCTTGTATTAAACACTTTTGAAAACGATTTCCTAAATTTAACAAACAAAATCAATAGAGTTGAACTTGACAACAAGGAAATAATAACAAAAATAGAAAAAATAATAACAAAAGAAGATTTTACCTCTGTATATACTACTACTATTGAGAAAATTGAAAGAAATGTTGAGAACATCCAAAAAGATAACAAACTCATACTAAATAAAATAGAATTCCAAAAAATCGCAGTACTACCCAGTACACAAAACAATACCGTTTCTCTTATAAGTACAAAAAAATGTAATACTGCTAATAATAATGCGTCTGCTACGAATAGTACCTTACTTGACAATTATAGTGATATAAGCGAAACAATTGACAATTGTGAAAGCAATAATGACGGGTTTATCCAGATCGTAAATAGTAGAAATAAAATGTCTAGGCGTTTGAACAATTATAATAACGACAATGCTAACGCTGCGGCATCACCTGCACGAAGCACGCGGGTGCAAACGATTGATGGGGGGACAATGCACAGTAAAAACATTAAAAGCGGTAATACGGAGCTCATTATTTCAAACATTTTCGACGGTGATGTCTCTAAGCGTGTTGACGTCGCACACGCGATACTGTGCCGTGTCCTTCCATCAACACAAAAAATTGATATAATAGGCACACGCCTGCTTCGGTCAGAAGAATCGACAGCTGCGGCATTAGCAGATACAAACAGCGAACGTAGAAGGTCACCATGGGTTGTTACCCTCTCCAGCAGTGCGTTAGGCGAGAGAATAATGCGAGCCAAAAAGCTTATCACTGGCTTTCATGCTAGAGATGTCGACATTGCAGCTCTTGACCAGGACACAAGGGATGGGATTATAAATGGGAAAATTTTTATAAATGAATTGTTAACAAAAGAATGTTTTATTAAATATAGAAGTCTCAAGGCCCTTGCGATGAGACTTAATTTTAAATATGTTTGGCATAGAGGGGGCCGTTTCCTGGTGAAGAGGCGCGATGGCGATGTCTCTCATGAATTTTCATCTGCGGCTGATTTACAGACAATTGTGGCATCATATGCCATTAATCAACCATCTCAAACTGTAAATACTGAAAAAAAAACTGTTGATAATGAAATCGAGATTGATAATAATGTAATTCCGTCAACTGCTGCAAAAAATTGACTATCCGCAGACACTGCTGGGGGGGTTCACTGTAAGGGACTGAGGGCAGGTTTTGTCAATGTTACCTCACTGAAGGGGCACATTGGCATGATTAAACAACACCTTTCAGCTCGTCCTACCTACCATCTCTTTGGGGTTGCTGAGTCGCACCTTGACCCTGATGTTGGGAGTGATCTCATTCAGATCGATGACTACTCACTACTTAGACTTGATCGCAACAAACTAGGAGGCGGGCTAGTCCTGTACATTCATAACACTTTCAAGGCAAACTTACTAAGCAGTTCTCCAACAACACAGGAGGGCAGACCATTTATACCTGAATATTTAATGTGCAGTGTTCAGCAGGGCAGCCTTCCCCCCGTCTTTGTTGCTTTAATATACAGACCACCACACGTACCGTTTTTACAGGGCTCGGACTTAATAGACAAACTAACGATACATACTCAAGACTTTAGTCACAAAATTATTATGGGAGATCTGAATGCGAACCTACTCGGAACGTCAGCCGATGCGAAATTTGTTAGACGGTTGGCTGATGATCTTAACCTTCAAATAATTGATCATGGTGCGACTCATCATCTCACGGATTCTCACACGTGGATTGATGTGATCTTGACAGATAATAATGACGTTGTACTGAGCAGGGACAATCGGCCGGCGCCTTTTCCCAGTCATCATAACATCATAGAGGTCGAGATTGGGGTCGAAACTGCTGCATCCCCTGTGGTTGAATCATTCAGCTACAGGGATTTTAAGTCGATCCAGCAAGACGACCTCCTGTCTCGCCTAGCTGACTGTGATTGGTCGCGGATCGATGGTCCCGCGGCGAGTGTTGACAGTCAATTAGAGTGCCTCAGTGTCAACCTCATGGCTGTGATAGATAAAATTGCACCGTTAAAAGAATTCATACCGAAAAAGAAAACAAATCCACCATGGGTTGATGCTGAGCTAATACATCTTTACAAAAAACGTGACTCCGTACGAAGACGCTATTCGAGGACCAATGACGACAGACTGTGGCGGGAGTATCAGGGCCTTGCAGCTGAAGCTGAATTACGAACGAAGGAAACAAGGGAAAGATTTTTACAAAATAAAATTTCTGAAGCGATTAATAATAAGAAAGATATCTGGAAAGAGCTCAAGGCTCTGGGCCTTCTGCCAAAGACAAGAGAGGAGCTTCATGGTTTCTCACCGGAAGAGCTCAATGCCCACTTTGCAGGGGTGTCGATCTCCCAAAATGAGGGTGATGAAGAACTTGACAGCGTCCTGACCACTGCCAGTGATGACGGTTTTGTTTTCCGAGAAGTCAGCTTCTCGGACGTGGTTCTGGCTGTTGCCCACTTCTCATCACAAGCCAGAGGGGAAGACGACATTCCCCAAAGTATAGTGGCTAAGGCTCTTCCGTTTGTGGGAGATCATATTGTTAAGATCTTTAACTCCTCTCTGTCCAGTGGCATTTTTCCGGGGGCTTGGAGGGGAGCTCGGTTGGTGCCTTTGAAGAAGAAACCTGTCCCATCTACGGTGTCAGATTTCCGACCAATTGCCCTGCTGAGTTTCCTTTCTAAGGTCCTTGAAAAAATCGTACACGACCAAATAACCAACTTCTTACGAGAAAATAATACTTTGGACCCGATGCAGACTGGTTTTCGACAGAATCACAGTACACAGACAGCACTACTGAAACTGACGGAGGACATAAGATCAGGCATTGACAACAACAAAAAACTATTGACTATTTTGTTAATGTTTGATTTTAGCAAAGCATTCGACACCATCTCACACACTAAACTGCTGCGTAAGCTGATGCGCATGGGATTCTCCAGGAGTGTTCTCCTGTGGCTTAAGTCATATATCATGGGGAGACGACAGAAAGTCGTCACAATCACAAACGGGGATTCAGGTTGGCTAACCACCAATCTTGGCGTTCCACAGGGCTCAGTCCTGGGACCCCTGCTTTTCAGCCTGTACATAAACGACTTACAAGACGCACTCGACTTAGATGGTGTCGAACACATACTTTACGCTGACGACTTGCAAACCTACACACAAGTGACCCTGAAGGGTCTTCGTGATGGTATCGGTCGCATGTCGGCTGTAGCACAAGCAGTGTCGAACTGGGCAACGTCAGCTGGCCTGCGCCTCAATGTCGGCAAGACAAAGGCGATCATTTTTGGATCTGATCACAACATCAAACAGGTTCAGAGCCTCGACTTGCAAGGCATTGAGATACAGACCGGCGTACACGTTCCCTTTGTCGATACAGTCACCAACCTCGGCGTGGTGATGGACGGAGGGTTGACATGGAAGCCGCAACTGAATGCGGTCAGTAGAAAGGTAAATAGGGCTCTGTATAGCTTAAAACTTTTCCGTTCAAGCACCACAGAGATACTGAGGAAGCAGCTGGCATGTGCACTGGTACTACCTCACTTAGATTATTGCTCAGTGGTTCTTCTTGATGTGTCAGGGGAGCTCCAGACACGACTACAACGTCTGCAGAATGCATGTGTGAGATACATATGTGGTGTTAGGCGGGATGAGCATATCACCGCCTACAGGAAAAAACTGGACTGGTTAGAATTGAAGGTGAGGAGGGAGTATTTTATGGGGCTGCTGCTTTACAAAGCGGTTGTCATGCGGCAGCCACCGTATCTTACTGCCCTCTTTGAAAAAAACCAGGCCAGGACTTCAAGTAGGGGTGGTATGAAAGAGCTCTCGGTTCCGGGGTCGCGCACCGATAAGGGCCTTTTTTCATTCAGAGTTCAAGGTGCGCACCTCTGGAATTCGCTCCCGAGCAGTGTGAGGTGCCTGCCATCTTTTTGTAAATTTAAAACGGCGTTTAGCAGGCACCTTAAACAATTACATGGTGAGGAGTAGGTTTAGAGATAAGAATGAGTCGATTATATATTTAGGCTTTTTATTTATTTAAATTATTTATTTATTTAATTTATTTATTTATTAAAACTTATTTATTTAATTTATTTATTTATTAAAATTTATTTATTTATTTATTTAACTTATTTATTTATTTAAATTTATTTATTTATTTATTTAAATTTATTTATTTATTTATTTAATTTAATTATTTATCTTGTTTATTTATGTATTCGACGCATTTATTTATTATTTTATTTATTTATTTATTAAATATTTTCAGTGTTAATTAAGTGTGAATGTATTTAATTATTAATTTGACAAAACAATTTTAAAAAAGTATGCATGTATTTATTAGTATGAATGGAAACGATTGTTAATGTATGTATATAATTTTATTCAAGCGACTGATAGGTATAATAAGTACGATTTAGAAAAAACAAATTTTATAACTGACAACAAAGCGCAATACTTTATATACCTGACTTCACATATGTGCAATTAATTTTAGTTAAGTAACGACATGATATGTAATTTTAAGAAACTGACAACGTGTGACATTAAAAAATGTAAAAAATGTAAATTATATGTAAACTTTTTGTAAATATTTACAAATAAATATTATATCTATCTATCTATCTATCTCTGCCGACAGCCGAGTCGGTATCTCTCTCTCTCTCTCTCTCTCTCTCTCTCTCTCTCTCTCGTGACTACAGCCGAGATGGTGTGCCTCGAGGAAGCCGCCGCTGCCGCTGTGAATCCTCTCTCCTCCCGCGTCTGCGTGCATCGGGAGAGAGGGCGGCCGCGCGCGCGTTGTGTATGTGTGTGCGCGGGCAGCGGTTCATCATCCTCGAGAGGCGAGGAAGAAAGAGCAAGCGAGAGAGAGAGAGAGAGAGTCGCGCGTACAGTGTGCAGTGATGTTGGTGCTGTGCCTGTGTGTGTATACTCGTCGCCGTTGCTCGCTCCGAGCAGTCGTCGCGGCGGCGATCAGCTGGTGCCGCTGGTATGGGTGTGTGCGTGTGTGTGCCGGTCTGCGGCCTTCCTCGGTCGCGACTCCTTATCCTCATTCCCTCAACAAATAATAACAATACCCCATTAATAACAATACTAATTAAATGTGAGAAATGCTTGGCTCTGGTGACGAGCGACTGGGTCGCGATTGACTGCCCGTATTTAATATTATTGGGACGTGAAATACACGTCACATGCTCCATCAGAGGTTTTGCTCCATCTTTCTTTAGGTAATCAATTATCATCGAATTACACACATACACCGCTGCAAAGTCATGAGTATTTGATTCAGAAATCACGATTATATTTTCATGTTTTAATTCACCTTCATCTCGATAATAATAAACTACAGTATATACTGTGGCTTGATTATTATTATAGCGAAAAGCTTGAGCTGCTTTTTGAACAACGGAAGCAAAATTCTCTGAATAATCTGGTAGCACAAGAATTTCTCCTGGCTTTAAGCTTCCCTTCAATTGCTTAAAATATTCTGATTGTTGTTTCTTAATATAATCATGAGGTTTTAATGATTTTAACCGATGACCAAGAAGTTCGAGGAAATTTTCAGTAGTTGTGTTTGATGTAATCATAGTTGTTCTATCTGTCGAATGCCAAGAGCTAAAAGTTATATCCTTTACGTCTGCTTTTTCCAAACCTGATTCAAGCTGGGATCTGAGCTTATCGTAATTAGAGCAGTTTTTGCATTCGTTAAGAAAACATTCTCCATTTGAGATACGACATACCATGAGATTAAGACAATCGGTATAGTTTTTTAATGGGAATTCCGATTTAGCCATCAGGTCAGATAAATTGATGTCATCGAGCAAAAGCTTGACATTCTCATGAATCACACATACGCAAACAATATGAGTACCATTACTTCCGGGTAAAACACAATTTTGAGGTCGTAATTGGCAAAACTTTGAAAGACCTATGGTAGTATCTGGATGCTCTCCACAGAATTTGAAATATAATTCTTTTAAGCTAAACAATGTCAGTCTCTTCTGTTTGAGGACTTTTTCTCCATCAATCTCAACAGATTTTTTATTTCTATATCCTGGGAGAATTCTGCTGTTAGAATCACTTTCATAGAATTGTTTCACTCTATTAACCGTAGTTCGCGGCAGCGATTTACCTATTTTTGGGGGTGGTCTAGAAAAAGAGCCATTCGTGGCTTTTAATTCTTTAGCTTTTCTAATGGAGTAAGTCGTAGTATTGAATAGAGAAGAAATCTTCTCTATTGATCATTTTGATGGCAGTATGGTTAGAATAGCTATCCTGTTGGGATCGTGCTCTGACAACGATGAAAATTTTTCTCTTAAACCTTCGATGTCTTCATGGAGGTTTTCCTCAGCATTTGAAGAAGTCGAACTGTCAAGATCTAATTGCACATTCTTCTCTAGGCTATCTTCATTTGCACTGTTAGATACAGAAGTATTGTTCAAATTGTCATTCACGTTTTCATCGTGAGTATCATCATTGTTGGAATTGTGGTTCACGTCTTCATTATGAGTATCATTACTAGTATATGATATTTCCCTACATCCACTGCAAATCATATTCTCTGCAGAAAAAAACCCGAAATGTCTGCAAAACCTAGCTGATAGTGGTCGTAATGATTTGCCTATGTGAGCTACCAATTTGAACGGATTGCAACAGCGATCTGTTCGAAAAGATTTCTTCCTTTTTGAAGTCATGATCATGGAAAGCTAGCTCAAAGTCAATGCAAATACTGTGTTTATATGCGTGTGAGAACTATACGTCTATATGTACGAGTGCGTATTTAGAGTATAACCGTCTATTTCTGGCCATGAACCTGCCCGTTTGAACGTTTGTCAGGTATTTTTTGAGGTTAAAAACAAATTTTTAGCTGATGGAACTAAACGGACTTCGGATTTGAAATCAGTGACCCCAAAACCGTATAAATATATGGTCACGATTCTTCATCTGGCCGTCATCTTGCCCGCTGAGCATTTTTGAAGTAGTTTTTGAGGTTAGCGACAAATTTTGGGCTTGTCGGGCTAAACGGACCTTAGACTTAAAATCAGCGATCTCGAAAACGTATAAATTTATGGTCACGATCCTTAATCTGGCCGTAATCATGCCTATTTGAGCGTTTTTGAAAAATATTTTGCGGCTAGGGGCAAATTTTGGACTGAACGAGCTGAACGGACCTTGGATTTGAAATACGCGACCCTTGAAAAGAACAAATGCATCGTCACGAACCTTTATCTAACCATAATCATGCCTGTTTGAACGTTTTTGAGGTATTTTTTGAGGTTAGAGCAAATCCTGGAGTGATAAGGTTAAACGGTCAGCGGATTCGGATTCAGCGTACCCGAAAACATATAAAATGACCTTTACTCACTATTTTCGTCTTTTATCTATATTTTTATGAACGATTAATCGGAAAATTTTCAGAAAACTCCCTGTTTGAACGTTTTTGAGGTATTTTTTGAGGTTAGAGAAAATCCTGGAGTGATAAGGTTAAACGGTCAGCGGATTCGGATTCAGCGTACCCAAAAACATATAAAATGACCTTTACTCACAATTTTCGTCTTTTATCTATATTTTTATGAACGATTAATCGGAAAGCTTTCAGAAAACTGGTCAAAAAATCGGGTTTTTGGGACCGACATTTTGAAAATTTTGAAAAGCGCCACATAGCTATTGATTCTACATAAAAAACCCTAAATTTTGACCCTATACAAGATTTTCTAAGTCTTTACCATTTTTGGGCAGAGACGTGTGCGTTTTAGCATGGATTGACCCATATATATATATATATATATATATATATATATATATATATATATATATATATATATATATATATATACGTAATTATTTATGATATTTCACGTATTATCTTTGAATGCTGGTGATCCGTCCAACCGAATATACAAATATTATGTTTTTTCGTTTATTTGATTATTAAATTAAATTAATTCAACAACTATCAGAGTTTCTCTGACTTTGTCAATCACCATTATGCATATTACGATGTAATGATTATTTTATTAGATTACGTGCGTAATTAGTAAAAAGAATTCATTGTTGTATATATGGACACCAGATATTCATATACTATTAGTATATGCTCCTAGCCCACAGGTAGCACGATAACGGACATCTTGAAAATCTATAGTTTGATTAGCTCGCAAGATTCCACTATTTGTAGTTACAACTAAAACATTACAAATTGTAAATTTAGATTTTGCTATCATTTAGTTCTCGATAATCGATAAGTAATATGTCGAAAAATTATTGACGATAAACCATGCAAATTCTAGTAAGAGAATAACAAAACTGTACAAATCCCGTGTGTAAAGAAATGGGTGAGACGGGTCGTTGAGAAAAAGAGATCCGACAACGTAACCCGACAGAATATTCTAGAAAGTCGAGTTCAGGATGGCGCTAGTATCGTCTTCATTTCTCGCCTGCGCATGCGCGAATTTAATACAGCGAAACTCAGCACAATACTGATTGGTTGTTCTTTTAGAGCGAATACGCGGTACTTTCTAGGTAATAGCACCGATGCACTCACAGTACGCGAATATGCTCTGGTCTGGCCAAGACACAAAGCGATTCTTTTAAGAGAATGTATAATTAGCACACAAATGTCTCAACAAAGTTAGACAGACGATTAACTTGTCCTTTCACAGGCAGCATCTGGTCAATTTTACGGAACTCGATGAAGTAAAGAAATTGCATGAATGCTGTTATGTGAGTACATGCACACGGATATACTTACGAAAACCCTCAAATAAATAAAAAAACATTAGTGTAAGAAGTCTGACCTTGAGAAAATAACGAGAAAAGTGTGGTGTAGACCAAAATCCGTTGTAAAGGCGAGACCTGGACAGTACTAGTATTATTGTCAAAAAATGTAGCGCTGCGTCGCAATCTAAATCTAAATTAGCAAACTCAACTGATAAAATCACTTTCTCAATAGTTTCATGGATTATTGCGAAAAAAAATAGTTAAGGATATACACACAAAAGTAATGCTACCGTTGGCCAATCTCCCTTGAAAAAAGCCTGTAGGAATCCATGCAGGGTTTTCGTACCGTTTTCCTACAGGCAATCCTACAGGATTTCCTGAAGGAATTTTTGTAAAATGGGAAATTATGTATATTCTAGAATTTGAAATTGTTAAAATCACTAAAATAATATAGGAAATGTGCCTTTATTGGTAGTATTATCGAGATGATAACACCAAAACTCAGAGATTAAAACTTCAAACTTTTATTTTTTAATTTTGTAATAAACAAATTTAATTAAATGTTAGATTTCTCAATCTTATTCCTGAGTTTCAGTGTTATCATCCGGATGGATACCTCCTATTAAGGCACATTTCCTCAATTCTTTTAGTGGATTTAACAATTTTAAATTCTAGAACATAAATAATTTCTCATTCTAGAAAAATTTTTTCAGGAAATCCTGCAGGAAAACAATACGAAAACCTTGCAGTGATTCCCGCAGGGAATCTTACAGTTCCCTACATGATTCGCCACAGGATTTCCTGCAGACTTTTTTCGTAAGAGATGTAAGTTTCGAATGAAGGTTTCTGTGGAAGTAGAAGATACAAATTTACAGATAAAAGTTATCCATTTGTATCAATAAATCAAATATAAGTATAGTAAGTTAAATTGGCAAAATCAGTTTCTCTAAACTACGTAAATTAATGTAAAAAATAATTTTTTATAACTTGTTTAACAATTATTGTTTAAACAAATTAATAAAAATAGACATTTAATAAGAACTAATAGTTACCATCGATTCTACGGAAAAAATTACTAAAGAAATAACTATTACTTTTGTCAATTCATCTTCTAATTTGTTGCAAAGGCCTTACAAACAATTTAGTAAAAATATTAACAAATTATAAAAATTTAATAGTAAAAATAAAAGGAAAATCAAAGATAATATACTTATATTATCATCTAGTTTTCAGTTTTTAGTAAATATCTCTCTGTATTTACAGATAGCACGAGGGTTTATAACATCACCTTAAATAATAACATAAACCTATAGAAACCAATTATAAATTAATTAATTATTTTAGATATGCAAGTAAACTCCTACAATATGAACCTTAAACTGATAATGTTTCACTTTGGAAAAGTGAAAATATTACAATTCACTCTTTTAAAACAGTAAAAGAAACAGGTTAATCTTTTAAAAGTGTAATTTACTTACTTTCTATTTTATAAAAGTATAAAATTCCAGTCCTGTGATTTTAAAAGAGTAAATTAATGAGTTTATACTTTATAAAATTGATAATAATGGATAAAATGGTAACGTTTGGGATCTGACACTGAGCACTCAACCTCTGGCGGATTGTAGCTAAACTAGACGGGGCCCGGAGATTCTCGAACGTTATTGGTCGACACGTCAACATGGCGCAGACAAGCCCGAAATTATGTGTACTATATATAGTAGCTACGCTCCCATGTCAGATCCCAATATTACTACGTCTGTGATTGCATCATGCAGTTTGCAGGTTATGGTCGACTGGCTGCATTCATACCGCTGTTATACGCTCTTGTCTGTTACGCATCTCTACTTACCGGCAACATTATATACATATGAGTATGAAATATTTATAACGTTCACATTCACTATCTTAAATCTTTTTATATTAATTAATCATCTTGTTAGCTGTTTATCATGAGGAACTAAGGATCAATTCTAAATCAACTATGATTAAGATCTAAATTGAATCTAAAATGAAATGTTTAAAGATGTATACAAATGCGCGCACAATTTCAGCGACCAATCAAACGACAAATAGAAATATTACCCATTGGCGCTATCTCTTTTTTAGGATAGGATCAGAGTGAACTCAAAAGGATTAATTAAGTAATAGGAATCGATTTTCTGTTTGTCATGTAAATCTTTATTAAAATGAACTCATTTCAGTAAGTCGTTTATCTCTTCATCAACATAACTTAAAATCTGTCTCTGGGCCCCGCATTCTCTTTTTCATTGGCAGTGCACTTGTCTTCTCTATTTCTGTCACATCAGGACGTATTGCCGACACAGCAGGTACTGAACGCGATTGCCCAGTTTCAACAGGTCTTATTGCCTTATGCCATTGCAATAAGGTCTATCTACCCTTATTCCGAACGCGATAGTCTGGTTGTATCAATGTCATATATTTAACCTTTTATTACGGGACCCAATGGTTTGCATTTCTCCCAAAGCTCAGCCAATGAGAACTTGGTGCTTCCTTTCTTTCAGAGCAAAGCTCATAGATAAAATAGGCGTCTCGTCCACGTTATAGTTAATTACATCCACCCAAAGCCAAGGTCCACAGACTCTTTGTTAACCAATGAGCTTGATGTGGATTAAAATTGATCATTAGAAAGGATAGATTTTTCATCTTTGTCAATAATTTAATGCAAGAGTTTTCTACGTAGATACTGCTTTCCCACGCGTAAGGAAAACAATAACATTTTCGAGTCCTGATTCTTATTAAATCGGAAATTTGTAACCGGTGATTTTTAGCCTCAGACAACAACCTTTTACAAATCACCTGAACAAGAATCATTTTAGTTCCAGTCAATTGAGTAGGATAGGAGTGAACTATTTAACTTTATATTAACTCAAAAATTACGTTTCCTGATTTATAACTCAGTTATTTTAGATCATTATAAGTTTTTCAATGTTTATTTTTGTATATAAAAGGAATAACGATTATGTTTGTGCTACTTTTTACTTTTTTTTATTATATTTTAGTGATAATTATATTTCAATTTATTGTATATTGATCCGGTTTAAATATATTTATTCACGTATTAACTATAATAGCCACTTTATTGACCTTCAAAGTAGGACTAAAGTAGCTTTTTATTCATTCGTATATTTTACTCCCACATTTGCGGGAATAATGTACTATTAAAAATTCAAAAAATATTGAAATTTTTTTTAAATTTTGTAGATTTTTGATAATTTTGTAAATTTTGAAAATATTGTATATTTTGAAAAATTTTAAAATTTTGAAATTTTAGTCTGTATTAACAGTGGATGAGTGGGTTACACTTTTCAAGTCAACAAAGTGACTACGCAGTTAAGTCGTAAACAAAGTTCCATATGCAACACGAGAGTAAAGTCGATCATTCCCTCCGTTAATTACTGCCTGCGGGGAATAATGTACGATTTTAGTCCGTTGTTGTATAATGTACCATTATTCTCTAAAATCATACATTATTTATAAATAAATGGCTCAAAAGGCATAAAATATCAATTTTTGGGTCACAATGGGATTACATAAGATACTAAAAATCTTTCCTGTTCTTTGCGGGCTCGAATACCGCCTTTTGAGCCATTTATTTTCCGTTTTTCTTCACAAACTTTGCTTAAATGACGTTTTCGTAAAAAATGTTACATGTAAAAAAAGTTGTATTTTATTTAGATTTACAACCGTACCGTGGAAAATTTAGTGAAAAAAATAAAATCTACTCAAGAGGCAGATATAATTCATGATTCATGATAAAGTTTACCCAATATCCTCTGTATGCGTCTAAAGAAGTTCTCGAATAATATAAAAGAAAAATGAATAAAGTTCGTCTTGATCTCACGACTCTCCGATTTAAAATCAAAGTTAGCCATGCCTCGATATTTAAGATTTACCGGTTTCTGTAATAAATCCATTCTGGTGGCGAGTGACACTGCTCGTCGACTTTGTTTAACAGTAAATTTATAACTCTCGATGTCTGGCGCTCAAGAAATAATTATGACCCTTTGGTGGTGGGTTTTTAATTGCTTAACGACCAACGCCGACTTAAAATTAGTTATATTCTTTCTTATAATCTGCCTGATTACAGTATACAGTGACAGTTTTGCACCCAACGTTTTGCAAGGACATTGAGATGAACATTTTTGCTTTCAAAAGTAAAAAAATGAAATATTGGACAATTTTCTTTTCTTAAGCAAAATTAAAAAATACATCAAATTTTAGGCAAAAAGAAATTAGTGCGTAAAATTAGGAGAGTTTTTTTAACACACATAGGATAATTCAGTTAAAGGTAACATAATTGTATGCATAGAATTTAAAACATATAAATCTATATATAAATCTATATATATAAATCTGTATATATAAATCTATATATAAATCTATATATATAAATCTATATATATGTATATATATATATATATATATATATATATATATATATATATATATATATATATATATATATATATATATATATATATATATATATATATATATATATATATATATGAATATTGTACGAGGGTACGCTAAAGTCGACCCAGGTACAATTTAAAGAGAAAAACCAGCACCGGCAAACAAGACCGCGACTATACCCGTCAACGCGAAGAATGCGTGTAAAGCAGATGAACGGAGCTGCGCAACGCTGACAAATACGCGCCGAGGACATATTCCTTCACAGAGACTACAAGCGCGCGGGAGAAAAGAGTGCCGTGACGTAAATACGGTGCGAGAGTCACTCCCTATAGCGTTGCGTATGCCAGTGCCTTCTTCGACTGCGCCGCAGATGCCTCGTTGGGCAAAAGTGAATATCCCGGGTATATCAGCAGAAAACCGTAAAAAGCAGCACGCGAGTGAAACGGTGAAGTGCGGGAAAAGTGTGTAAGGTGAGTGTGAAAGACGCAAAGAGTAGCTCGTACCTCTTCTTTTCTCTCTGCCAGCTGGCGTTGGGAACGCCGGATTAATTGTCGTGATTTTTTTCCTTTTCCCATAGAGAGCTCACTTCGCAGTTCCAGATACGACACTGAGTATAAGGTACACCGGAAATGACATGGAGAAACGTAGGTTCTTTTTCCTTTTCATTTTTATTTCCCTTACGGGGGAAATCTCGAGCGGTACGAGTCTTACAGATGCAAGCGTGTATTTAATATTGATAAGTGCTTCTCATAAGATTTTTGGTCGAACCAATGACATACTTTTTAGAGTTTCCGATACTTCGCACAAACGTTTGAAGTGGTTTCGGAAACATTTCTGCAACGAATCGAAAACTCCTGCAATTCGTATATATTTTGTTAAACTTTTTTTTACGTATTTCTTAAATAATTTTACAAAAATTCTCGCACGGTTTTGACATAATATTTTTTAGATTGAAAGATAATAAAATAAAAATGTCTAAAAGAGATATACGAGTCCCACACACATTGTTTACCACGGAAAAGATTCAAAACGGTTTTTTGATTGCAAATAATAATGGAGTCTTTTGAAATTTTTAACCAGACAATGCTTACACAGAGTTTGTTTATTTAAATAATTATTTTAAATAGAGATGTCAATAATACAGATCCATGTAAAGAAAATTTAGTTTTAAAAAAAAACGGCTTATTATGCCTTTTGAAGCGGTATAAAAATTATGTAGTTAAATTTCCAAGAGATTCTGTTATTATCTAGATTCCGAAAGCAGTTTTGAAATGTACCCTTTCACATCCGCTAAAGGGGAAGTGACAGGGTGCTTTTGAAATGCCTTTTCTGAATACAGATAATAATAGAATATTTTGATAATCGAACCAGATAATGTTTATATAAATGCAAAAGGCATAGTAAGCCGGTTCGTTTTAAATGTAATTTTTTTTACATTGATCTGTATAATCGACTTCTTTATTTTAAACAATTACTCGAGATTAAACAAGCTTTTTAAAGAAAATTGCTTACTATGCCCTTCGAATTTGTATAAGCATTACCTGGTTCAAATTTCAAAAGATTCGATTGCTATTTGCAGCTGGAAAACTGTTTTGAAAATTTTCCGTAGTAAGCAATGCGTATGCAACTCTTTCACCTCCCCTGAAGTCGGCTCTATACCGAAAAAGTCAAATTCCACCAGCTTCCGAAACAGCGTTCTAAATTTCAAGTGTGTTAAATAAAAGCATATTAGACAGTTATTTGTGCGCTTTGAACTTAAATTAATCAATATAATTTGGTTTTATTAACAGATAACCATTTCAAATTCTGAAGAAAGGATGAAATAGACATTTATCATCGTGTTCCACGTGCATACAAGTTTTTTATAGACTTTTCTATCACATTTTCTTATATTTTTGACGCATAAATAAAACCATTGTATGGTTTACATTTTGAATTTTTTTTTTATTTTAGTATCAGGAATAACAAAAAACATTTCAACAAAACTTTAAAATGTACTGCTTTTGAAGCTTTCTTTATCTGATTGATGCTCTTATTTTTCAAATATTAACTTTATGAAAAAATTTAAACGTACATGTTACGAAACGTATTGTTTCTTAACGGAATAATTTTATTAAAGCCGGGAGGGGGGGGGGAGGTCTAGTCCAGCCGTCCTATACAGGCCCGGGCCTTTCGCGCACGTGGGGCGATTAAACCTTTTACTTAACTCCTTAATATTGTTATTCAATAAATTCTTTAGGGAATTGAAGGGGAAATAAAAGAATTCTTACCTTACTTGTTTGATTCTTTTCCTTAATATATTTTATTTATGTTTCTCTTAACTTAGTTGAATCCTTTGTTATAAATATCCGTATTGGTGAGGCATGTGGTTACTCTAAATTGGCTCCATCACGACTGACCAAAAACATGGCTTAGCTGCAGCAGTCGCGCTGCAGCGTCCACCCCCGCTCAAGACCTCGTATCTCCTCCGTGACGTCAGGGTGATTGTCGCCTCATATCACGCTAATGGTTCTTAAATCAGCTTAGCGACAGCAGGCTTGGCACTTTGCAGCGTGCATTCACCGATCGCGCGATAGGGGAGGAGAGTCCCGAGTCAGCGATAATGGAAGCTGTGTATTCAATACATTAATTTAATTAATATAGTACAACTTACGTCACTTAAGATCCCTCCTTACTTAAAAACTTTCGTCGTCCTCGACGAACTTCACGTATCGCTATAGGATAAAATATCAATATTTGCTAGTGTGTTCGGGTCTATAGTCCAGGTTCGTCTTTTGGTATTACATAAGTCTGTGCGAGCAAATTTTTATTATTATTTTAAATTTAATTTGAAGTTTGGTATGTAAGAAAATAATATAACTTTTTGTGAATATTATATGTTGGTGGATGTTATTAAGGAATTTCTGAGGGATTTTTGAGAGATTTGGTTATTTTTTTCATTCAATCTTTTGATCACGTCTTCCGTTGCCAAATAATCCGGTAAACATTGTGTAGATGCCTCCAAAAGATTTGGACTTACGTGGTTCGAAGTCGTGTTTACGTCGTATTTTCCGTCGCCAAATGGTTCGGTCGACATTTGTTTGGAATATCTCCGAAAGATTCGGACCGTCGGAACTCGAACTTGCTGTCTTTACTCGTCTTTTTGTTTTTCATTGCGACATGATTAGATATTTGGTGCCCTTGCTGTAACCTTCTCTCTCCTTTATATCTTCCTCTGTTTGGGATGGAATTTGGTTGAGATTGTGTTATGTTACTTTCCTTTTGTTCAACTCCGAATCAAATCATTTTTTCTTCTTTTTTTTGCGTAGACTTGAGTAAAAATAGTTTACAAAATTTGTAACGTTTGGGTCTTATTCACAATGTCTTATCATTTATAATATTGATTTGTATTGTTCTAAAATTAAGGTGGTCCATGTTCGTAACAATAAATATGGTCCAAGAATTTTAGTGTATATATGGTATATTGAAAAATAAAATTTATAAAGGTATAAAAATCTATTGGTCCAATATTCTTAACTCATACTTAAAAACTAATATTGTTGAGGTTTTCAAAATCTATCTGGTCCATATCTAGCATGCTTGGTGATGCTTCTCTCACGATTTCTGCTCGTGATAGGTTGTCACAGAGGCTGATTAAGTCTCGTACTTCTTCTGGTTGTTCTTCGTACCGTCGTGCTTGGTGCTGGTAGATTAGAGTGGTCCTCGTTTCTTTGCTCATTGTGGTTCTTTTTGCTTTGTTTGTGTTCTATGGTATTGTGGTCAAAATTTTTGTAACTACAGATTTTTAAGTGTTGGCTCCAATCCTTCCTTCTTATGTGCCTTCCGCAGAAAAAATGCATGTTGTAATTGCATTCCGTTATGTGCTGGTCCCAATCTTCATTCTTCATCCAACTTCCACAGAAATGGTGTTTTTTGTACATCCTATGCATTTGCTTCCTACATATACTAACGTGGTCCTGTTCATTCCTTAGGTCCATGGCATTGGTCGCATCTTCTTCATTAAAATACTGGATATATCCCATACATCTCAGAAAAAGCTTGTTGTTTTCTTGTCCGTTCATTAGAACGCGAATGATGTGGTCCAAGCGACCGAAATCCATGAAGTCCTCTTCACATACTTCTCGCGGTTTTCCTATGGGTATCAGGACACATAGTCTCTTTTTCTCTGTGTCATCTAAACGTCTGGTAATTATTAAATCTGGCATAAATACCGGTCCTGCGCTGGGTCGAACCTGTTCAGAATCTGGTCTTTCTTGTGTTGTTTGTTAGCTGGTCATTTCATTGTTTTTGTTTTGTATGTATTTTTGGAAATTCATGGCTTTTTCTGCATGAATATAAATTTGGTATTCTATTTTTAGCATGTGCTCATTTGATCCTGTGTTCTCCATGGTGATTGTGCATGGTCCAATGATTTTAAACAGTTGTTTCGCTGTATTCTCATTCCCTTGGAAATATACCTGGATTTGGTTTGACTCTGGCCTATTCATGTGGCACAAAGTTATTTGACTCAGAAGGCCTGCGATTGGTGGGTGCAGATATATTGGTCCTTGTTCTTTCGAGAAAGAACTGTCCATATTATCGGTTGTTGAATCGTTGTCTTGATCTTGTTCGTTCATTGCGGTGGGGGTGTGTTTTTTAAGAATTTTTCTGGCAGCTTCCTGGTCCACATATTGGATAGTTAGGCGTCCTGTTTTAAAATTTCGTCCTTCTTGTTAGACAATTAATTTTATATTGTTGCTGGCGCCAAAGCTTTTCACATAAGCTGTTATATCTTCTATGGCTTTAGGCAGTTGGTACTCGAGTAGTACAGTACTCGGATGGTCCGTTAGTAGGGTCACCGAAGTGATTTGGTAATGTTGATGGTCCATTCTGAAAGAAAATAGGTTATGTTGTGTTAGTTTGGTCCATTTGGTACGGAGTATGTTAAAAAAAAAAAGAAACTGTAGGTTGATATTTTCGATTTTACAGGTCGCATGTTATCGTATTGGGTTTAGGTCATGGTTTACATTGAACGTGTATGTGGTGTAATTGTTTTATTCATGTGGGTTCAATCTACATTCATGTTAGATTCATCTAATGTGCCTTGGTCATTCTTTGACAGTGCAAAATGTTGTTTATCTTGGTCCATGATTACTTCGGAACTTGTATGTTCTATTTTGGTTCTCTTGACGTTTCCATCTAATAGTCATTTTAGGTCTGGGTCCATTTTTCTTTCTTTTTGGTCATGTTATTCTAGTGTCCTTCGTTATTTTTGTGGCGTTATGGGCCCATGCGGCTTGCTTTTTGCA
This sequence comes from Gastracanthus pulcherrimus, assembly GCA_949152435.1. Taxonomy (NCBI): domain Eukaryota; kingdom Metazoa; phylum Arthropoda; class Insecta; order Hymenoptera; family Pteromalidae; genus Gastracanthus; species Gastracanthus pulcherrimus. The sequence goes on from OX424575.1 coordinate 89,190,779, forward strand.
AATTTGCTCATATAGATGGTAAAGTTCTATTGGTATTGTTTCTTCGCAGAATTCATGGAATTTGGTGCTAGGTCCCTGTATGCTATATCTGGAACTTTTCCTTGGTTCCGCATAGGTCGCCTTATAGTCCGGGTTGAATCCGTGAATTGCTTTCTCCGCATCTTGGGTATTAAAATATTGTAAATATCCAAAGGACAATCTCTGTTTTTTCTCCCTTAATTCATCTTTTTTCCTGTCAGTACCGGTCCATGGTAGAGTACAGAATAGCCATGTTTTGTCATTCTTTAATCTATCTGACTTATTAAGATAAACTTGTGATTTTATGGTTTCGTGAGAGTATGGTGGGTTTATGGTTGTTAGATCATGATGATTTTGGGTCCTTGAACGTTCTAAGGTTCTTTGGTTACATTTGGGTCGTTGTACTCTTTTTGATATTGATGTTGTAGGTAAACCATGGAGTTTGGTTGCTTTTCTGGCTTCTTCTTCAGTTTTGAACCTGATTATGATTTTGTTGGTGGTTGGGTCCATGCTGTTGTGTTTTATTTCCACTGTAGTTGGCGTTCCTACTTTTTCAAAGGTAGCAATGATGTCCGATAATGGGATGCTTTTGTAAGAAAACACAGTGACAGCAATTGGTCTTGGGTTCATGATTTTGCCTTGGTCTGTCCTAAAAATGATTTTAATGTGTTGATTGTTACGTTGTAGTGTTTTGGTTAATTGAGTTGTTTCTATGTACATAGCGTATTGTTAGTTAATGCGATAAAAACGTATTTGAAACCGTATATTATAGTTCAATTTCTTCTTCGTTTGATTTCAGTCTTCTAGATTCTAGGAATGATAATGTTCGTTTCGGTGTTTTGGATTTGTTGGGTGAGTCATTAGTAACTGTACTTGTGTTGGGTTCTATTGTTATGGTATCGGGGTGTGTTTGAGGTTGCATGGTAGCGTGTGTGGGTAATGAATATTCGTGCTGCTTCCTTTTGAGACATAAAATCCCCGTGTTATTTTTAATGCATATGATTATTGTTGTTATTATGAGAATAAGCATGACTTGAAGTGTTAACCCCCCGTACATGAGGGTATTAGTACGATTAGTCTCTCTTTTGTGTTCTGCTATTTTGTTCATTTGGTCCATTATTTGTTGCAATGATTGTCCTTTGTCTTTTCAGAAAGTTACTTCTTTGTCTCGGTGTTTATAGAGAAGTTAAAAATTCCTTCTGTTCCTTCTCACTTTGGGTAGATTTGATTTATTTCTAAATGTATTTCAGGTTTGTAAATGTACTGTTGCTTCATTCTCTTGTTTTCCTCATTGATTCGTGCCACATCTTTGGTTCTTCCTACATAACCTGTAGCCTGCCTTACAATTCCCACGCCGTTTATGTTCACTGTTTGGTCTACTTCACCTGAACATGTTATTCTTAGAAATTCTTCTTATACCGTCGAGTACAGCCATGGTCCATCTCCACTTCAATAGTTCGATTGGGTTGCAGGGTCACATTTGTACCCTACATCACATGTTTTTAGGCCTTCAATGCTTGGGTTTAACAACATTGTGACTTCACAGTTTTCTGGAGTTGACACTTCTTTGAGGGGTCCTCCTGATGGGCATATATATATGTATATATATATATATATATATATATATATATATATATATATATATATATATATGCGTAATGTGTTTTAATACATGCATTTAGAGTATCATGGTCAAGCTTTAAAAATTGCTTTTCATCAGCACCTAATGCTAAAAAATTTTATGGTGGTTGTATATATACCAGACTGGCTAATTTGTTATTGTGTTTTTGTGGTACAGCAAGTGGGTGTAACTTGTACAAATGATACGGTATCCTTTCTACTAAAGGTCAGTGTAATACCGCGATGACTCCCGTTGTGGTGTATTGCGTCGACTTTTGAAATCTTGATGATTTCTTCAGCTCGTATGTGCTCCGAAGGAATTGGGAAGTCTAGGTCTGCTGTGATTCTTCTTATGTCCATAGTTATTTAATGGATGATTTCGGTTTTTAGCAATTCAGGGTGTACCTTTCCTTCCTTAAAAAATCTTAGAATAGCCAAAAGCTGTTCGTTACTCCCAATCACGTGGTTTGGTTTCGATTCTACGCTCCTGAGGTAGCTAGTTAGTTCTAAAATATATTTTAACTCCTCGACTTCTTTTAGCAGAGTGGTCATTTTCTCTGTGAATACTTTTTCTATGCTGTCAAGTACGTGTTGGTGCGCTCTAGTAATGTTCTAGAGCTCTTCAAATCCGGCTGATACGATGTGAGTTTTTGGTCTATTAATTGAATCATTTTGTTTTGATCTTGGTATAGTTTATCTATGTTTTGATTGATATTTTCTACATCATCCTTTGTTACAAGTCCAAATAGACTTTTGCTGTTTCTTGCTCTTGCATATTCATTATGTCCGAGATTTTGTATGGTATTATTTATTTGTGTGTGCAAGTGGGTCAGTGTTTGGTGTTTCAATTCAATGAAATCTGTTCCCAGTGCTAGTTTGCATTTATGTTCAGGCAATTTTATAATGCTTTTGAAGTAAATTCGGTTGAATGATTCGAGAGGTCCGTGAGTTTGTAAAAATTGATTGACATTTATGTAAATGGCAATTTTCCAATCAGCCCTTTTTATTATAATGGTTTGTATCCGCTCATAGTAGATGCCGGGGTTTGATTCTACTTTTTCTAAATCATAGTTGCTGCGAGAAGATACTACAGTGACGAGTGTTAAGATTGTGAATATTAGGTCCATTTTGATGATACCTGTAATTTAAATAATGTTGTGAATTTAAAAGTTTTTCCATCGGGAGGAATGGCTTCTTTTAATTTGTTCATGCGTTTTCTTATTCGCTTGCCACTAGATAATTCTAGAATTGCATTGTTCCTGTCTAAAATTTCTACTATTTTTAAAGGTTTGCTGTAAAAGCTATCTCCCTTTGAGGTCCTGGCTTCTTTTAAGATTCGCGCATAGCCTCCCATCTTTGCCTTAAATCTTCTGATTTTTTATCATATTCCTGTTTAGATTTATGTTTAGCTTTTATTTGAATTTGACCAGCTATGATTATCATTTCGTTTAGACGTAAAATTAGGTCGCGTAAATAAATGTTGTAGGTTCACAAACTTTCGTCAGAGGGTATGCGTATTGGGAAACGGGCTATGCGGCAATACGTTAATTCAAACGGGGTAAAATTAGTTGAACTGTGTACACTTGTGTTATATGAAAATGTGGCAAAAGGTGTTAAGTTATCCCAGTCATCAAATTTTTCTGAGTAGGTTTTAATGAAATCTATTAAAGGTGCATGACTCCATTCAAGGGAGCAATTAGTTTGGGGTCTGTACCCTGAGGTTATTAGGGGATCAATTTTGAATAACCTTAACATGGTCCCTACGATTTCCGACAAGAAACTAGTTCCTCGGTCTGAAAATATTGCCCTTGGTGCACCAAATTTTCAGACTAGAAGTTTAGCTAGTACATCTGCTATCGTGGTAGTCTTGAGGTTTTTAATTGGTATCGCGATTAGATACTTGGTCAGGTTGCATTGTATGGTGAGTAGATGGCAGTTTCCACTTGGTGTCATACTTAGTTTTCCCACTGTATCTATTGATACTTTGTCAAAAGCTTCTATGGGAGTGTCTGTTATGATCATTGGCTCTCGAGTCTTGAACGGTATATTTTTTTTATAGCTTGGACAGTTCCGTATGTAATCCAGTACCTCGTTTCTCATCCTTGGCCAGTATCTCTCCCTGATCTTTTGGTAAGTTTGATTTACTCCTTTACGCCCTCCTGTCAGACTATCATGCAACGCTGCGATGAGGGCTATGCGGTCTTTTCTGTCTGGTAATTGCATTTTTCCGTAGCAAATTGTTGCTTTTATTCGAGTGTTTTCAAAATGCTTTACAATCAATTCTGTTAACAATCCTAAGAGGTTTTTCTTCAGGTTTGATAATGCAACGTTTAAGTTGCCTACATTTGTTGGTTCAAAGTATCTGTCCTTCACTACTAATGAAAAAATGTTATGATTTTTATTTTTCACATTTTGTAGGTTGATGGATCCCATCTCCGCTAAAAGTCTTGTTATTCAGCTTGTATTACCACAGTCTTTGGATATGAAATGTACCGCATTATTTTTTTTGTATGTGAGGCATTGGCGCACGGTTGTGACATTATTCCGTAAACCCAGTGAATTGGTGGTACTTGTACTTCTTGAGTCATCACTCAAAGTGGTTCTGTTTTTCTCCTCAGGATCTTGATACTGATTCATAGGTCCATCTGGTGGTACTGGGGGGTATGAATATTGGTATTGTAATGTCCGGTGGTTTTGAATAATCGATCACTATTGGCGTATTTTCTTCTTCCTCTAACCTTGGTATTCTTGTTTCTCTTCTGATTCCTAGGCTAATTCCTGACGTGCTTTTGCCAATGGGTTCTCTTTGCGTTACTGTTGGTGTTCGAAAAATTGCTCTTCGAGGTTGAGTAATTGTCTTGCTTGCCTCAAGTTCTTCATTCTCACTTCTGGCTATGCTCTCATCATCTGCTGAGTCCCCACTAGTGCCATATATCTCCTCCTGCTGTGAAGTGAGGGATGCATGTGTTATGCTTAATAATTTTTCAACTCTCTGGGCTAGTATCGCGTCCATGTTATCAGATTCATAATTTGGGTATAGTGTACGTAGATGATACCGCATTTCATCTTCTACTTCGTCTCCATCAGAGAAGTGTGATGGAATGAGTATTGGTTCTGGTGTCACTTCCAGAGTTTTCTCTCTATGAATTGTTAGGCTCTCTTCTAACTTCCTCTTTGATTCCTCTAATTCTTGTCTACTCAGAGTAGTTCTTATCAATAGATTTTTCACTGAGTCATCTTCCGAGCTTGACTCTGTGTCTGTAGTTTGCATTGATGTTACTCTGATCTCAAAATTGGGTTTATTAGTTGAGTTGCTGACTAACGATTCAATGTCGCTGATCGTATCGTCACTGGATAACTCGCCTTGATCCTGTTCCGTCTCTTCTTGACTCAAGCCACTGTATCTGGGATCTGGTATCGGTGGATTCTCTGACTTGGCATCGCTGTCCTCTATTCCTGTAGAGGACATTATCGATCGCCTCGAGGGTGAGAAATGGTTTATCAAGGACGAGTCTGAATTTAGATTTGCTTGTTTTTCCGGTTGATTCTACCTTATCTGGTTACAATACTAGGCTTGCGTCTCTGATTCTTTCCATTAATATCATTATTCGGTCATAGTTTTATTTTAAATCTCGTGAATACACAATTATATCATCTAAATACACTATCATTTCTACATTTTGAAGTCCCCTGAGTATATTGTCCATTAATCTTTGAAATGTGGCGGTTGCCCCTCTTAAACATTCAGGCATTCTGGTATATTCGAAATGCCCATTCCTCGTTGTAAAGGCTGTTTTGTAGCAATCTTCAGGTTTCATACGAATTTGTTGGAAACCACTTGCTAGATCAAGCACTGAGAAATACATTGCTCCGCCTAGCTGATCCACAATATCGGCTATGTTTGGTAATGGATAAGTATCCCCTATGGTTTTCTTGTTTAATTCTCTGAAATCTATCACCATGCATTCCCTTAATATCGGGTTGCGTTGGGACTATCCATATTTGTGAGTTGTACGGTGAGTTCGAAGGTTGTATTATTTTGTCCTTTAACTTTTTCTTAACACTTTCCTTCACTACTTCCATGTGTGCGGGTGGAATTATGTATGATTTTGCATCGATAGGCAAGTCATTCTCCATAGGTATTGAATGCTGTATTTTATCTGTACAAGGCAAGCTTCTCCCCTGGTAATAAAAATCGACAATAGTACTCTTCGACTATCTTGTCTACTATATCCGATTATTCTTAATTCACGTGTCTCCTTTTTATTACGCTCTTCACTTTTTCTAGCCTCTTTATCTTATTGACAGTGATTTCTACATCAAATTCACTTTCCGTGTCCGTTAGAAATGCAGGATTAGCTTCAAATACAAGTATTTCCGTTGGGTCCACTGCTATCGTCACATTTTGGTGGCTGGTATTTATGGCCATCACCTTGCATGCATTATGTTCATTCATTACTACTCCCTCTCCTAAACATACGTCCTTGTTTGTAACGTCTATACTTGGCAGATATCCTTCCTTCAGGTTTGTACTTATCAGAGTGATTTTTAGTATTTGTCTCGTTCTCTTTGGTATGATGTATTTGATCCTTTGTGTTGTTCCTTGTTGATTGTCTTTACTGACTTGCAATATTCTATCTTGCATTTCTGCAGTCGCAGGGTCCTTTTGGGAATTGCTTGTGTCTTCATAAACTTGTCTTGGTACGTAACCTTCTTGTTTGAGCTCTTCTGAAGTTAGGAATGGTATGGGATTCATCACATCACCATTAATCATGTGTGCATTATTATAATAGAAGATAACGGTTTCTTTTTGCTTGAAAGAGTTTCTTCCTAGCATACGATTACATGCTATCGAGATATCATCTGGTACTACCTGGAACCTATATGGCTTTCCCCTTATATTCATGTACACTAAACCTAGGGTTTCCATGGTATCTGGAGTAATTCCTCCTAAAAGGCATGTTTGGTCACTATCTATTTCTGTATATGGGTCCAAGGCATCAATTTTTATTAAGTTAACTGTTGCCCCATTGTCCAACATGAATGTTAGCCATGGTCTTCTTCGTCTTGGTACTTTTAGTCTGATGGCTGTTGGCTCGTCATTTTCTTCATCTTCATTTCCATCTCTATGTCTCGTACAAGGCGCAATCCTGTGGACCTTTCCTGGCTCTTAACGATACACATATCCTCATTACGATAGAATACACTTATAAAAAAAATGTCAACCCCTAAATCGTCCCGGAAGCCCTTCAAATAGGGGTTGGAAGGAGGTAAATATAGGTAAAAAATCTAACTTGGCCTAATAAAAGTCTTACGGTTTTCTACTTTACACATATCCTCATTATAATAGAATACACTAACGAAAAAAATTTCAACACCTAACTCGTCCCGGAAGCCCTTCAAATAGAGGTTGGAAGGTGGTGAATATAGGTAAAAAAATTCTAACTCGGCCTAATAAAAGTCTAACGGTTTTCTACTATACACATATCCTCATTACGATACAATACACTTATAAAAAAAATGTCAACCCCTAACTCGTCCCGGAAGCCGTTTAAATAGGGGTTGGAAGGGGGTGAATATAGGTAAAAAAATTGTAACATGGCCTAATAAAAGTTTTACGGTCTTCTACTTCGTACATACCCTTATTGTAATAGAATACACTTATAATAAAAATTTTAAACCCTAACTCGTCCCGGAAGCCCTTCAAATAGGGGTTGGAAGGTGGTAAACATAGGTAAAAAAATTCTAACTTGGCCTAATAAAAGTCTTACGGTTTTCTACTATATACATATCCTCATTACGATAGAATACACTTATAAAAAAAATGTAAACCTCTAACTCGTCCCGGAAGCCGTTTAAATAGGGGTTGGAAGGGGGTGAATATAGGTAAAAAAATTGTAACATAGCCTAATAAAAGTTTTACGGTTTTCTACTTCGTACATATCCTCATTATAATAGAGTACACTAACAAAAAAAATTTCAACCCCTAACTCGTCCCAGAAGCCCTTCAAATAGGGGTTGGAAGGTGGTGAATATAGGTAAAAAAATTCTAACTTGGCCTAATAAAAGTCTTACGGTTTTCTACTTCATACATACCCTCATTAGGATAGAATACACTTACAAAAAAAATTACAACCCTTAACTCCTCCCGGAAGCCCTTCAAATAGGGGTCGCAATGGGGGTAAATATAGATAAAAAATTCTAACTTGGCCTAATAAAAGTCTTACAGTTTTCTACTATACACATATCCTCATTACGATAGAATACACTTTTAAAAAAAATGTCAACCCCTAAATCGTCCCGGAAGCCCTTCAAATAGGGGTTGGAATGTTGTAAACATAGGTATAAAAAATTCTAACTTGGCCCAATAAAAGTCTTACGGTTTTTTACTTCATACATACCCTCACTAGGATAGAATACACTTATAAAAAAAATGTCAACCCCTAACTCGTCCCGGAAGCCGTTTAAATAGGGGTTGGAAGGGTGTGAATATAGGTAAAAAAATTGTAACATGGCCTAATTAAAGTTTTACGGTTTTCTACTTCGTACATACCCTCATTGTAATGGAATACACTTATAATAAAAATTTTAAACCCTTAACTCGTCCCGGAAGCCCGTCAAATAGGAGTCGCAATGGGGGTAAATATAGATAAAAAATTCTAACTTGGCCTAATAAAAGTCTTACGGTTTTCTACTTTACACATATCCTCATTACGATAGAATAAACTTATGAAAAAAATGTTAACCCTGAACTCGTCCCGGAATTCCTTCAAATAGGGGTTGGAAGGAGGTAAATATAGGTAAAAAATCTAACTTGGCCGGGGAAGGGCTTCCGGGACGAGTTAGGGATTATAATTTTTTTATAAGTGTATTCCATTACAATGAGGGTATGTACGAAGTAGAAATCCGTAAAACTATTATTAGGCCAAGTTAGAATTTTTTATATATATTTACCCCCATTGCGACCCCTATTTGAAGGGCTTCCGGGATGATTTAAGGGTTTTAATTTTTTTTGTAAGTGTATTCTATCCGAATGAGGGTATGAATGAAGTAGAAAAATGTAAGACGTTTATTAGGCCAAGTTAGAATTTTGTATCTATATGCACCCCCTTCCAACCCCTATTTAAACGGCTTCCGGGACGAGTTAGGGGTTGACATTTTTTTCATAAGTGTATTCTATCGTAATGAGGATATGTGTAAAGTAGAAAACCGTAAGACTTTTATTAGGCCAAGTTAGAATTTTTTTACCTATGTTTACCACCTTCCAACCCCTATTTGAAGGGCTTCCGGACAGAGTTAGGGTTTAAAATGTTTATTATAAGTGTATTCTATTACGATGAGGGTATGTACGAAGTAGAAAACCGTAAAACTTTTATTAGGCTATGTTACAATTTTTTTACCTATATTCACCCCCTTCCAAACCCTATTTAAACGGCTTCCGGGACGAGTTAGAGGTTTACATTTTTTTTATAAGTGTATTCAATTATAATGAGGATATGTGTAAAGTAGAAAACCGTAAGAATTTTATTAGGCCAAGTTAGAATTTTTTTACCTATGTTTACCACCTTCCAACCCCTATTTGCAGGGCTTCCGGAACGAGTTCGGGGTAAAATTTTTATTATAAGTGTATTCTATTACAATGACGGTATGTACGAAGTAGAAAACCGTAACACTTTTATTAGGTCATGTTACAATTTTTTTACCTATATTCACCCCCTTCCAACCCCTATTTAAACGGCTTCCGGGACGAGTCAGGGGTTGATATTTTTTTTATAAGTGTATTCTATCGTAATGAGGATATGTGAAAAGTAGAAAACCGTAAGACTTTTATTAGGCCAAGTTAGAATTTTTTATCTATATTTACCCCCATTGCGACCCCTATTTGAAGGGCTTCCGGGATGATTTAAGGGTTGTATTTTTTTTGTAAGTGTATTCTATCCTAATGAGGGAATGTATGAAGTAGAAAACCGTAAGACTTTTATTAGGCCAAGTTAGAATTTTTTTACATATATTCACCACCTTCCAACCCCTATTTGAAGGGCTTCTGGGACGAGTTAGGGGTTGAAATTTTTTTCGTTAGTGTATTCTATTATAATGAGGATATGAGTAAAGTAGAAAACCGTAAGACTTTTATTAGGCCAAGTTAGAAGTTTTTTACCTATGTTTACCACCTTCCAACCCCTATTTGAAGGGCTCCCGGGACGAGGTAGGGGTTGAAATTTTTTTGGTTAGTGTATTCTATTATAATGAGGATATTTGTAAAGTAGAACACCGTAAGACTTTTATTAGGCCAAGTTAGATTTTTTACCTATATTTACCTCCTTCCAACCCCTATTTGAAGGACTTCCGGGACGATTTTGGGTTTAAAATGTTGATTATAAGTGTATTCCATTACAATGAGGGTATGTAAGAAGTAGAAAACCTTAAAGCTTTTATTAGGCCATGTTACAATTTTTTTACCTATATTCACCCACTTCCAACCCATATTTGAAGGGCTTCCGGGACGAGTTAAGGGTTGACATTTTTTTCATAAGTGTATTCTATCGTAATGAGGATATGTGTAAAGTAGAAAACCGTAAGACTCTTATTAGGCCAAGTTAGAATTTTTTTTCCTATGTTTACCACATTCCAACCCCTATTTGAAGGGCTTCCGGGACGAGTTAGGGATTAAAATTTTTATTATAAGTGTATTCTATTACAATGAAGGTATGTAAGAAGTAGAAAACCGTAAAACTTTTATTAGGCCATGTTACAATTTTTTTACCTATATTCGCCCCTTTCCAACCCCTATTTAAACGGCTTCCGGGACGAGTTAGGGGTTGACATTTTTTTTATAAGTGTACTCTATCGTAATGAGGATATGTGTAAAGTAGAAAACCGTAAAACTTTTATTAGGCCAAGTTAGAATTTTTTATCTATATTTACCCCCATTGCGACCCCTATTTGAAGGGCTTCCGGGACGAGTTAGGGTTTAAAATTTTTATTATAAGTGTATTCTATTACAATAAGGGTATGTACGAAGTAGAAAACCGTGACACTTTTATTAGGCCATGTTACAATTTTTTTACCTATATTCACCCCCTCCCAAGCCCTATTTCAACGGCTTCCGGGACGAGTTAGGGGTTGACATTTTTTTTATAAGTGTATTCGGCCGTAATGGGGATATGTGTAGAGTAGAAAACCGTAAGACTTTTATTAGGCCAAGTTAGAATTTTTTATCTATATTTACCCCCATTGCGACCCCTATTTGAAGGGCTTCCGGGACGATTTTGGGTTTAAAATGTTTATTATAAGTGTATTCCATTACAATGAGGGTATGTAAGAAGTAGAAAACCTTAAAGCTTTTATTAGGCCATGTTACAATTTTTTTACCTATATTCACCCACTTCCAACCCCTATTTGAAGGGCTTCCGGGACGAGTTAGGGGTTGACATTTTTTTTATAAGTGTATTCGACCGTAATGGGGATATGTGTAGAGTAGAAAACCGTAAGACTTTTATTAGGCCAAGTTAGAATTTTTTATCTATGTTTACCACCTTCCAACCCCTATTTGAAGGGCTCCCGGGACGAGGTAGGGGTTGAAATTTTTTTGGTTAGTGTATTCTATTATAATGAGGATATGTGTAAAGTAGAACACCGTAAGACTTTTATTAGGCCAAGTTAGATTTTTTACCTATATTCACCCCCTTCCAACCCCTATTTAAACGGCTTCCGGTACGAGTTAGGGGTTGACATCTTTTTATAAGTGTATTCTATCGTAATGAGGATACGTGTATAGTAGAAAACCGTAAGACTTTTATTAGGCCAAGTTAGAATTTTTTATCTATATTTACCCCCATTGCGACCCCTATTTGAAGGGCTTCCGGGATGATTTAAAGGTTGTAATTTTTTTTGTAAGTAGATTCTGTCCTAATGAGGGTATGTATGAAGTAGAAAACCGTAAGACTTTTATTAGGCCAAGTTACAATTTTTTTACCTATATTCACCCCCTCCCAAGCCCTATTTAAACGGCTTCCGGGACGAGTTAGGGGTTGACATTTTTTTTATAAGTGTATTCGACCGTAATGGGGATATGTGTAGAGTAGAAAACCGTAAGACTTTTATTAGGCCAAGTTAGAATTTTTTGTCTATATTTACCCCCATTGCGACCCCTATTTGAAGGTCTTCCGGGACGAGTTAAGGGTTGCAGTTTTTTTTGTAAGTGTATTCTATTACAATAAGGGTATGTACGAAGTAGAAAACCGTGACACTTTTATTAGGCCATGTTACAATTTTTTTACCTATATTCACCCCCTCCCAAGCCCTATTTCAACGGCTTCCGGGACGAGTTAGGGGTTGACATTTTTTTATAAGTGTATTCTATCGTATTGAGGATATGTGTAAAGTAGAAAACCGTAAAACTTTTATTAGGCCAAGTTAGAATTTTTTATCTATATTTACCCCCATTGCGACCCCTATTTGAAGGGCTTCCGGGACGAGTTAGGGTTTAAAATTTTTATTATAAGTGTATTCTATTACAATAAGGGTATGTACGAAGTAGAAAACCGTGACACTTTTATTAGGCCATGTTACAATTTTTTTACCTATATTCACCCCCTCCCAAGCCCTATTTCAACGGCTTCCGGGACGAGTTAGGGGTTGACATTTTTTTTATAAGTGTATTCGGCCGTAATGGGGATATGTGTAGAGTAGAAAACCGTAAGACTTTTATTAGGCCAAGTTAGAATTTTTTATCTATATTTACCCCCATTGCGACCCCTATTTGAAGGTCTTCCGGGACGAGTTAAGGGTTGCAGTTTTTTTTGTAAGTGTATTCTATCCTAATGAGGGTATGTATGAAGTAGAAAACGGTAAGACTTTTATTTGGCCAAGTTAGAATTTTTTTACCTATATTCACCCACTTCCAACCCCTATTTGAAGGGCTTCCGGGACGAGTTAGGGGTTGACATTTTTTTTATAAGTGTATTCGACCGTAATGGGGATATGTGTAGAGTAGAACACCGTAAGACTTTTATTAGGCCAAGTTAGATTTTTTACCTATATTCACCCCCTTCCAACCCCTATTTAAACGGCTTCCGGTACGAGTTAGGGGTTGACATCTTTTTATAAGTGTATTCTATCGTAATGAGGATACGTGTATAGTAGAAAACCGTAAGACTTTTATTAGGCCAAGTTAGAATTTTTTATCTATATTTACCCCCATTGCGACCCCTATTTGAAGGGCTTCCGGGATGATTTAAGGGTTTTAATTTTTTTTGTAAGTGTATTCTATCCGAATGAGGGTATGAATGAAGTAGAAAACTGTAAGACTTTTATTAGGCCAAGTTAGAATTTTTTATCTATATTCACCCCCTTCCAACCCCTATTTAAACGGCTTCCGAGACGAGTTAGGGGTTGACATTTTTTTCATAAGTGTATTCTATCGTAATGAGGATATGTGTAAAGTAGAAAACCGTAAGACTTTTATTAGGCCAAGTTAGAATTTTTTTACCTATGTTTACCACCTTCCAACCCCTATTTGAAGGGCTTCCGGGCAGAGTTAGGGTTTAAAATGTTTATTATAAGTGTATTCTATTACGATGAGGGTATGTACGAAGTAGAAAACCGTAAAACTTTTATTAGGCCATGTTACAATTTTTTTACCTATATTCACCCCCTTCTTTCCCTATTTAAACGGCTTCCGGGACGAGTTAGGGGTTGACATTTTTTTTATCAGTATATTCTATCCTACTGAGGGTATGTATGAAGTAAAAAACCGTAAGACTATTATTAGGCCAAGTTAGAATTTTTTTTTACCTATGTTTACCACATTCCAACACCTATTTGAAGGGCTTCCGGGACGAGTTAGGGATTAAAATTTTTATTATAGGTGTATTCTATTACAATAAGGGTATGTAAGAAGTAGAAAACTGTAAAACTTTTATTAGGCCATGTTACAATTTTTTTACCTATATTCGCCCCCTTCCAACCCCTATTTAAACGGCTTTCGGGACGAGTTAGGGGTTGACATTTTTTTTATAAGTGTATTCTATCGTATTGAGGATATGTGTAAAGTAGAAAACCGTAAAACTTTTATTAGGCCAAGTTAGAATTTTTAATCTATATTTACCCCCATTGCGACCCCTATTTGAAGGGCTTCCGGGATGATTTAAAGGTTGTAATTTTTTTTGTAAGTGTATTCTGTCCTAATGAGGGTATGTATGAAGTAGAAAACCGTAAGACTTTTATTAGGCCAAGTTAGAATTTTTTTACCTATATTCACCACCTTCCAACCCCTATTTAAACGGCTTCCGGGACGAGTTAGGGGTTGACATTTTTTTTATAAGTGTATTCTATCGTATTGAGGATATGTGTAAAGTAGAAAACCGTAAAACTTTTATTAGGCCAAGTTAGAATTTTTAATCTATATTTACCCCCATTGCGACCCCTATTTGAAGGGCTTCCGGGATGATTTAAAGGTTGTAATTTTTTTTGTAAGTGTATTCTGTCCTAATGAGGGTATGTATGAAGTAGAAAACCGTAAGACTTTTATTAGGCCAAGTTAGAATTTTTTTACCTATATTCACCACCTTCCAACCCCTATTTGAAGGGCTTCAGGGACGAGTTAGGGTTTAAAATTTTTATTATAAGTGTATTCTATTACAATAAGGGTATGTACGAAGTAGAAAACCGTGAAACTTTTATTAGGCCATGTTACAATTTTTTTACCTATATACACCCCCTCCCAAGCCCTATTTCAACGGCTTCCGGGACGAGTTAGGGGTTGACATTTTTTTTATAAGTGTATTCGACCGTAATGGGGATATGTGTAGAGTAGAAAACCGTAAGACTTTTATTAGGCCAAGTTAGAATTTTTTATCTATGTTTACCACCTTCCAACCCCTATTTGAAGGGCTCCCGGGACGAGGTAGGGGTTGAAATTTTTTTGGTTAGTGTATTCTATTATAATGAGGATATGTGTAAAGTAGAACACCGTAAGACTTTTATTAGGCCAAGTTAGATTTTTTACCTATATTCACCCCCTTCCAACCCCTATTTAAACGGCTTCCGGTACGAGTTAGGGGTTGACATCTTTTTATAAGTGTATTCTATCGTAATGAGGATACGTGTATAGTAGAAAACCGTAAGACTTTTATTAGGCCAAGTTAGAATTTTTTATCTATATTTACCCCCATTGCGACCCCTATTTGAAGGGCTTCCGGGATGATTTAAGGGTTTTAATTTTTTTTGTAAGTGTATTCTATCCGAATGAGGGTATGAATGAAGTAGAAAACTGTAAGACTTTTATTAGGCCAAGTTAGAATTTTTTATCTATATTCACCCCCTTCCAACCCCTATTTAAACGGCTTCCGGGACGAGTTAGGGGTTGACATTTTTTTCATAAGTGTATTCTATCGTAATGAGGATATGTGTAAAGTAGAAAACCGTAAGACTTTTATTAGGCCAAGTTAGAATTTTTTTACCTATGTTTACCACCTTCCAACCCCTATTTGAAGGGCTTCCGGGCAGAGTTAGGGTTTAAAATGTTTATTATAAGTGTATTCTATTACGATGAGGGTATGTATGAAGTAGAAAACGGTAAGACTTTTATTTGGCCAAGTTAGAATTTTTTTACCTATATTCACCCCCTTCTTTCCCTATTTGAACGGCTTCCGGGACGAGTTAGGGGTTGACATTTTTTTTATAAGTGTATTCGACCGTAATGGGGATATGTGTAGAGTAGAACACCGTAAGACTTTTATTAGGCCAAGTTAGATTTTTTACCTATATTCACCCCCTTCCAACCCCTATTTAAACGGCTTCCGGTACGAGTTAGGGGTTGACATCTTTTTATAAGTGTATTCTATCGTAATGAGGATACGTGTATAGTAGAAAACCGTAAGACTTTTATTAGGCCAAGTTAGAATTTTTTATCTATATTTACCCCCATTGCGACCCCTATTTGAAGGGCTTCCGGGATGATTTAAGGGTTTTAATTTTTTTTGTAAGTGTATTCTATCCGAATGAGGGTATGAATGAAGTAGAAAACTGTAAGACTTTTATTAGGCCAAGTTAGAATTTTTTATCTATATTCACCCCCTTCCAACCCCTATTTAAACGGCTTCCGGGACGAGTTAGGGGTTGACATTTTTTTCATAAGTGTATTCTATCGTAATGAGGATATGTGTAAAGTAGAAAACCGTAAGACTTTTATTAGGCCAAGTTAGAATTTTTTTACCTATGTTTACCACCTTCCAACCCCTATTTGAAGGGCTTCCGGGCAGAGTTAGGGTTTAAAATGTTTATTATAAGTGTATTCTATTACGATGAGGGTATGTACGAAGTAGAAAACCGTAAAACTTTTATTAGGCCATGTTACAATTTTTTTACCTATATTCACCCCCTTCTTTCCCTATTTAAACGGCTTCCGGGACGAGTTAGGGGTTGACATTTTTTTTATCAGTGTATTCTATCCTACTGAGGGTATGTATGAAGTAAAAAACCGTAAGACTATTATTAGGCCAAGTTAGAATTTTTTTTTACCTATGTTTACCACATTCCAACACCTATTAGAAGGGCTTCCGGGACAAGTTAGGGATTAAAATTTTTATTATAGGTGTATTCTATTACAATAAGGGTATGTAAGAAGTAGAAAACTGTAAAACTTTTATTAGGCCATGTTACAATTTTTTTACCTATATTCGCCCCCTTCCAACCCCTATTTAAACGGCTTTCGGGACGAGTTAGGGGTTGACATTTTTTTTATAAGTGTATTCTATCGTATTGAGGATATGTGTAAAGTAGAAAACCGTAAAACTTTTATTAGGCCAAGTTAGAATTTTTAATCTATATTTACCCCCATTGCGACCCCTATTTGAAGGGCTTCCGGGATGATTTAAAGGTTGTAATTTTTTTTGTAAGTGTATTCTGTCCTAATGAGGGTATGTATGAAGTAGAAAACCGTAAGACTTTTATTAGGCCAAGTTAGAATTTTTTTACCTATATTCACCACCTTCCAACCCCTATTTAAACGGCTTCCGGGACGAGTTAGGGGTTGACATTTTTTTAAGTGTATTCTATCGTAATGAGGATATGTGTAAAGTAGAAAACCGTAAGACTATTATTAGGCCAAGTTAGAATTTTTTTACCTATGTTTACCACATTCCAACCCCTATTTGAAGGGCTTCAGGGACGAGTTAGGGTTTAAAATTTTTATTATAAGTGTATTCTATTACAATAAGGGTATGTACGAAGTAGAAAACCGTGAAACTTTTATTAGGCCATGTTACAATTTTTTTACCTATATTCACCCCCTCCCAAGCCCTATTTCAACGGCTTCCGGGACGAGTTAGGGGTTGACATTTTTTTTATAAGTGTATTCGACCGTAATGGGGATATGTGTAGAGTAGAAAACCGTAAGACTTTTATTAGGCCAAGTTAGAATTTTTTATCTATGTTTACCACCTTCCAACCCCTATTTGAAGGGCTCCCGGGACGAGGTAGGGGTTGAAATTTTTTTGGTTAGTGTATTCTATTATAATGAGGATATGTGTAAAGTAGAACACCGTAAGACTTTTATTAGGCCAAGTTAGATTTTTTACCTATATTCACCCCCTTCCAACCCCTATTTAAACGGCTTCCGGTACGAGTTAGGGGTTGACATCTTTTTATAAGTGTATTCTATCGTAATGAGGATACGTGTATAGTAGAAAACCGTAAGACTTTTATTAGGCCAAGTTAGAATTTTTTATCTATATTTACCCCCATTGCGACCCCTATTTGAAGGGCTTCCGGGATGATTTAAGGGTTTTAATTTTTTTTGTAAGTGTATTCTATCCGAATGAGGGTATGAATGAAGTAGAAAACTGTAAGACTTTTATTAGGCCAAGTTAGAATTTTTTATCTATATTCACCCCCTTCCAACCCCTATTTAAACGGCTTCCGGGACGAGTTAGGGGTTGACATTTTTTTCATAAGTGTATTCTATCGTAATGAGGATATGTGTAAAGTAGAAAACCGTAAGACTTTTATTAGGCCAAGTTAGAATTTTTTTACCTATGTTTACCACCTTCCAACCCCTATTTGAAGGGCTTCCGGGCAGAGTTAGGGTTTAAAATGTTTATTATAAGTGTATTCTATTACGATGAGGGTATGTACGAAGTAGAAAACCGTAAAACTTTTATTAGGCCATGTTACAATTTTTTTACCTATATTCACCCCCTTCTTTCCCTATTTGAACGGCTTCCGGGACGAGTTAGGGGTTGACATTTTTTTTATCAGTGTATTCTATCCTACTGAGGGTATGTATGAAGTAAAAAACCGTAAGACTATTATTAGACGAAGTTAGAATTTTTTTACCTATGTTTACCACCTTCCAACCCCTATTTGAAGGGCTTCCGGGCAGAGTTAGGGTTTAAAATGTTTATTATAAGTGTATTCTATTACGATGAGGGTATGTACGAAGTAGAAAACCGTAAAACTTTTATTAGGCCATGTTACAATTTTTTTACCTATATTCACCCCCTTCTTTCCCTATTTGAACGGCTTCCGGGACGAGTTAGGGGTTGACATTTTTTTTATCAGTGTATTCTATCCTACTGAGGGTATGTATGAAGTAAAAAACCGTAAGACTATTATTAGACGAAGTTAGAATTTTTTTACCTATGTTTACCACCTTCCAACCCCTATTTGAAGGGCTTCCGGGCAGAGTTAGGGTTTAAAATGTTTATTATAAGTGTATTCTATTACGATGAGGGTATGTACGAAGTAGAAAACCGTAAAACTTTTATTAGGCCATGTTACAATTTTTTTACCTATATTCACCCCCTTCTTTCCCTATTTGAACGGCTTCCGGGACGAGTTAGGGGTTGACATTTTTTTTATCAGTGTATTCTATCCTACTGAGGGTATGTATGAAGTAAAAAACCGTAAGACTATTATTAGACGAAGTTAGAATTTTTTTTAACCTATGTTTACCACATTCCAACCCCTATTTGAAGGGCTTCCGGGACGAGTAAGGGATTAAAATTTTTATTATAAGTGTACTCTATTACAATGAGGGTATGTACGAAGTAGAAAACCGTAAGACTTTTATTAGGCCAAGTTAGAATTTTTTTACCTATATTCACCACCTTCCAACCCCTATTTAAACGGCTTCCGGGACGAGTTAGGGGTTGACATTTTTTTTAAGTGTATTCTATCGTAATGAGGATATGTGTAAAGTAGAAAACCGTAAGACTATTATTAGGCCAAGTTAGAATTTTTTATCTATATTTACCCCCATTGCGACTCCTATTTGAAGGGCTTCCGGGACGAGTTAAGGGTTTTAAATTTTTATTATAAGTGTATTCCATTACAATGAGGGTATGTACGAAGTAGAAAATCGTAAAACTTTTATTAGGCCATGTTACAATTTTTTTACCTATATTCACCCCCTTCCAACCCCTATTTAAACGGCTTCCGGGACGAGTTAGGGGTTGACATTTTTTTATAAGTGTATTCTATCCTAGTGAGGGTATGTATGAAGTAAAAAACCGTAAGACTTTTATTAGGCCAAGTTAGAATTTTTTTTACCTATGTTTACCACATTCCAACCCCTATTTGAAGGGCTTCCGGGACGAGTTAGGGATTAAAATTTTTATTATAGGTGTATTCTATTACAATAAGGGTATGTAAGAAGTAGAAAACCGTAAGACTTTTATTAGGCCATGTTACAATTTTTTTACCTATATTCACCACCTTCCAACCCCTATTTAAACGGCTTCCGGGACGAGTTAGGGGTTGAAATTTTTTTGGTTAGTGTATTCTATTATAATGAGGATATGTGTAAAGTAGAACACCGTAAGACTTTTATTAGGCCAAGTTAGATTTTTTACCTATATTCACCCCCTTCCAACCCCTATTTAAACGGCTTCCGGTACGAGTTAGGGGTTGACATCTTTTTATAAGTGTATTCTATCGTAATGAGGATACGTGTATAGTAGAAAACCGTAAGACTTTTATTAGGCCAAGTTAGAATTTTTTATCTATATTTACCCCCATTGCGACCCCTATTTGAAGGGCTTCCGGGATGATTTAAGGGTTTTAATTTTTTTTGTAAGTGTATTCTATCCGAATGAGGGTATGAATGAAGTAGAAAACTGTAAGACTTTTATTAGGCCAAGTTAGAATTTTTTATCTATATTCACCCCCTTCCAACCCCTATTTAAACGGCTTCCGGGACGAGTTAGGGGTTGACATTTTTTTCATAAGTGTATTCTATCGTAATGAGGATATGTGTAAAGTAGAAAACCGTAAGACTTTTATTAGGCCAAGTTAGAATTTTTTTACCTATGTTTACCACCTTCCAACCCCTATTTGAAGGGCTTCCGGGCAGAGTTAGGGTTTAAAATGTTTATTATAAGTGTATTCTATTACGATGAGGGTATGTACGAAGTAGAAAACCGTAAAACTTTTATTAGGCCATGTTACAATTTTTTTACCTATATTCACCCCCTTCTTTCCCTATTTGAACGGCTTCCGGGACGAGTTAGGGGTTGACATTTTTTTTATCAGTGTATTCTATCCTACTGAGGGTATGTATGAAGTAAAAAACCGTAAGACTATTATTAGACGAAGTTAGAATTTTTTTACCTATGTTTACCACCTTCCAACCCCTATTTGAAGGGCTTCCGGGCAGAGTTAGGGTTTAAAATGTTTATTATAAGTGTATTCTATTACGATGAGGGTATGTACGAAGTAGAAAACCGTAAAACTTTTATTAGGCCATGTTACAATTTTTTTACCTATATTCACCCCCTTCTTTCCCTATTTGAACGGCTTCCGGGACGAGTTAGGGGTTGACATTTTTTTTATCAGTGTATTCTATCCTACTGAGGGTATGTATGAAGTAAAAAACCGTAAGACTATTATTAGACGAAGTTAGAATTTTTTTACCTATGTTTACCACCTTCCAACCCCTATTTGAAGGGCTTCCGGGCAGAGTTAGGGTTTAAAATGTTTATTATAAGTGTATTCTATTACGATGAGGGTATGTACGAAGTAGAAAACCGTAAAACTTTTATTAGGCCATGTTACAATTTTTTTACCTATATTCACCCCCTTCTTTCCCTATTTGAACGGCTTCCGG
The DNA here is from genome assembly GCA_949152435.1 of Gastracanthus pulcherrimus. Classification (NCBI taxonomy): domain Eukaryota; kingdom Metazoa; phylum Arthropoda; class Insecta; order Hymenoptera; family Pteromalidae; genus Gastracanthus; species Gastracanthus pulcherrimus. The sequence goes on from OX424575.1 coordinate 89,211,525, forward strand.
GACGAGTTAGGGGTTGACATTTTTTTTATCAGTGTATTCTATCCTACTGAGGGTATGTATGAAGTAAAAAACCGTAAGACTATTATTAGACGAAGTTAGAATTTTTTTTAACCTATGTTTACCACATTCCAACCCCTATTTGAAGGGCTTCCGGGACGAGTAAGGGATTAAAATTTTTATTATAAGTGTACTCTATTACAATGAGGGTATGTACGAAGTAGAAAACCGTAAGACTTTTATTAGGCCAAGTTAGAATTTTTTTACCTATATTCACCACCTTCCAACCCCTATTTAAACGGCTTCCGGGACGAGTTAGGGGTTGACATTTTTTTTAAGTGTATTCTATCGTAATGAGGATATGTGTAAAGTAGAAAACCGTAAGACTATTATTAGGCCAAGTTAGAATTTTTTATCTATATTTACCCCCATTGCGACTCCTATTTGAAGGGCTTCCGGGACGAGTTAAGGGTTTTAAATTTTTATTATAAGTGTATTCCATTACAATGAGGGTATGTACGAAGTAGAAAATCGTAAAACTTTTATTAGGCCATGTTACAATTTTTTTACCTATATTCACCCCCTTCCAACCCCTATTTAAACGGCTTCCGGGACGAGTTAGGGGTTGACATTTTTTTATAAGTGTATTCTATCCTAGTGAGGGTATGTATGAAGTAAAAAACCGTAAGACTTTTATTAGGCCAAGTTAGAATTTTTTTTACCTATGTTTACCACATTCCAACCCCTATTTGAAGGGCTTCCGGGACGAGTTAGGGATTAAAATTTTTATTATAGGTGTATTCTATTATAATAAGGGTATGTAAGAAGTAGAAAACCGTAAAACTTTTATTAGGCCATGTTACAATTTTTTTACCTATATTCACCACCTTCCAACCCCTATTTAAACGGCTTCCGGGACGAGTTAGGGGTTGACATTTTTTTTAAGTGTATTCTATCGTAATGAGGATATGTGTAAAGTAGAAAACCGTAAGACTATTATTAGGCCAAGTTAGAATTTTTTTACCTATATTCACCCCCTTCCAATCCCTATTTAAACTGCTTCCGGGACGAGTTAGGGGTTGACATCTTTTTATAAGTGTATTCTATCGTAATGAGGATACGTGTATAGTAGAAAACCGTAAGACTTTTATTAGGCCAAGTTAGAATTTTTTATCTATATTTACCCCGATTGCGACCCCTATTTGAAGGGCTTCCGCGATGATTTAAGGGTTTTAATTTTTTTTGTAAGTGTATTCTATCCGAATGAGGGTATGAATGAAGTAGAACACTGTAAGACTTTTATTAGGCCAAGTTAGAATTTTTTATCTATATTCACCCCCTTCCAACCCCTATTTAAACGGCTTCCGGGACGAGTTAGGAGTTGACATTTTTTTCATAAGTGTATTCTATCGTAATGAGGATATGTGTCAAGTAGAAAACCGTAAGACTTTTATTAGGCCAAGTTAGAATTTTTTTACCTATGTTTACCACCTTCCAACCCCTATTTGAAGGGCTTCCGGGACGAGTTCGGGGTAAAATTTTTATTATAAGTGTATTCTATTACAATGACGGTATGTACGAAGTAGAAAACCGTAAGACTTTTATTAGGCCAAGTTAGAATTTTTTTACCTATGTTTACCACCTTCCAACCCCTATTTGAAGGGCTTCCGGGACGAGTTCGGGGTAAAATTTTTATTATAAGTGTATTCTATTACAATGACGGTATGTACGAAGTAGAAAACCGTAACACTTTTATTAGGCCATGTTACAATTTTTTTACCTATATTCACCCCCTTCCAACCCCTATTTAAACGGCTTCCGGGACGAGTCAGGGCTTGACATTTTTTTTATAAGTGTATTCTATCGTAATGAGGATATGTGAAAAGTAGAAAACCGTAAGACTTTTATTAGGCCAAGTTAGAATTTTTTATCTATATTTACCCCCATTGCGGCCCCTATTTGAAGGGCTTCCGGGATGATTTAAGGGTTGTAATTTTTTTTGTAAGTGTATTCTATCCTAATGAGGGTATGTATGAAGTAGAAAACCGTAAGACTTTTATTAGGCCAAGCTAGAATTTTTTTACCTATATTCACCACCTTCCAACCCCTATTTGAAGGGCTTCCGGGACGAGTTAGGGGTTGAAATTTTTTTTGTTAGTGTATTCAATTATAATGAGGATATGTGTAAAGTAGAAAATCGTAAGACTTTTATTAAGCCAAGTTAGATTTTTTACCTATATTTACCTCCTTCCAACCCCTATTTGAAGGACTTCCGAGACGATTTTGGGTTTAAAATTTTTATTTTAAGTGTATTCCATTACAATGAGGGTATGTACGAAGTAGAAAACCGTAAAACTTTTATTAGGCCAAGTTAGAATTTTTTATCTATATTTACCCCCATTGCGACCCCTATTTGAAGGGCTTCCGCGACAAGTTAAGGGTTGTAATTTTTTTGTAAGTGTATTCTATCCTAATGAGGGTATGTATGAAGTAAAAAACCGTAAGACTTTGATTAGGCTAAGTTAGAATTTTTTTACCTATATTCACCCCCTTCCAATCCCTATTTAAACTGCTTCCGGGACGAGTTAGGGGTTGACATCTTTTTATAAGTGTATTCTATCGTAATGAGGATACGTGTAAAGTAGAAAACCGTAAGACTATTATTAGGCCAAGTTAGAATTTTTTATCTATATTTACCCCCATTGCGACTCCTATTTGAAGGGCTTCCGGACGAGTTAAGGGTTTTAAATTTTTATTATAAGTGTATTCCATTACAATGAGGGTATGTACGAAGTAGAAAATCGTAAAACTTTTATTAGGCCATGTTACAATTTTTTTACCTATATTCACGCCCTTCCAACCCCTATTTAAACGGCTTCCGGGACGAGTTAGGGGTTGACATTTTTTTATAAGTGTATTCTATCCTAGTGAGGGTATGTATGAAGTAAAAAACCGTAAGACTTTTATTAGGCCAAGTTAGAATTTTTTTTACCTATGTTTACCACATTCCAACCCCTATTTGAAGGGCTTCCGGGACGAGTTAGGGATTAAAATTTTTATTATAGGTGTATTTTATTACAATAAGGGTATGTAAGAAGTAGAAAACCGTAAAACTTTTATTAGGCCATGTTACAATTTTTTTACCTATATTCACCACCTTCCAACCCCTATTTAAACGGCTTCCGGGACGAGTTAGGGGTTGACATTTTTTTTAAGTGTATTCTATCGTAATGAGGATATGTGTAAAGTAGAAAACCGTAAGACTATTATTAGGCCAAGTTAGAATTTTTTTACCTATGTTTACCACATTCCAACCCCTATTTGAAGGGCTTCAGGGACGAGTTAGGGTTTAAAATTTTTATTATAAGTGTATTCTATTACAATAAGGGTATGTACGAAGTAGAAAACCGTGAAACTTTTATTAGGCCATGTTACAATTTTTTTACCTATATTCACCCCCTCCCAAGCCCTATTTCAACGGCTTCCGGGACGAGTTAGGGGTTGACATTTTTTTTATAAGTGTATTCAACCGTAATGGGGATATGTGTAGAGTAGAAAACCGTAAGACTTTTATTAGGCCAAGTTAGAATTTTTTATCTATATTTACCCCCATTGGGACCCCTATTTGAAGGGCTTCCGGGATGATTTAAGGGTTGTAATTTTTTTTGTAAGTGTATTCTATCCTAATGAGGGTATGTATGAAGTAAAAAACCGTAAGACTTTTATTAGGCTAAGTTAGAATTTTTTTACCAATATTCACCCACTTCCAACCACTATTTGAAGGGCTTCCGGGACGATTTAAGGGTTGACATTTTTTTCATAAGTGTATTCTATCGTAATGAGGATATGTGTCAAGTAGAAAACCGTAAGACTTTTATTAGGCCAAGTTAGAATTTTTTTACCTATGTTTACCACCTTCCAACCCCTATTTGAAGGGCTTCCGGGACGAGTTCGGGGTAAAATTTTTATTATAAGTGTATTCTATTACAATGACGGTATGTACGAAGTAGAAAACCGTAACACTTTTATTAGGCCATGTTACAATTTTTTTACCTATATTCACCCCCTTCCAACCCCTATTTAAACTGCTTCCGGGACGAGTTAGGGGTTGACATCTTTTTATAAGTGTATTCTATCGTAATGAGGATACGTGTATAGTAGAAAACCGTAAGACTTTTATTAGGCCAAGTTAGAATTTTTTATCTATATTTACCCCCATTGCGGCCCCTATTTGAAGGGCTTCCGGGATGATTTAAGGGTTGTAATTTTTTTTGTAAGTGTATTCTATCCTAATGAGGGTACGTATGAAGTAGAAAACCGTAAGACTTTTATTAGGCCAAGCTAGAATTTTTTTACCTATATTCACCACCTTCCAACCCCTATTTGAAGGGCTTCCGGGACGAGTTAGGGGTTGAAATTTTTTTTGTTAGTGTATTCAATTATAATGAGGATATGTGTAAAGTAGAAAATCGTAAGACTTTTATTAAGCCAAGTTAGATTTTTTACCTATATTTACCTCCTTCCAACCCCTATTTGAAGGACTTCCGAGACGATTTTGGGTTTAAAATTTTTATTTTAAGTGTATTCCATTACAATGAGGGTATGTACGAAGTAGAAAACCGTAAAACTTTTATTAGGCCAAGTTATAATTTTTTATCTATATTTACCCCCATTGCGACCCCTATTTGAAGGGCTTCCGCGACAAGTTAAGGGTTGTAATTTTTTTTGTAAGTGTATTCTATCCTAATGGGGGTATGTATGAAGTAAAAAACCGTAAGACTTTGATTAGGCCATGTTACAATTTTTTTACCTATATTCACCCCCTTCCAACCCCTATTTAAACGGCTTCCGGGACGAGTCAGGGCTTGACATTTTTTTTATAAGTGTATTCTATCGTAATGAGGATACGTGTATAGTAGAAAACCGTAAGACTTTTATTAGGCCAAGTTAGAATTTTTTATCTATATTTACCCCGATTGCGACCCCTATTTGAAGGGCTTCCGCGATGTTTTAAGGGTTTTAATTTTTTTTGTAAGTGTATTCTATCCGAATGAGGGTATGAATGAAGTAGAACACTGTAAGACTTTTATTAGGCCAAGTTAGAATTTTTTATCTATATTCACCCCCTTCCAACCCCTATTTAAACGGCTTCCGGGACGAGTTAGGAGTTGACATTTTTTTCATAAGTGTATTCTATCGTAATGAGGATATGTGTCAAGTAGAAAACCGTAAGACTTTTATTAGGCCAAGTTAGAATTTTTTTACCTATGTTTACCACCTTCCAACCCCTATTTGAAGGGCTTCCGGGACGAGTTCGGGGTAAAATTTTTATTATAAGTGTATTCTATTACAATGACGGTATGTACGAAGTAGAAAACCGTAAGACTTTTATTAGGCCAAGTTAGAATTTTTTTACCTATGTTTACCACCTTCCAACCCCTATTTGAAGGGCTTCCGGGACGAGTTCGGGGTAAAATTTTTATTATAAGTGTATTCTATTACAATGACGGTATGTACGAAGTAGAAAACCGTAACACTTTTATTAGGCCATGTTACAATTTTTTTACCTATATTCACCCCCTTCCAACCCCTATTTAAACGGCTTCCGGGACGAGTCAGGGCTTGACATTTTTTTTATAAGTGTATTCTATCGTAATGAGGATATGTGAAAAGTAGAAAACCGTAAGACTTTTATTAGGCCAAGTTAGAATTTTTTATCTATATTTACCCCCATTGCGGCCCCTATTTGAAGGGCTTCCGGGATGATTTAAGGGTTGTAATTTTTTTTGTAAGTGTATTCTATCCTAATGAGGGTATGTATGAAGTAGAAAACCGTAAGACTTTTATTAGGCCAAGCTAGAATTTTTTTACCTATATTCACCACCTTCCAACCCCTATTTGAAGGGCTTCCGGGACGAGTTAGTGGTTGAAATTTTTTTTGTTAGTGTATTCAATTATAATGAGGATATGTGTAAAGTAGAAAATCGTAATACTTTTATTAAGCCAAGTTAGATTTTTGACCTATATTTACCTCCTTCCAACCCCTATTTGAAGGACTTCCGAGACGATTTTGGATTTAAAATTTTTATTTTAAGTGTATTCCATTACAATGAGGGTATGTACGAAGTAGAAAACCGTAAAACTTTTATTAGGCCAAGTTAGAATTTTTTATCTATATTTACCCCCATTGCGACCCCTATTTGAAGGGCTTCCGCGACAAGTTAAGGGTTGTAATTTTTTTGTAAGTGTATTCTATCCTAATGAGGGTATGTATGAAGTAAAAAACCGTAAGACTTTGATTAGGCTAAGTTAGAATTTTTTTACCTATATTCACCCCCTTCCAATCCCTATTTAAACTGCTTCCGGGACGAGTTAGGGGTTGACATCTTTTTATAAGTGTATTCTATCGTAATGAGGATACGTGTATAGTAGAAAACCGTAAGACTTTTATTAGGCCAAGTTAGAATTTTTTATCTATATTTAACCCGATTGCGACCCCTATTTGAAGGGCTTCCGCGATGATTTAAGGGTTTTAATTTTTTTTGTAAGTGTATTCTATCCGAATGAGGGTATGAATGAAGTAGAACACTGTAAGACTTTTATTAGGCCAAGTTAGAATTTTTTATCTATATTCACCCCCTTCCAACCCCTATTTAAACGGCTTCCGGGACGAGTTAGGAGTTGACATTTTTTTCATAAGTGTATTCTATCGTAATGAGGATATGTGTAAAGTAGAAAACCGTAAGACTTTTATTAGGCCAAGTTAGAATTTTTTTACCTATGTTTACCACCTTCCAACCCCTATTTGAAGGGCTTCCGGGCAGAGTTAGGGTTTAAAATGTTTATTATAAGTGTATTGTATTACAATGAGGGTATGTACGAAGTAGAAAACCGTAAAACTTTTATTAGGCTATGTTAGAATTTTTTTACCTATATTCACCCCCTTCCAACCCCTATTTAAACGGCTTCCGGGACGAGTTAGAGGTTTACATTTTTTTTATAAGTGTATTCTATCGTAATGAGGATATGTGTATAGTCGAAAACCGTAAGACTTTTATTAGGCCAAGTTAGAATTTTTTTACCTATGTTTACCACCTTCCAACCCCTATTTGAAGGGCTTCCGGGCAGAGTTAGGGTTTAAAATGTTTATTATAAGTGTATTCTATTACAATGAGGGTATGTACGAAGTAGAAAACCGTAAAACTTTTATTAGGCTATGTTACAATTTTTTTACCTATATTCACCCCCTTCCAACCCCTATTTAAACGGATTCCGGGACGAGTTAGAGGTTTACATTTTTTTATAAGTGTAATCTATCGTAATGAGGATATGTGTATAGTAGAAAACCGTAAGACTTTTATTAGGCCAAGTTAGAAGTTTTTTACCTATGTTTACCCCCATTGCGACCCCTATTTGAAGGTCTTCCGGGACGAGTTAAGGGTTGCAGTTTTTTTTACCTATGTTTACCACATTCCAACCCCTATTTGAAGAGCTTCAGGGACGAGTTAGGGTTTAAAATTTTTATTATAAGTGTATTCTATTACAATAAGGGTATGTACGAAGTAGAAAACCGTGAAACTTTTATTAGGCCATGTTACAATTTTTTTACCTATATTCACCCCCTCCCAAGCCCTATTTCAACGGCTTCCGGGACGAGTTAGGGGTTGACATTTCTTTTATAAGTGTATTCGACCGTAATGGGGATATGTGTAGAGTAGAAAACCGTAAGACTTTTATTAGGCCAAGTTAGAATTTTTTTACCTATGTTTACCACCTTCCAACCCCTATTTGAAGGGCTTACGGGACGAGTTAGGGGTTGAAATTTTTTTTGTTAGTGTATTCAATTATAATGAGGATATGTGTAAAGTAGAAAACCGTAAGACTTTTATTAAGCCAATTTAGATTTTTTACCTATATTTACCTCCTTCCAACCCCTATTTGAAGGGCTTCCGGGACGATTTTGGGTTTAAAATTTTTATTTTAAGTGTATTCCATTACAATGAGGGTATATACAAAGTAGAAAACCGTAAAATTTTTATTAGGCCATGTTACAATTTTTTTACCTATATAAACCCCCTTCCAACCCCTATTTAAACGGCTTCCGGGACGAGTTAATGGTTGCAATTTTTTTTGTAAGTGTATTCTATTCGAATGAGGGTATGTATGATGAAGAAAACTGTAAGGCTTTTATTATGCCAAATTAGAATTTTTTTACCTATATTCACCCACTTCCAACCCCTATTTGAATGGCTTCCGGGACGAGTTAAGGGTTTTAAATTTTTATTATAAGTGTATTCCATTACAATGAGGGTATGTACGAAGTAGAAAACCGTAAAACTTTTATTAGGCCATGTTACAATTTTTTTACCTATATTCACCCCCTTCCAAACCATATTTAAACGGCTTCCGGGACGAGTTAGGGGTTGACATTTTTTTTATAAGTGTATTCTATTACAATAAGGGTATGTAAGAAGTAGAAAACCGTAAAACTTTTATTAGGCCATGTTACAATTTTTTTACCTATATTCACCACCTTCCAACCCCTATTTAAACGGCTTCCGGGACGAGTTAGGGGTTGACATTTTTTTTAAGTGTATTCTATCGTAATGAGGATATGTGTAAAGTAGAAAACCGTAAGACTATTATTAGGCCAAGTTAGAATTTTTTTACCTATGTTTACCACATTCCAACCCCTATTTGAAGGGCTTCAGGGACGAGTTAGGGTTTAAAATTTTTATTATAAGTGTATTCTATTACAATAAGGGTATGTACGAAGTAGAAAACCGTGAAACTTTTATTAGGCCATGTTACAATTTTTTTTACCTATATTCACCCCCTCCCAAGCCCTATTTCAACGGCTTCCGGGACGAGTTAGGGGTTGACATTTTTTTTATAAGTGTATTCAACCGTAATGGGGATATGTGTAGAGTAGAAAACCGTAAGACTTTTATTAGGCCAAGTTAGAATTTTTTATCTATATTTACCCCCATTGGGACCCCCTATTTGAAGGGCTTCCGGATGATTTAAGGGTTGTAATTTTTTTTGTAAGTGTATTCTATCCTAATGAGGGTATGTATGAAGTAAAAAACCGTAAGACTTTTATTAGGCTAAGTTAGAATTTTTTTACCAATATTCACCCACTTCCAACCACTATTTGAAGGGCTTCCGGGACGATTTAAGGGTTGACATTTTTTTCATAAGTGTATTCTATCGTAATGAGGATATGTGTCAAGTAGAAAACCGTAAGACTTTTATTAGGCCAAGTTAGATTTTTTTACCTATGTTTACCACCTTCCAACCCCTATTTGAAGGGCTTCCGGGACGAGTTCGGGGTAAAATTTTTATTATAAGTGTATTCTATTACAATGACGGTATGTACGAAGTAGAAAACCGTAACACTTTTATTAGGCCATGTTACAATTTTTTACCTATATTCACCCCCTTCCAACCCCTATTTAAACTGCTTCCGGGACGAGTTAGGGGTTGACATCTTTTTATAAGTGTATTCTATCGTAATGAGGATACGTGTATAGTAGAAAACCGTAAGACTTTTATTAGGCCAGTTAGAATTTTTTATCTATATTTACCCCCATTGCGGCCCCTATTTGAAGGGCTTCCGGGATGATTTAAGGGTTGTAATTTTTTTTGTAAGTGTATTCTATCCTAATGAGGGTACGTATGAAGTAGAAAACCGTAAGACTTTTATTAGGCCAAGCTAGAATTTTTTTACCTATATTCACCACCTTCCAACCCCTATTTGAAGGGCTTCCGGGACGAGTTAGGGGTTGAAATTTTTTTTGTTAGTGTATTCAATTATAATGAGGATATGTGTAAAGTAGAAAATCGTAAGACTTTTATTAAGCCAAGTTAGATTTTTTACCTATATTTACCTCCTTCCAACCCCTATTTGAAGGACTTCCGAGACGATTTTGGGTTTAAAATTTTTATTTTAAGTGTATTCCATTACAATGAGGGTATGTACGAAGTAGAAAAACCGTAAAACTTTTATTAGGCCAAGTTATAATTTTTTATCTATATTTACCCCCATTGCGACCCCTATTTGAAGGGCTTCCGCGACAAGTTAAGGGTTGTAATTTTTTTTGTAAGTGTATTCTATCCTAATGGGGGTATGTATGAAGTAAAAAACCGTAAGACTTTGATTAGGCTAAGTTAGAATTTTTTTACCTATATTCACCCCCTTCCAATCCCTATTTAAACTGCTTCCGGGACGAGTTAGGGGTTGACATCTTTTTATAAGTGTATTCTATCGTAATGAGGATACGTGTATAGTAGAAAACCGTAAGACTTTTATTAGGCCAAGTTAGAATTTTTTATCTATATTTACCCCGATTGCGACCCCTATTTGAAGGGCTTCCGCGATGTTTTAAGGGTTTTAATTTTTTTTGTAAGTGTATTCTATCCGAATGAGGGTATGAATGAAGTAGAACACTGTAAGACTTTTATTAGGCCAAGTTAGAATTTTTTACCTATATTCACCCCCTTCCAACCCCTATTTAAACTGCTTCCGGGACGAGTTAGGGGTTGACATCTTTTTATAAGTGTATTCTATCGTAATGAGGATACGTGTATAGTAGAAAACCGTAAGACTTTTATTAGGCCAAGTTAGAATTTTTTATCTATATTTACCCCCATTGCGGCCCCTATTTGAAGGGCTTCCGGGATGATTTAAGGGTTGTAATTTTTTTTGTAAGTGTATTCTATCCTAATGAGGGTACGTATGAAGTAGAAAACCGTAAGACTTTTATTAGGCCAAGCTAGAATTTTTTTACCTATATTCACCACCTTCCAACCCCTATTTGAAGGGCTTCCGGGACGAGTTAGGGGTTGAAATTTTTTTTGTTAGTGTATTCAATTATAATGAGGATATGTGTAAAGTAGAAAATCGTAAGACTTTTATTAAGCCAAGTTAGATTTTTTACCTATATTTACCTCCTTCCAACCCCTATTTGAAGGACTTCCGAGACGATTTTGGGTTTAAAATTTTTATTTTAAGTGTATTCCATTACAATGAGGGTATGTACGAAGTAGAAAACCGTAAAACTTTTATTAGGCCAAGTTATAATTTTTTATCTATATTTACCCCCATTGCGACCCCTATTTGAAGGGCTTCCGCGACAAGTTAAGGGTTGTAATTTTTTTTGTAAGTGTATTCTATCCTAATGGGGGTATGTATGAAGTAAAAAACCGTAAGACTTTGATTAGGCCATGTTACAATTTTTTTACCTATATTCACCCCCTTCCAACCCCTATTTAAACGGCTTCCGGGACGAGTCAGGGCTTGACATTTTTTTTATAAGTGTATTCTATCGTAATGAGGATACGTGTATAGTAGAAAACCGTAAGACTTTTATTAGGCCAAGTTAGAATTTTTTATCTATATTTACCCCGATTGCGACCCCTATTTGAAGGGCTTCCGCGATGTTTTAAGGGTTTTAATTTTTTTTGTAAGTGTATTCTATCCGAATGAGGGTATGAATGAAGTAGAACACTGTAAGACTTTTATTAGGCCAAGTTAGAATTTTTTATCTATATTCACCCCCTTCCAACCCCTATTTAAACGGCTTCCGGGACGAGTTAGGAGTTGACATTTTTTTCATAAGTGTATTCTATCGTAATGAGGATATGTGTCAAGTAGAAAACCGTAAGACTTTTATTAGGCCAAGTTAGAATTTTTTTACCTATGTTTACCACCTTCCAACCCCTATTTGAAGGGCTTCCGGGACGAGTTCGGGGTAAAATTTTTATTATAAGTGTATTCTATTACAATGACGGTATGTACGAAGTAGAAAACCGTAAGACTTTTATTAGGCCAAGTTAGAATTTTTTTACCTATGTTTACCACCTTCCAACCCCTATTTGAAGGGCTTCCGGGACGAGTTCGGGGTAAAATTTTTATTATAAGTGTATTCTATTACAATGACGGTATGTACGAAGTAGAAAACCGTAACACTTTTATTAGGCCATGTTACAATTTTTTTACCTATATTCACCCCCTTCCAACCCCTATTTAAACGGCTTCCGGGACGAGTCAGGGCTTGACATTTTTTTTATAAGTGTATTCTATCGTAATGAGGATATGTGAAAAGTAGAAAACCGTAAGACTTTTATTAGGCCAAGTTAGAATTTTTTATCTATATTTACCCCCATTGCGGCCCCTATTTGAAGGGCTTCCGGGATGATTTAAGGGTTGTAATTTTTTTTGTAAGTGTATTCTATCCTAATGAGGGTATGTATGAAGTAGAAAACCGTAAGACTTTTATTAGGCCAAGCTAGAATTTTTTTACCTATATTCACCACCTTCCAACCCCTATTTGAAGGGCTTCCGGGACGAGTTAGTGGTTGAAATTTTTTTTGTTAGTGTATTCAATTATAATGAGGATATGTGTAAAGTAGAAAATCGTAATACTTTTATTAAGCCAAGTTAGATTTTTGACCTATATTTACCTCCTTCCAACCCCTATTTGAAGGACTTCCGAGACGATTTTGGATTTAAAATTTTTATTTTAAGTGTATTCCATTACAATGAGGGTATGTACGAAGTAGAAAACCGTAAAACTTTTATTAGGCCAAGTTAGAATTTTTTATCTATATTTACCCCCATTGCGACCCCTATTTGAAGGGCTTCCGCGACAAGTTAAGGGTTGTAATTTTTTTGTAAGTGTATTCTATCCTAATGAGGGTATGTATGAAGTAAAAAACCGTAAGACTTTGATTAGGCTAAGTTAGAATTTTTTTACCTATATTCACCCCCTTCCAATCCCTATTTAAACTGCTTCCGGGACGAGTTAGGGGTTGACATCTTTTTATAAGTGTATTCTATCGTAATGAGGATACGTGTATAGTAGAAAACCGTAAGACTTTTATTAGGCCAAGTTAGAATTTTTTATCTATATTTAACCCGATTGCGACCCCTATTTGAAGGGCTTCCGCGATGATTTAAGGGTTTTAATTTTTTTTGTAAGTGTATTCTATCCGAATGAGGGTATGAATGAAGTAGAACACTGTAAGACTTTTATTAGGCCAAGTTAGAATTTTTTATCTATATTCACCCCCTTCCAACCCCTATTTAAACGGCTTCCGGGACGAGTTAGGAGTTGACATTTTTTTCATAAGTGTATTCTATCGTAATGAGGATATGTGTAAAGTAGAAAACCGTAAGACTTTTATTAGGCCAAGTTAGAATTTTTTTACCTATGTTTACCACCTTCCAACCCCTATTTGAAGGGCTTCCGGGCAGAGTTAGGGTTTAAAATGTTTATTATAAGTGTATTGTATTACAATGAGGGTATGTACGAAGTAGAAAACCGTAAAACTTTTATTAGGCTATGTTAGAATTTTTTTACCTATATTCACCCCCTTCCAACCCCTATTTAAACGGCTTCCGGGACGAGTTAGAGGTTTACATTTTTTTTATAAGTGTATTCTATCGTAATGAGGATATGTGTATAGTCGAAAACCGTAAGACTTTTATTAGGCCAAGTTAGAATTTTTTTACCTATGTTTACCACCTTCCAACCCCTATTTGAAGGGCTTCCGGGCAGAGTTAGGGTTTAAAATGTTTATTATAAGTGTATTCTATTACAATGAGGGTATGTACGAAGTAGAAAACCGTAAAACTTTTATTAGGCTATGTTACAATTTTTTTACCTATATTCACCCCCTTCCAACCCCTATTTAAACGGATTCCGGGACGAGTTAGAGGTTTACATTTTTTTTATAAGTGTAATCTATCGTAATGAGGATATGTGTATAGTAGAAAACCGTAAGACTTTTATTAGGCCAAGTTAGAAGTTTTTTACCTATGTTTACCCCCATTGCGACCCCTATTTGAAGGTCTTCCGGGACGAGTTAAGGGTTGCAGTTTTTTTTACCTATGTTTACCACATTCCAACCCCTATTTGAAGAGCTTCAGGGACGAGTTAGGGTTTAAAATTTTTATTATAAGTGTATTCTATTACAATAAGGGTATGTACGAAGTAGAAAACCGTGAAACTTTTATTAGGCCATGTTACAATTTTTTTACCTATATTCACCCCCTCCCAAGCCCTATTTCAACGGCTTCCGGGACGAGTTAGGGGTTGACATTTCTTTTATAAGTGTATTCGACCGTAATGGGGATATGTGTAGAGTAGAAAACCGTAAGACTTTTATTAGGCCAAGTTAGAATTTTTTTACCTATGTTTACCACCTTCCAACCCCTATTTGAAGGGCTTACGGGACGAGTTAGGGGTTGAAATTTTTTTTGTTAGTGTATTCAATTATAATGAGGATATGTGTAAAGTAGAAAACCGTAAGACTTTTATTAAGCCAATTTAGATTTTTTACCTATATTTACCTCCTTCCAACCCCTATTTGAAGGGCTTCCGGGACGATTTTGGGTTTAAAATTTTTATTTTAAGTGTATTCCATTACAATGAGGGTATATACAAAGTAGAAAACCGTAAAATTTTTATTAGGCCATGTTACAATTTTTTTACCTATATAAACCCCCTTCCAACCCCTATTTAAACGGCTTCCGGGACGAGTTAATGGTTGCAATTTTTTTTGTAAGTGTATTCTATTCGAATGAGGGTATGTATGATGAAGAAAACTGTAAGGCTTTTATTATGCCAAATTAGAATTTTTTTACCTATATTCACCCACTTCCAACCCCTATTTGAATGGCTTCCGGGACGAGTTAAGGGTTTTAAATTTTTATTATAAGTGTATTCCATTACAATGAGGGTATGTACGAAGTAGAAAACCGTAAAACTTTTATTAGGCCATGTTACAATTTTTTTACCTATATTCACCCCCTTCCAAACCATATTTAAACGGCTTCCGGGACGAGTTAGGGGTTGACATTTTTTTTATAAGTGTATTCTATTACAATAAGGGTATGTAAGAAGTAGAAAACCGTAAAACTTTTATTAGGCCATGTTACAATTTTTTTACCTATATTCACCACCTTCCAACCCCTATTTAAACGGCTTCCGGGACGAGTTAGGGGTTGACATTTTTTTTAAGTGTATTCTATCGTAATGAGGATATGTGTAAAGTAGAAAACCGTAAGACTATTATTAGGCCAAGTTAGAATTTTTTTACCTATGTTTACCACATTCCAACCCCTATTTGAAGGGCTTCAGGGACGAGTTAGGGTTTAAAATTTTTATTATAAGTGTATTCTATTACAATAAGGGTATGTACGAAGTAGAAAACCGTGAAACTTTTATTAGGCCATGTTACAATTTTTTTACCTATATTCACCCCCTCCCAAGCCCTATTTCAACGGCTTCCGGGACGAGTTAGGGGTTGACATTTTTTTTATAAGTGTATTCAACCGTAATGGGGATATGTGTAGAGTAGAAAACCGTAAGACTTTTATTAGGCCAAGTTAGAATTTTTTATCTATATTTACCCCCATTGGGACCCCTATTTGAAGGGCTTCCGGGATGATTTAAGGGTTGTAATTTTTTTTGTAAGTGTATTCTATCCTAATGAGGGTATGTATGAAGTAAAAAACCGTAAGACTTTTATTAGGCTAAGTTAGAATTTTTTTACCAATATTCACCCACTTCCAACCACTATTTGAAGGGCTTCCGGGACGATTTAAGGGTTGACATTTTTTTCATAAGTGTATTCTATCGTAATGAGGATATGTGTCAAGTAGAAAACCGTAAGACTTTTATTAGGCCAAGTTAGAATTTTTTTACCTATGTTTACCACCTTCCAACCCCTATTTGAAGGGCTTCCGGGACGAGTTCGGGGTAAAATTTTTATTATAAGTGTATTCTATTACAATGACGGTATGTACGAAGTAGAAAACCGTAACACTTTTATTAGGCCATGTTACAATTTTTTTACCTATATTCACCCCCTTCCAACCCCTATTTAAACTGCTTCCGGGACGAGTTAGGGGTTGACATCTTTTTATAAGTGTATTCTATCGTAATGAGGATACGTGTATAGTAGAAAACCGTAAGACTTTTATTAGGCCAAGTTAGAATTTTTTATCTATATTTACCCCCATTGCGGCCCCTATTTGAAGGGCTTCCGGGATGATTTAAGGGTTGTAATTTTTTTTGTAAGTGTATTCTATCCTAATGAGGGTACGTATGAAGTAGAAAACCGTAAGACTTTTATTAGGCCAAGCTAGAATTTTTTTACCTATATTCACCACCTTCCAACCCCTATTTGAAGGGCTTCCGGGACGAGTTAGGGGTTGAAATTTTTTTTGTTAGTGTATTCAATTATAATGAGGATATGTGTAAAGTAGAAAATCGTAAGACTTTTATTAAGCCAAGTTAGATTTTTTACCTATATTTACCTCCTTCCAACCCCTATTTGAAGGACTTCCGAGACGATTTTGGGTTTAAAATTTTTATTTTAAGTGTATTCCATTACAATGAGGGTATGTACGAAGTAGAAAACCGTAAAACTTTTATTAGGCCAAGTTATAATTTTTTATCTATATTTACCCCCATTGCGACCCCTATTTGAAGGGCTTCCGCGACAAGTTAAGGGTTGTAATTTTTTTTGTAAGTGTATTCTATCCTAATGGGGGTATGTATGAAGTAAAAAACCGTAAGACTTTGATTAGGCTAAGTTAGAATTTTTTTACCTATATTCACCCCCTTCCAATCCCTATTTAAACTGCTTCCGGGACGAGTTAGGGGTTGACATCTTTTTATAAGTGTATTCTATCGTAATGAGGATACGTGTATAGTAGAAAACCGTAAGACTTTTATTAGGCCAAGTTAGAATTTTTTATCTATATTTACCCCGATTGCGACCCCTATTTGAAGGGCTTCCGCGATGTTTTAAGGGTTTTAATTTTTTTTGTAAGTGTATTCTATCCGAATGAGGGTATGAATGAAGTAGAACACTGTAAGACTTTTATTAGGCCAAGTTAGAATTTTTTATCTATATTCACCCCCTTCCAACCCCTATTTAAACGGCTTCCGGGACGAGTTAGGAGTTGACATTTTTTTCATAAGTGTATTCTATCGTAATGAGGATATGTGTCAAGTAGAAAACCGTAAGACTTTTATTAGGCCAAGTTAGAATTTTTTTACCTATGTTTACCACCTTCCAACCCCTATTTGAAGGGCTTCCGGGACGAGTTCGGGGTAAAATTTTTATTATAAGTGTATTCTATTACAATGACGGTATGTACGAAGTAGAAAACCGTAAGACTTTTATTAGGCCAAGTTAGAATTTTTTTACCTATGTTTACCACCTTCCAACCCCTATTTGAAGGGCTTCCGGGACGAGTTCGGGGTAAAATTTTTATTATAAGTGTATTCTATTACAATGACGGTATGTACGAAGTAGAAAACCGTAACACTTTTATTAGGCCATGTTACAATTTTTTTACCTATATTCACCCCCTTCCAACCCCTATTTAAACGGCTTCCGGGACGAGTCAGGGCTTGACATTTTTTTTATAAGTGTATTCTATCGTAATGAGGATATGTGAAAAGTAGAAAACCGTAAGACTTTTATTAGGCCAAGTTAGAATTTTTTATCTATATTTACCCCCATTGCGGCCCCTATTTGAAGGGCTTCCGGGATGATTTAAGGGTTGTAATTTTTTTTGTAAGTGTATTCTATCCTAATGAGGGTATGTATGAAGTAGAAAACCGTAAGACTTTTATTAGGCCAAGCTAGAATTTTTTTACCTATATTCACCACCTTCCAACCCCTATTTGAAGGGCTTCCGGGACGAGTTAGTGGTTGAAATTTTTTTTGTTAGTGTATTCAATTATAATGAGGATATGTGTAAAGTAGAAAATCGTAAGACTTTTATTAAGCCAAGTTAGATTTTTGACCTATATTTACCTCCTTCCAACCCCTATTTGAAGGACTTCCGAGACGATTTTGGATTTAAAATTTTTATTTTAAGTGTATTCCATTACAATGAGGGTATGTACGAAGTAGAAAACCGTAAAACTTTTATTAGGCCAAGTTAGAATTTTTTATCTATATTTACCCCCATTGCGACCCCTATTTGAAGGGCTTCCGCGACAAGTTAAGGGTTGTAATTTTTTTGTAAGTGTATTCTATCCTAATGAGGGTATGTATGAAGTAAAAAACCGTAAGACTTTGATTAGGCTAAGTTAGAATTTTTTTACCTATATTCACCCCCTTCCAATCCCTATTTAAACTGCTTCCGGGACGAGTTAGGGGTTGACATCTTTTTATAAGTGTATTCTATCGTAATGAGGATACGTGTATAGTAGAAAACCGTAAGACTTTTATTAGGCCAAGTTAGAATTTTTTATCTATATTTAACCCGATTGCGACCCCTATTTGAAGGGCTTCCGCGATGATTTAAGGGTTTTAATTTTTTTTGTAAGTGTATTCTATCCGAATGAGGGTATGAATGAAGTAGAACACTGTAAGACTTTTATTAGGCCAAGTTAGAATTTTTTATCTATATTCACCCCCTTCCAACCCCTATTTAAACGGCTTCCGGGACGAGTTAGGAGTTGACATTTTTTTCATAAGTGTATTCTATCGTAATGAGGATATGTGTAAAGTAGAAAACCGTAAGACTTTTATTAGGCCAAGTTAGAATTTTTTTACCTATGTTTACCACCTTCCAACCCCTATTTGAAGGGCTTCCGGGCAGAGTTAGGGTTTAAAATGTTTATTATAAGTGTATTGTATTACAATGAGGGTATGTACGAAGTAGAAAACCGTAAAACTTTTATTAGGCTATGTTACAATTTTTTTACCTATATTCACCCCCTTCCAACCCCTATTTAAACGGATTCCGGGACGAGTTAGAGGTTTACATTTTTTTATAAGTGTAATCTATCGTAATGAGGATATGTGTATAGTAGAAAACCGTAAGACTTTTATTAGGCCAAGTTAGAAGTTTTTTACCTATGTTTACCCCCATTGCGACCCCTATTTGAAGGTCTTCCGGGACGAGTTAAGGGTTGCAGTTTTTTTTACCTATGTTTACCACATTCCAACCCCTATTTGAAGAGCTTCAGGGACGAGTTAGGGTTTAAAATTTTTATTATAAGTGTATTCTATTACAATAAGGGTATGTACGAAGTAGAAAACCGTGAAACTTTTATTAGGCCATGTTACAATTTTTTTACCTATATTCACCCCCTCCCAAGCCCTATTTCAACGGCTTCCGGGACGAGTTAGGGGTTGACATTTCTTTTATAAGTGTATTCGACCGTAATGGGGATATGTGTAGAGTAGAAAACCGTAAGACTTTTATTAGGCCAAGTTAGAATTTTTTTACCTATGTTTACCACCTTCCAACCCCTATTTGAAGGGCTTACGGGACGAGTTAGGGGTTGAAATTTTTTTTGTTAGTGTATTCAATTATAATGAGGATATGTGTAAAGTAGAAAACCGTAAGACTTTTATTAAGCCAATTTAGATTTTTTACCTATATTTACCTCCTTCCAACCCCTATTTGAAGGGCTTCCGGGACGATTTTGGGTTTAAAATTTTTATTTTAAGTGTATTCCATTACAATGAGGGTATATACAAAGTAGAAAACCGTAAAATTTTTATTAGGCCATGTTACAATTTTTTTACCTATATAAACCCCCTTCCAACCCCTATTTAAACGGCTTCCGGGACGAGTTAATGGTTGCAATTTTTTTTGTAAGTGTATTCTATTCGAATGAGGGTATGTATGATGAAGAAAACTGTAAGGCTTTTATTATGCCAAATTAGAATTTTTTTACCTATATTCACCCACTTCCAACCCCTATTTGAATGGCTTCCGGGACGAGTTAAGGGTTTTAAATTTTTATTATAAGTGTATTCCATTACAATGAGGGTATGTACGAAGTAGAAAACCGTAAAACTTTTATTAGGCCATGTTACAATTTTTTTACCTATATTCACCCCCTTCCAAACCATATTTAAACGGCTTCCGGGACGAGTTAGGGGTTGACATTTTTTTTATAAGTGTATTCTATCCTAGTGAGGGTATGTATGAAGTAAAAAACCGTAAAACTTTTATTAGGCTAAGTTAGAACTTTTTATCTATATTTACCCCCATTGCGACCCCTATTTGATGGTCTCCGGGACGAGTTAATGGTTGCAATTTTTTTTGTAAGTGTATTCTATTCTAATGAGGGTATGTATGAAGAAGAAAACTGTAAGGCTTTTATTATGCCAAATTAGAATTTTTTTACCTATATTCACCCACTTCCAACCCCTATTTGAAGGGCTTCCGGGAGGAGTTAAGGGTTGTAATTTTTTTTGTAAGTGTAATCTATCCTAATGAGGGTATGTATGAAGTAGAAAACCGTAAGACTTTTATTAGGCCAAGTTAGAATTTTTTTACCTATGTTTACCACCTTCCAACCCCTATTTGAAGGGCTTCCGGGACGAGTTCGGGGTAAAATTTTTATTATAAGTGTATTCTATTACAATGACGGTATGTACGAAGTAGAAAACCGTAAGACTTTTATTAGGCCAAGTTAGAATTTTTTTACCTATGTTTACCACCTTCCAACCCCTATTTGAAGGGCTTCCGGGACGAGTTCGGGGTAAAATTTTTATTATAAGTGTATTCTATTACAATGACGGTATGTACGAAGTAGAAAACCGTAACACTTTTATTAGGCCATGTTACAATTTTTTTACCTATATTCACCCCCTTCCAACCCCTATTTAAACGGCTTCCGGGACGAGTCAGGGGTTGACATTTTTTTTATAAGTGTATTCTATCGTAATGAGGATATGTGAAAAGTAGAAAACCGTAAGACTTTTATTAGGCCAAGTTAGAATTTTTTATCTATATTTACCCCCATTGCGGCCCCTATTTGAAGGGCTTCCGGGATGATTTAAGGGTTGTAATTTTTTTTGTAAGTGTATTCTATCCTAATGAGGGTATGTATGAAGTAGAAAACCGTAAGACTTTTATTAGGCCAAGCTAGAATTTTTTTACCTATATTCACCACCTTCCAACCCCTATTTGAAGGGCTTCCGGGACGAGTTAGGGGTTGAAATTTTTTTTGTTAGTGTATTCAATTATAATGAGGATATGTGTAAAGTAGAAAATCGTAAGACTTTTATTAAGCCAAGTTAAATTTTTTACCTATATTTACCTCCTTCCAACCCCTATTTGAAGGACTTCCGAGACGATTTTGGGATTAAAATTTTTATTATAAGTGTATTCTATTACAATGAGGGTATGTACGAAATAGAAAACCGTAAAACTTTTATTAGGCCATGTTACAATTTTTTACCTATATTCGCCCCCTTCCAACCCCTATTTAAACGGCTTCCGGGACGAGTTAGGGGTTGACATTTTTTTTAAGTGTATTCTTTCGTAATGAGGATATGTGTCAAGTAGAAAACCGTAAGACTATTATTAGGCCAAGTTAGAATTTTTTATCTATATTTACCCCCATTGGGACCCCTATTTGAAGGGCTTCCGGGATGATTTAAGGGTTGTAATTTTTTTTGTAAGTGTATTCTATCCTAATGAGGGTATGTATGAAGTAAAAAACCGTAAGACTTTTATTAGGCTAAGTTAGAATTTTTTTACCTATATTCACCACCTTCCAACCCCTATTTAAACGGCTTCCGGGACGAGTTAGGGGTTGACATTTTTTTTAAGTGTATTCTTTCGTAATGAGGATATGTGTCAAGTAGAAAACCGTAAGACTATTATTAGGCCAAGTTAGAATTTTTTACCTATATTCACCACCTTCCAACCCCTATTTGAAGGGCTTCCGGGACGAGTTGGGGGTTGAATTTTTTTTTGTTAGTGTATTCAATTATAATGAGGATATGTGTAAAGTAGAAAATCGTAAGACTTTTATTAGGCCATGTTACAATTTTTTTACCTATATTCACCCCCTCTCAACCCCTATTTGAAGGGCTTCCGGGACGAGTTGGGGGTTGAAATTTTTTTTGTTAGTGTATTCAATTATAATGAGGATATGTGTAAAGTAGAAAATCGTAAGACTTTTATTAAGCCAAGTTAGATTTTTTACCTATATTTACCTCCTTCCAACCCCTATTTGAAGGGCTTCCGGGACGATTTTGGGTTTAAAATTTTTATTTTAAGTGTATTCCATTACAATGAGGGTATGTACGAAGTAGAAAACCGTAAAACTTTTATTAGGCCATGTTACAATTTTTGTACCTATATTCACCCCCTTCCAACCCCTATTTAAACGGCTTCCGGGACGAGTTAGGGGTTGACATTTTTTTTATAAGTGTACTCTATCTTAATGAGGATATGTGTATAGTAGAAAACCGTAAGACTTTTATTAGGCCAAGTTATAATTTTTTATCTATATTTACCCCCATTGCGACCCCTATTTGAAGGGCTTCCGCGACAAGTTAAGGGTTGTAATTTTTTTTGTAAGTGTATTCTATCCTAATGGGGGTATGTATGAAGTAAAAAACCGTAAGACTTTGATTAGGCTAAGTTAGAATTTTTTTACCTATATTCACCCCCTTCCAATCCCTATTTAAACTGCTTCCGGGACGAGTTAGGGGTTGACATCTTTTTATAAGTGTATTCTATCGTAATGAGGATACGTGTATAGTAGAAAACCGTAAGACTTTTATTAGGCCAAGTTAGAATTTTTTATCTATATTTACCCCGATTGCGACCCCTATTTGAAGGGCTTCCGCGATGTTTTAAGGGTTTTAATTTTTTTTGTAAGTGTATTCTATCCGAATGAGGGTATGAATGAAGTAGAACACTGTAAGACTTTTATTAGGCCAAGTTAGAATTTTTTATCTATATTCACCCCCTTCCAACCCCTATTTAAACGGCTTCCGGGACGAGTTAGGAGTTGACATTTTTTTCATAAGTGTATTCTATCGTAATGAGGATATGTGTCAAGTAGAAAACCGTAAGACTTTTATTAGGCCAAGTTAGAATTTTTTTACCTATGTTTACCACCTTCCAACCCCTATTTGAAGGGCTTCCGGGACGAGTTCGGGGTAAAATTTTTATTATAAGTGTATTCTATTACAATGACGGTATGTACGAAGTAGAAAACCGTAAGACTTTTATTAGGCCAAGTTAGAATTTTTTTACCTATGTTTACCACCTTCCAACCCCTATTTGAAGGGCTTCCGGGACGAGTTCGGGGTAAAATTTTTATTATAAGTGTATTCTATTACAATGACGGTATGTACGAAGTAGAAAACCGTAACACTTTTATTAGGCCATGTTACAATTTTTTTACCTATATTCACCCCCTTCCAACCCCTATTTAAACGGCTTCCGGGACGAGTCAGGGCTTGACATTTTTTTTATAAGTGTATTCTATCGTAATGAGGATATGTGAAAAGTAGAAAACCGTAAGACTTTTATTAGGCCAAGTTAGAATTTTTTATCTATATTTACCCCCATTGCGGCCCCTATTTGAAGGGCTTCCGGGATGATTTAAGGGTTGTAATTTTTTTTGTAAGTGTATTCTATCCTAATGAGGGTATGTATGAAGTAGAAAACCGTAAGACTTTTATTAGGCCAAGCTAGAATTTTTTTACCTATATTCACCACCTTCCAACCCCTATTTGAAGGGCTTCCGGGACGAGTTAGTGGTTGAAATTTTTTTTGTTAGTGTATTCAATTATAATGAGGATATGTGTAAAGTAGAAAATCGTAAGACTTTTATTAAGCCAAGTTAGATTTTTGACCTATATTTACCTCCTTCCAACCCCTATTTGAAGGACTTCCGAGACGATTTTGGATTTAAAATTTTTATTTTAAGTGTATTCCATTACAATGAGGGTATGTACGAAGTAGAAAACCGTAAAACTTTTATTAGGCCAAGTTAGAATTTTTTATCTATATTTACCCCCATTGCGACCCCTATTTGAAGGGCTTCCGCGACAAGTTAAGGGTTGTAATTTTTTTGTAAGTGTATTCTATCCTAATGAGGGTATGTATGAAGTAAAAAACCGTAAGACTTTGATTAGGCTAAGTTAGAATTTTTTTACCTATATTCACCCCCTTCCAATCCCTATTTAAACTGCTTCCGGGACGAGTTAGGGGTTGACATCTTTTTATAAGTGTATTCTATCGTAATGAGGATACGTGTATAGTAGAAAACCGTAAGACTTTTATTAGGCCAAGTTAGAATTTTTTATCTATATTTAACCCGATTGCGACCCCTATTTGAAGGGCTTCCGCGATGATTTAAGGGTTTTAATTTTTTTTGTAAGTGTATTCTATCCGAATGAGGGTATGAATGAAGTAGAACACTGTAAGACTTTTATTAGGCCAAGTTAGAATTTTTTATCTATATTCACCCCCTTCCAACCCCTATTTAAACGGCTTCCGGGACGAGTTAGGAGTTGACATTTTTTTCATAAGTGTATTCTATCGTAATGAGGATATGTGTAAAGTAGAAAACCGTAAGACTTTTATTAGGCCAAGTTAGAATTTTTTTACCTATGTTTACCACCTTCCAACCCCTATTTGAAGGGCTTCCGGGCAGAGTTAGGGTTTAAAATGTTTATTATAAGTGTATTGTATTACAATGAGGGTATGTACGAAGTAGAAAACCGTAAAACTTTTATTAGGCTATGTTACAATTTTTTTACCTATATTCACCCCCTTCCAACCCCTATTTAAACGGATTCCGGGACGAGTTAGAGGTTTACATTTTTTTATAAGTGTAATCTATCGTAATGAGGATATGTGTATAGTAGAAAACCGTAAGACTTTTATTAGGCCAAGTTAGAAGTTTTTTACCTATGTTTACCCCCATTGCGACCCCTATTTGAAGGTCTTCCGGGACGAGTTAAGGGTTGCAGTTTTTTTTACCTATGTTTACCACATTCCAACCCCTATTTGAAGAGCTTCAGGGACGAGTTAGGGTTTAAAATTTTTATTATAAGTGTATTCTATTACAATAAGGGTATGTACGAAGTAGAAAACCGTGAAACTTTTATTAGGCCATGTTACAATTTTTTTACCTATATTCACCCCCTCCCAAGCCCTATTTCAACGGCTTCCGGGACGAGTTAGGGGTTGACATTTCTTTTATAAGTGTATTCGACCGTAATGGGGATATGTGTAGAGTAGAAAACCGTAAGACTTTTATTAGGCCAAGTTAGAATTTTTTTACCTATGTTTACCACCTTCCAACCCCTATTTGAAGGGCTTACGGGACGAGTTAGGGGTTGAAATTTTTTTTGTTAGTGTATTCAATTATAATGAGGATATGTGTAAAGTAGAAAACCGTAAGACTTTTATTAAGCCAATTTAGATTTTTTACCTATATTTACCTCCTTCCAACCCCTATTTGAAGGGCTTCCGGGACGATTTTGGGTTTAAAATTTTTATTTTAAGTGTATTCCATTACAATGAGGGTATATACAAAGTAGAAAACCGTAAAATTTTTATTAGGCCATGTTACAATTTTTTTACCTATATAAACCCCCTTCCAACCCCTATTTAAACGGCTTCCGGGACGAGTTAATGGTTGCAATTTTTTTTGTAAGTGTATTCTATTCGAATGAGGGTATGTATGATGAAGAAAACTGTAAGGCTTTTATTATGCCAAATTAGAATTTTTTTACCTATATTCACCCACTTCCAACCCCTATTTGAATGGCTTCCGGGACGAGTTAAGGGTTTTAAATTTTTATTATAAGTGTATTCCATTACAATGAGGGTATGTACGAAGTAGAAAACCGTAAAACTTTTATTAGGCCATGTTACAATTTTTTTACCTATATTCACCCCCTTCCAAACCATATTTAAACGGCTTCCGGGACGAGTTAGGGGTTGACATTTTTTTTATAAGTGTATTCTATCCTAGTGAGGGTATGTATGAAGTAAAAAACCGTAAAACTTTTATTAGGCTAAGTTAGAACTTTTTATCTATATTTACCCCCATTGCGACCCCTATTTGATGGTCTCCGGGACGAGTTAATGGTTGCAATTTTTTTTGTAAGTGTATTCTATTCTAATGAGGGTATGTATGAAGAAGAAAACTGTAAGGCTTTTATTATGCCAAATTAGAATTTTTTTACCTATATTCACCCACTTCCAACCCCTATTTGAAGGGCTTCCGGGAGGAGTTAAGGGTTGTAATTTTTTTTGTAAGTGTAATCTATCCTAATGAGGGTATGTATGAAGTAGAAAACCGTAAGACTTTTATTAGGCCAAGTTAGAATTTTTTTACCTATGTTTACCACCTTCCAACCCCTATTTGAAGGGCTTCCGGGACGAGTTCGGGGTAAAATTTTTATTATAAGTGTATTCTATTACAATGACGGTATGTACGAAGTAGAAAACCGTAAGACTTTTATTAGGCCAAGTTAGAATTTTTTTACCTATGTTTACCACCTTCCAACCCCTATTTGAAGGGCTTCCGGGACGAGTTCGGGGTAAAATTTTTATTATAAGTGTATTCTATTACAATGACGGTATGTACGAAGTAGAAAACCGTAACACTTTTATTAGGCCATGTTACAATTTTTTTACCTATATTCACCCCCTTCCAACCCCTATTTAAACGGCTTCCGGGACGAGTCAGGGGTTGACATTTTTTTTATAAGTGTATTCTATCGTAATGAGGATATGTGAAAAGTAGAAAACCGTAAGACTTTTATTAGGCCAAGTTAGAATTTTTTATCTATATTTACCCCCATTGCGGCCCCTATTTGAAGGGCTTCCGGGATGATTTAAGGGTTGTAATTTTTTTTGTAAGTGTATTCTATCCTAATGAGGGTATGTATGAAGTAGAAAACCGTAAGACTTTTATTAGGCCAAGCTAGAATTTTTTTACCTATATTCACCACCTTCCAACCCCTATTTGAAGGGCTTCCGGGACGAGTTAGGGGTTGAAATTTTTTTTGTTAGTGTATTCAATTATAATGAGGATATGTGTAAAGTAGAAAATCGTAAGACTTTTATTAAGCCAAGTTAAATTTTTTACCTATATTTACCTCCTTCCAACCCCTATTTGAAGGACTTCCGAGACGATTTTGGGATTAAAATTTTTATTATAAGTGTATTCTATTACAATGAGGGTATGTACGAAATAGAAAACCGTAAAACTTTTATTAGGCCATGTTACAATTTTTTACCTATATTCGCCCCCTTCCAACCCCTATTTAAACGGCTTCCGGGACGAGTTAGGGGTTGACATTTTTTTTAAGTGTATTCTTTCGTAATGAGGATATGTGTCAAGTAGAAAACCGTAAGACTATTATTAGGCCAAGTTAGAATTTTTTATCTATATTTACCCCCATTGGGACCCCTATTTGAAGGGCTTCCGGGATGATTTAAGGGTTGTAATTTTTTTTGTAAGTGTATTCTATCCTAATGAGGGTATGTATGAAGTAAAAAACCGTAAGACTTTTATTAGGCTAAGTTAGAATTTTTTTACCTATATTCACCACCTTCCAACCCCTATTTAAACGGCTTCCGGGACGAGTTAGGGGTTGACATTTTTTTTAAGTGTATTCTTTCGTAATGAGGATATGTGTCAAGTAGAAAACCGTAAGACTATTATTAGGCCAAGTTAGAATTTTTTACCTATATTCACCACCTTCCAACCCCTATTTGAAGGGCTTCCGGGACGAGTTGGGGGTTGAATTTTTTTTTGTTAGTGTATTCAATTATAATGAGGATATGTGTAAAGTAGAAAATCGTAAGACTTTTATTAGGCCATGTTACAATTTTTTTACCTATATTCACCCCCTCTCAACCCCTATTTGAAGGGCTTCCGGGACGAGTTGGGGGTTGAAATTTTTTTTGTTAGTGTATTCAATTATAATGAGGATATGTGTAAAGTAGAAAATCGTAAGACTTTTATTAAGCCAAGTTAGATTTTTTACCTATATTTACCTCCTTCCAACCCCTATTTGAAGGGCTTCCGGGACGATTTTGGGTTTAAAATTTTTATTTTAAGTGTATTCCATTACAATGAGGGTATGTACGAAGTAGAAAACCGTAAAACTTTTATTAGGCCATGTTACAATTTTTGTACCTATATTCACCCCCTTCCAACCCCTATTTAAACGGCTTCCGGGACGAGTTAGGGGTTGACATTTTTTTTATAAGTGTACTCTATCTTAATGAGGATATGTGTATAGTAGAAAACCGTAAGACTTTTATTAGGCCAAGTTAGAATTTTTTATCTATATTTACCCCCATTGCGACCCCTATTTGAAGGGCTTCCGGGACAAGTTAAGGGTTGTAATTTTTTTTGTAAGTGTATTCTATCCTAATGAGGGTATGTATGAAGTAAAATACCGTAAGACTTTTATTAGGCCAAGTTAGAATTTTTTTTACCTATGTTTACCACCTTCCAACCCCTATTTGAAGGGCTTCCGGGACGAGTTAGGGTTTAAAATTTTTATTATAAGTGTATTCTATTACAATAAGGGTATGTACGAAGTAGAAAACCGTGAAACTTTTATGTAGGCCATGTTACAATTTTTTTACCTATATTCACCCCCTCCCAACCCCTATTTAAACGGCTTCCTTGACGAGTTAGGGGTTGACATTTTTTTTATAAGTGTATTCTATCGTAATGAGGATATGTGTATAGTAGAAAACCATGAAACTTTTATTAGATCCAAAAGCCGACTTTTGGGGCACCTTTTTCAGAGTTACAAGTAAGTTTTTGCCCCTCGTCCTTATTAATGTTTAGCTGTATAAGTTATTCTCAATGAGTGGCTTTGATATATTTTATTTAAATAATTATTTTGTTTTAAAATTATACTTAAAGAAAAAAGATTTTTAAAAATTGAGCGTTACTATGGAATATTGTCTAATAAATATGTTGATATTGTGTATTCACTAATGCTAACGTATTTTTACAGCTTACGCCTGATTTGTAACTGTTCTCGCCTGGATATGACTAAACGCCAAGTTTACTTGGGAGAAGAAGACCATTTACCCCCTTTGTATGTATAAACTGTGATATAGCATGTGGGATTTATCTACCCGCGCTAAGTGAAAAAGAAAAAAAAGACAGGGTTTCAAAGTGCAAAAAAAACTTTAATTTTTAGTGTAGACTAGGAGGTGATGTGTGTGTGCTTAGGGAAGTAAATGTAAAGTGTACTTAAGTGTGTGTGTTCCTGTGAGTTTTCCCGCAGCAGCTCAGTGTCAACAACGCACCGCTGCGACCTTGCTGGCTCGACCATGGGGCCTAAAGTTAGCAGAGCACAATATGCTCGTCGCTGGCAAGAGTTGTTATGACAGTGTGATGATGTGTTGTGATATATGTATATAAAAACTGTTATGATTTTTGTGTTAGCTTATGTGTGTGTTTAAAATGTTCAGTGAATTTAAAATGTCATTAGGTGTAAGATTCTTTTTTTTTTATAACAATGTGAAACTTTAGTATGATTTTATTGAAGTAATGCTGACAGTGATGTGTGTATAGTGTTGATTTGTTTGTATTTCTGTGAGTGCCTGGACGTGCCGCCGGACAGCACCTGTCGCTGTCAGTTTGTGAGGTTATTTCTTATGTGGTGTAATGATTTAAATAAGTGTATAAAAGTAGGCCCTATATATAAAATTTTAGTAATAATGTGTTTAAAAGAAAAAAAAATATACGATTAAATTGTTGTATGTAACTAGGGTTTCACTTGGAGAAGTTTTGTTATACGTGATTCACTATGCGTGTTTTGTGACGAATTTGCTTTAAAACGGAGTGCTAAGTTATGTTTAAAATTGACTGTCGGTGCTAAAGGACATTTAAAACAAAAGTGATTTTCAATTAATGTTCAAATTATTTAAATGATCAATTTTAAATAAAATAAAATGTGATAAAGTATGATAAAGAATAAAATATGAACTTTGTCGTCTAAACAGAAATGTAATTAAAATGATTTATTTTGTTTATGGCTTAACAAATGCAGTGACGTCACTGCATTTGGGATTTATGCACGCGACACGAACACTGTGTGTGCGACGACAACGTTGGTGAGATTCACTTTATTTTTTTATATTTTATATTATTTATTATATGTTAATCGTATATATATATATATATATATATATGTGTATGAGCGTGTGTTGCTCTTTTTACAGAACAATAAGGAGGTAAACAAAAGTTTATCCTAAACAACTTTACCCGGCGCCTTCACCAATTCTTGTTAAGAAACGTATTGTTTCTTAACGGAATAATTTTATTAAAGTCCGGGGGGGGGGAAGGTCTAGCCCCGCCGTCCTGTACAGGCCCGGACCTTTCGCGTACGTGGGGCGATTAAACCTTTTGCTTAACTCCTTAATATTGTTATTCAATAAATTCTTCGGGGAATTGAATGGGAAATAAAAGAATTCTTACCTTACTTGTTTGATTCTTTTCACGCTTGAGACGTGTGGCTACTCTAAATTGGCTCGATCACGACTGATCAAAAACGTGGCTTAGCTGCGGCGTCCACCACCGTTCAAGACCTCTCCTCTCCTCCGTGACGTCAGGGTGATTATCGCCTCGTGTCATACTCATGGTTCTTAAATAAGCTTAGCGACAGCAGGCTTGGCACTTTACAGCGTGCATTCACCGATCGCGCGATAGGGGAGGAGAGTCCCGAGCAGCGATAAGCGAGCAACCGGAGCCGTTTGTGACCTCGACCAATACATGGGGAAAATTAAGTGATGGAAGCTGTGTATGTGTATTCAATATATTAATTTAATTAATATAGTACAATCTCCATCACTTAACAGTACAAAAATTTTTAAAAGTGAATGTAATAAGTATTACCGAACTATCTTATCAAAAAAAAAACAATCCACATGTTCATGGTGCATCATGAACATAAAAAAATGAATGTCGAGAAACATGGATTTAAAGTTTTTATATTCTATTCCACATAATGTTAATTACTTTATTAAAATCATTATACCTTCATTTAGTTTTAGAGTTATGATATCTATAAGGTCTTAAAATATTCGTTTAATTATAAATTATAATATAACCCAATAAAAAAATTCGACTTTTTGAGTGATTTTGAGTATAGAACTACCTTAAAGGCCAATGCTTAGCACTGAACCGATTCCTACCTTACCGATTTTTTATTTTTATATATTATTTTTTTGATGTTAAATAAATCTTTCGGAAAAATCTATATTTTATGCTTGCCAAATTCAAAACAGAAATCTCTAGTTAAATTTGTAAAAGATTTTTCATTATCTGCGTAAAATAAAAATACGTTAAAAAATATGCTTTACTTAATAATTTTCAACTCATTTTTACCTACAATAAATAATATAAAATCTATTGAAAAATAGGCTGAAGATTCTGAGTATAAATTTAGAGGGCATCAAATACTTTTTTTACGAAAGACACCTAATACTAAAAATAAATATACTAATGAAAAACCGGTAATGCAGAAATCGGTTCGATATTATACATCGTTTTATGTCGAGATTAATTTAATTAGAAGAATAATTTCGTAATATATATATATATATATATATATATATATATATATATATATATATATATATATATATATATATATATATATATATATATTTACATATTATAATACTATTAATTTTACGAAATTATTCTTCTAATATATTAATGAATATGTAAATATAAACTTTGAAGAAAGTTTAATATACGTTATTGACATTCATCAGTTACATAAATAGAGGAATAGGAATAAAGTAGAAGCGGGAATCATATGTCACTTTTGTCTCGCTTTTCAAGTCAATGAAGTGGCCTTTATAGTTAAGCTGGAAATAAAGAGAATTAGTGTTTTAAGTGAACCATGTAAAATATTATTTGTGTGTGCGAGTATGTTTGTGTGCGAGTATGTTTGTGTGCAAACGTGGATCAGTATTACTCTGCACATACACAGTGAAACTTAAGGTGGTCCTATAGTAAAATTTGACGAAAAACTCGATTTATTTTATTTCATTTTCTGATACTTCAAAAATTTTGATCGATCTTCTGGGATAGAAAAATTGTTTTAAAATCATCAGAAAATTATTTATTTTTATTTACAAAAGTGCGGTTTTCTCCCTTTATGGTTTTTCAATATTCAGCAAGTCTTATGTGCATAGAATTACAATTAACCAATCTGAAACTTTAAGGATATCTTATTCAACTTATTCGCAATACAACCATGAACTACAATTTTTCAAAAAGATATTATTCAGAAAGTGTTGCCTATGAATAGAGTTTAAAATGTGTTTTTTTAGGTTATTTTTAGAATGAAAATTCAATATAATTTTATTTTTCTTTATAATTATGTTTATAAAAATTTATAGTTCACAGTTCTGTGTGGTATAGGTGTTAGACATTACATCATATTTCAAACGCTATACTTCCATTCCCATACGCAAGGACAGTTTTGAAAATACATCAATTTTCATTGACAATTGCTAGTTTTTCCTACATAACTATAGGTATACTGTTTAAAAATTTATGAAAATTTACAAAAAAAATTATATTTAGGTAACAAATATACCTACCAATTTAATAAAAATGTATTCAGTAACTAGCAAATTTAAAAAAATTTACTATAGGACCATCTTAATGTTTCAGAGTTCATTTTTTTAGAGGATGGGAGAACAATAGTACATTATGTAACAAGGGTAAAAAGTCGAATATTTTTCCCGCGGGAAAAATCGACTTTATTCTCGAGTTACATATAGTACTTTATGCCCATCTCAACTATGTCCACTTTTTGACTTGGAAAGCGGGACTAATGGACTGTTAAAAGACAATCGAAAATCAGTTTTATTAGTAGAACTTGATGA
This sequence comes from Gastracanthus pulcherrimus, assembly GCA_949152435.1. NCBI lineage: Eukaryota > Metazoa > Arthropoda > Insecta > Hymenoptera > Pteromalidae > Gastracanthus > Gastracanthus pulcherrimus. The sequence continues at coordinate 89,244,223 of OX424575.1, forward strand.
AATAAAGGAATTTTGACTATTTTCTAGTGAAGTTACTTTTTTTCCGCTAATCATTTTTGCGGGCCAAACGTGTAATTTTGATCTCGCTGTTTAAGGAAAAAAGTGGCCATTTTCGTTCATATGGGCATAAAAGTATTTTTGTTTGTTTTTCGGACTTTTGGTGTTTATAGCGGTTTTTCAATTTATGGGTTTCAGTTTTTCGGTTTGTTTGATACACGAGAAATAATATCATCGGTCCAGCAAAAAGGCATTTGAAAGAGCATCAAAATTAACTAATTTTTCCGACCTGAAGGTTACGATAATGTTATTTCCATCATTTGTTATACACGAAAACGCCATTTTCTGTTTAAATAGTTATATCTCAAAAATATATAATGGAAATCTTTTCGAAAAAATGGAGATTGTTAAGAATATGGAGCAGAATGTTCAGAAAAATTGTTGTATCTTGACCTTTTTCTTTTGACAAGAAAAAAATAATTTTGTAAAAAAATCGAATTTTCTTGCTCAGACGATAACTGAAGTAAATCGGCAGAAATTTATCTGAAACTTTATTTAAAGGTAGTTTTTTACTATCTCATGACCTATATATGTTTTCAAATCAAGATATTTTGTTTTTTTATCGCTTATATTTCGAGAACGAATCGGTAATTTTTTACCAAATAGGGCTAATTTTTTCATAAGATTCATTAACTTGTTTTTGATTTATAAAGATTTTTCAATTTTTCGATTTTTGAGTTTTAGAGTTTTGGGTTTTTGGGTATGGTAGAATTATAATGGTCAAAATAGTGTAAATGCGTTAATAAAAGCATAAATTTACCTATCTTGTACAACTTCAAATTTTGGATAAACTCTTTCCCTTCTCTTGTTATACATGAAAACGTAAATTTTTAGTTTAAACGGTTATATTTCGGAAAGATATAATAGCAATTTAAAATTAACTATATTAAAATTCTATATGTGAGTAAAACTATAGAAATCACTTACAACTAGTAAATCATTCTATAATAATTTTTATTTGACGGTATATATGTTATAAAAGTTAAATTAATATTTTTAATAATAAAAAGGCACATCAAAAGTGACCGTCCGTCCGTTACGCTTATAAATTACAAGTTGTATATATCCATATATTATGTTAATTAAATATACTTACGGTATTATTTGTTGATAGGTAATTAGTAAAGAAGCATTTATATACATATATCATATAAAAATCGAAGATTGGTCCAGATGAAATGGATGCTGCGAATGATTTTTTGTACAAATATTAATTTTTTTTCGAAATCATTACTTTATGAATGCATAGCGATATATGCTATATATATTCATGCATATTACAAGATTTTATCTGCAGATTTGGTCCAGACAAAATGGATGCTGCGAATGATTTTTTGTACAAATATTAATTTTTTTTCGAAATCATTACTTTATAAATGCATAGCGATAGATGTGCCATATGTATTCATGCATATTACAAGATATTATCTGCAGATTATATCCACATGAAATGGATGCTGCGAATCATTATGTGTACGAATATTAATTTTTTTTTTAAACCATTACTTTATGAATGCATAGTGATAGATGCTATAAGTATGCATGGATATTACAAGATTTTATCTGCAGAGTTGGTCCAGATGAAATGGAGGCTGCGAATGATTTTATAAATTTTATAATACGTTATATTATATTCAAACTTTATATTTGGATCGATTTTGTAAAAATCCTCCGAAACTGGTAAATTATTCTAGTATTTTATATATTTGACGATATATATATATATATATATATATATATATATATGTGTGTGTGTGTTAATCATCCTAATATATCGTATTACCGGAAGAAAATTATGTTTCATTCTTTATTTTAATGAATTCTTAAGAAAAAATGCAAAAAGTGAGCGTCCGTCCGTCCGTCCGTCCGTGACCATTGTTGATTGCCCGAAAATCTCTCTCTCTCTCTCTCTCTCTCTCTCTCTCATAAATACATATAATATTTTTTATATACTAGTAGTAATATAAGCTGCATAAGTACATACATACGCAAGATCTAAATTATTATATGTGGTCCAGGTAAGACGGTGCTGGGGATAATCATGATACAGAATATCAATATTTTTATATCTGTATGTCATTATTTAACGATAATTAATTATAAAAAATGTATATATATAATATATAATTTTTTACAGTAGGTATATGCCAATGTGGGAGATGATCATCTCGGGTGTTGTACAGATGTTTTGGATGCTGCATATGATTTTTCAGTATTATCGATATTATTAACTATTATCGATAATTTTTTACTGCATGTATTCATCAGGTGTGCGAGATAATCATCTTGCGTGTGGTCCAGATGTTTCGGATGCTGCTTATAATTTTTTAGTATTACCGTTTCTGTTACCTACTATCGATAATTTTTCGATTATGAAAATACAAAAATGGAATGTATATATATTCATCAGGTGTGCGAGATAATCATCTTGCGTGTGGTCCAGATGTTTCGGATGCTGCTTATGATGTTTTAGTATTATCGTTTCTGTTACCTACTATCGATAATTTTTCGATGTCGAAAATACAAAAATGGAATATATATGTGTGTGTATTATATATATATGTATATATATATGTATATATATATATATTATATATGTGTGAGTATATTTACCAGTTATGATTTCCGCTGTAATAATATATTGTTTCATGTCTCTAATCATCATTCTTGTTCCATTACAAAGACCACCTTCAATATCTGGATTTCTTAAACAACTAACTATTGCACCCTTCTTTAATATTAATTTATGTGGAAGTAATCCATTAGGAGTTATTGAATTTAAAAAATCAGTTGGTATTGATTCTGTTAATGTGTCATTAACATCGCTATCAATTCTATCATCACTGTAGAATATATAACTATCTCCATTAATTCTTTCAACTATGGTTTCGTTGATTTTCAATATATCAGAATTTAAAGGAGATAATATTACTTTCCTTTTTAACTTTGAATCATTAGGATCTATTTTATGTTCAAAAATTTCGGCCATTAAATCACTTTCACAAATGAATTGCTTTGGTATTTCTTTAACATTATTTCGTAATTCATATTTTGTCACATTTCTATGCTCTCCTACTTCAAGTAGCCAATTTTTAAATGCATTGTCCGGATTTTGTAATCTTAAATTTTCCCTTAAGTAAATTTTGAAATATATGACCATAAATAGCTTCTTTTTACGCATGTTTCAATAATTTTCGTTCTGTTCCCATGCCGCACTATTGTAAGTGTTTGTCTAAAGTCACCAGATGTTACAATAATTTTTCCTCCGAAAAGAACATCATTCTTACATAGATCTCGGAAAAATTTGTCAATCGTTTCGAAAGCGTATCTTGAAACCATTGAGATTTCATCCCAAATAATAATTTTAACATTTTTTAAATAAACACCATTATTTGACTCAGACAAATATTACATGTTGTTTGTTCATTAATACTGTTAACAGTTTTACCATTAATTAATAAATTAGCAGCTGTGCCAGTCCAGGCCATTGTAATAAACGATACATTCATTGAAATTAGGTATTTAATAATGATATTATGTAAATAACTTTTACCACTACCACCAGGATCAATAAAATAATATTTATTACCGATATTATTAATCGAAGCATTTATGTTCAGGTCGTATATTTGTTTTTGATCAGCAGTCAATGAATTGATCAAAGTTTCTAGAGTTTCATTATCATTATTTATTTGTAATTCGCTATCATATTCTACATCTTCATAATTATCATCAATATCAGATATATTGAAATCATTTAATCTTAATCCATGTAATAATAAAATATTTTCAATATTTTTCAAAGCTTGTTTTCTGCTTCAATTGCTGACAATTTGGGATCCATAAAATGAATTTTATATTTATTATATAAGTCTACCATATTCATGGATTTAGGAAATTTAAATAATTTAGCTTCTGTTAAACATTTGTCCCATTCTTCATCGGTACTAATAATACCTCTTGATAAACAAGCATCTTCATATTTGTCGTGAACTATTCGATTTACAGTACGTATATCTGCAAATGATTTTGCACCTCGTACATGTAATAATAGAAGTCGTAGGAAAAACGTTTCACGTTTATTTGGATTTACAGTGGTTTTTAAATGCAATTTATTTATTTTATAGGTAACTTTTTGTATTTCATAATTTATGGATAAATCGTACTTAATTTTTTTTTTTTTACTTTGTTTATTTAAAGTCGCATCAACCTCTTTAGGGTCATTAGCGACATTACAGATTATTACAAGGTTTGATGCATAATAAATCCTTACATATTTTCATTCTGACAATACAATAATTTGAAGTTCACTGTTTCGCTATGATACTTAAAATAATATTATTTGTTGTTTTTATGTCTGAAATATATTTTGTTTTAAATTTAAATACGGTGTATAAAGTCAATTTCTTTCAGAAAGGCTAAAGTATTTATACATGAATTTTGGTTGATAAGGCATTTGTTTAGATCTTCAGATATATGATGTTTTATTCTTGATTCTTGAAGTGATGAACAGTCGATAAGTACATGCTGCACTGTCAGTATACTGCCACAGAAATCACAGGAATTTGGGTTTTCTTTTGTTATCATATGTATGTGGCTAAAATTTGTGTGACCGATTCTTAATCTGTTTAAGATCACTTGTTCCAGTCTAGGGAATTTTGACGAAGGACTTATTTCATAAACATTTTTTCTTATTTTATGAAGTTTTTGTGGTTTTAGATGTAACCAATTTTCGTTTCAAGTGTTGTATATTGCAGTTTTGAAACTTTTTTGTACTTCTTTGAAGTTAGATGGTAATTGAAATAAAGGTATAGAGTTTTCATGATTTTCTGCTACCTTTTTTGCTAGAAGGTTAACTTTTTCATTTAGTTCAATGCCCACATGAGATGGTACCCAGCCGAAAACAATTTCGGATGAGCCATTTGCAAGTTTGATCTCATTGTACAGTGCTAATATGTTTTGTATAAAAAAATTGTTTTGCGAGCAGTTTTCTATGGCTGATATAACGCTATTTGAGTCTGAGAAAATAATTGCTTTGATAATATTTGCGTCCTTAATAAATTTGAGCGCTTGTAGAATCGCATAGGCTTCACTATTAAAAATTGATAGCTCGTCTGGAAGTTTATATGTAATATTTTTATTTGGAAGAATTATGGCACATTCTGTTCCACGGGCATTAATTTTAGTTGAGCCCCAAAGAGTATGGTGGCTATTGAAATCTCCGACAAGTAAAAAAGGCTGAGGTAACTGTGATATTAAATTTTCTATGTCCCCTTTGGTGATTGGGTTACTATTTGGAAGATATAGGTTGCAAATACAGAAGCTTTTTGTAGGTAATTTGACAGATATTGCGATAGTTTCTAATTCAGTCGTAATGTTAATTCTATTGAATTCTGTATCTTCTTTTATGTAAATGGCGACTCCGCCGCTGGCTGCTAAACAAGTACTTCTATTTTTAAAGTGTAAATTGTAATTATGTAGTTTGGTGCTAGCATAACTCTTAAAATTTGTTTCCTGAATGCAAATAACTGCAGGATTATGATCGTAAATTAATTTTTTAAGAAATTCAAGGTGGGTATTTAAGCCATTTATATTCCACTGAATAATGTCTTTGGTAAGATTATTTTCCATATTTGTTTATTTATTTGATTTATTTATTAGAGTTCTTCTTGTGTTGATGAATCTTCATCTGTGGAGTCTACTGATTTTTCGGGTGCAGGTTCATTAGGACTACACAGCTTATTTGTAATTCTAGAGAAATGATGTTTCATACTACGACTAGTAAGAAGAGGGTATAAATCATCTTTCATTAAAGTTATTAGTACTTGCGTGTCAGAAGTATATTGAGAAACAGTACACGTGAGATTTGTTGATCCAGCCAGATTTTCTAGTAAACTTTTAAATTGTACATAATTTAATAACTTGTTAGGTTCTTCTAAAGTTTCTTTTATTGGGCTTAACAATTCATCAAGGGATTTTTTTCTATGCTTGATTCATGCTTTTTTTTGTTGATATTTTGATTTATTTTTTTGTGGGCATTTAAATTCAATCGGTGCTTGGGTAACGATTGAAGCTTGCGATGCTGATGAGCTAATCTGTGAATGGGAGCGTCTAAATACAGGCTGTGATTATTACTTGTGTTGAATTTGCTGTTATATTTATATTATTGTCTTGTGTGTTTAAGAGACCATTAATCGGATTTGGAATTTCTACGAACTGGCTATTAGGTGTGACTTGCGACTGTGTAGAGATCATGTTTGTAGTTTGTTCTTTTACAGTTGTACAGTTTTTGGCTACATGTCCTTCGATTTTACACAAAAAACATTTCAGAGAATCAGTGCTAGCATAGATAAAATAGTTTTTTTCCTCATAGTAAATTTTGAAAACAGCTGGTAGTTTTTTAAAATCTTCAGGTTTTATAAATACCTGTCTTCTAAAACTAGTAACATGGCTGTAGCCTTCTTTAGCGATTGTTGCTTTTAACGTTGCAAATTGTGACATGCGTTTTATGTCTAATTGTTCTAATATGTCTTCAAAAACGTAATTAGGAATGTTTGATGGGACATTTGAGAAAATCACTCTTTTGTTTTTGGATTCTAACGGTCTTATAAATACTTTATGCTCACCTATTTGCAGAAATTCATATTTATTAGTAATATCATTTACCAATTCCTTACTTGTAAGGTATATGCACATTCTGTTATTGCTCATTGTAGAACACGAAATAACATTCATTGGTTTAACTAAGTCCCCAACAGAACACGTATAGTCGGTTTGGTTGAGTCCCTCGACGCATTCAAGAATAAGGCCTTGATCTCTTTTTGGACAAATTTCATTTTGAGTGACAGCTGCATAACTAGGATTTGAAGAACTTCTTGGCACAAAAGTCGGAATTTCATTCATCGACTGTTGACTTCCAATATTGTAAGCCATGTTGCTTATTTAATTTCACTCGCGACGGAGCGATTAGCGTACGGGCTAAAGCCCGAAATGATTACTAGCTATATATATCACTTCGCGTCGGTTAATACGGAGCGTAAATATACACGTCTACGCTCAATGAAAGTCCGACGAGAACTGCGTACTTAATTTTATTTTGTTCAAATATGATGTATTTACATTATTTACTCAATGAAATTAAATTAATTATAAATATACAGATATTTAACAATGCAACATCGTGACAAAAATAATAATCTAATAATTGTACTTAGATTACTTTCTTTTTCAATTAAAATTAAATAAAATATATATTTTTCACCTATATTAAAGTGAGGTGAGAAAAATATATATAACCATGTATTTATTTAATATGATATTACATTCATTAAATGACACTATTTATATTTATTACCCAAAATAGGAGTACCATACCATTAATAACACCAAAAATATATTTTATGATTATTTTGTCTGTTATTTAATATGAAAATAATATAAAATTTTGAAAGTAAAATAATAAATAACATGATACTATAACCTATTTCCAATGTTATTATTTGCATAGTGTTTTTATTATTGGCAACTACAATTGAAAAAAGTTGGGTGTAATAGATTTAAATAATGTCTCAAGTTATTTTGTATGTAACGAAATAGGCTGAAATTTAATTTATTTTATATTGAAGAGTTTTATAAAACTCTTATTAAATACTATAGTATTTATTATTCACTTTGTTTACGGTTAAACATAATGTTTATGTGATATTATTTGTATGAAAAAGAATACAAATAAAATTTAAGCAATCTAGGTATAAAAGTTGCATTAATAAATTAATATTTTTTTAAGTGTAAGCAGCACAACCTAACAGTGTTGTGAACTGTCAATATGTAGCACAAAATTTCAAAATTTGTCATTATGATGCCATCTGGTTTATATTAAAACTGAATATATGAATTTTCATAAAGATATTTGTTAAATTATTTAATATCAATTTACGATTTCAGTTTTTAATTAAATATCCTAGTTGGAATATTGACTCAAGTCCTATATGCAAATTTTTATATTTGGTGACTGATATTTCTCATAAGGGTTGTTACAGGGGATATACTAACGCTAGTAAGTTATAGTTCTCGGTTCTAGTGTATTTTTACATCTAGAAAGTCATAATAATTTTGTCTCTTTTCTTTATGAATTAATAAGAATTTTCAGTTATAAGAGTTAGAAGAAATTCTCATTTCGATGTTTTTTTTTGGAATCTTGTTATTGCTCTCACTTGGAAACTAATATATATAAAGATCTGATTTTTTGCATGCACATTTCTTTTATAATAATGAAACAATATTTGCAGTTAAATTCATCTCAATTGTTATACTTTTAATTTCCATCCAGATGAACATATGAATATTTTATCAAAAAACCGTATATTCACATGGGTGTCCAAATAAAATTTAAAGTATATCACTTGAGATAAATTTAACTACAAATATTGTTTCATTATTATAAAAGAAATGTGCATGCAAAAAATCAGGTCTTTATATATGTTAGTTTTCGAATAAGAGGAATAACAAGATCTGAAAAACGGAGATCGAAATAAGAATTTTGCTTCTAACTCTTAAAACGGAAAATTCTTATTGATGCATTAGGAAAAGAGACAAAGCTATTATGATTTTCTACATGTAAAAATACCCTAAAACCGAGAAATATAACTTAATAGAGTTAATAGATCCCCTGTAACAACCCTTATGAGAAATATCAGCCACCAAATATAAAAATTTGCATATAGGACTCGGGTGAAAATTCCAATTCGGATATTTAAGTAAAAACTGATGTGGTAAGTTGATTCTAAATAATTCAACAAATATCTGTATAAAAATTCAGATATCTAGCTTTAATAGAATTCAGATGACATCATACTGACAGATTACGCGATGAGTACTGGCGGGAGTTTCCAGAATTTCAAACTATTTATTATTTTAAAGAAGTAATATTCTTATATTGGATAATTAAGTATTTAATATATCATAAAATTTTGCCAAGAATAAAAATCATGTACACTTTAACAAATTGTTTGAAAAAGAGGAGGGAAGAGAGAGTGAAAGAGAGAGTTAGAGGGAGAAAGAGGAAGAGAAAGAAAGTGAGAGAGAGAGGAGAGAGAGAGAGAAAGAATTACGATAATGATGATCCCTTGACCCATGCAACCACACACCCCAAACAAAAATAAAATGTCATATTAAATTAAGATACATTAGACTTCATCGAATTAAATATAAATTGATATATGTCGATATATGTCAATAAAATTTTGTATAAAGAATTACTTTTAAAAATAATAAACAAAATTATTTTAAAATTCTATTGATTTTGGCTGTAATTTTTCTTATAGTTTTATCAATCTATACCAATCGATAGCAATTTTTATTAAACTATATCGCTTTTTATCAAATCATAATGTAAAAAATTTAATTAAAATTTGTACTATTTAAATCAAAATAAGAAATCTTATCGACTTCTATCAACTATTTATAACATGATATACAGTCGCCGGATACAGTAACTTAATTTGAATCACGCGCGCAGTATGGTGGCGGGTCACGTTGTTAACTGGACTCTTTAAATCGGTCGTGTCTGATAACGAATAAAGAGTAAGAATAAGGAATAAGAATAAGAAATTATATGAGAACTATATCTATACATATCGTGATTTCTTATTCTTATTCCTTATTCTTTATTCCATTTAGTTATTCGCAATATACATAGATATATTTCCCATGTAATTTCTTATTCTTATTCCTTATTCTTACTCCTTATTCGTTATTCTATTCAGCGTGTCAAGGTCCTAACTGTCCTAACTGTTTATTCTGAAAGTTCGATTAACAACGAAACCAGTCGCCATATTGTGGCGCGTAATTCAAAGTTATTATGTCTAGCGACTGTACTATCTTATTGTATTTTAAAACAATATATACGCAAGATACTACATTATTTTATTAGCTACATTTTTATATTACAAATATATCCACATAATTTGCAAAAGCATACACAACAAAAATTTGAAAAAATATATATTTTAAAGAAGAATATTCTTATGTTGGATAATTAAATATTTAATGTATCATAAAATTTTGCCAAGAATAAAAATCATATACGCTTTTACAAATTATGTTTGAGAGAGAGAGAGAGAAAGAGTGACAATTATGATAATGATGATTCCGCAACTCATGCAATCAAGCACTCCAAACAAAAATAAAATGTCAGAGTATATTTTTTATTATAAAAGTCCTATAAATTAATTTATTAGACACAATATTTAATTCACAACAATAACAAAGTATTAATTATTTTATAATATAATTCGTTCAATAATAAAATATTATGTTAATTATATATGTAGATCGCGAGCGAAGCGAGGGTTAAGCTAGTTTTATATTAAAAGAATTAATTTAGTTTGAGGAAGCTATGTACCAATAAATTCGGTTTTAACATGATTTTTTTATATCATATTTTGACAGATTATAGCATACTTTCTTTGTGAACTGTTTGAATTTTTGCAAAATATCCAAAATTAAAGAAGATATAATGCTTTGAAAATCCTCGTGACGTCAGACCGTAGACCCAGCACCTTTGAAGTAACTAAAATTCAATCAGAATTGCAATTCGGCTTCAATTCTGTACCCGTATCGTAGATACCGCCGAAGAAAGAAAATTGATGTTAAAACCTAATTGGCAGCGGTATTGCTTCCTCCTAAAGGAAACTTTGTAATAGTAAACCAAAAGTTTTCTTAAAATATGTTAGAAATATCTTTTGGGACATTTTCAATTAAAATACACTATTTTTAGAAAATGTCCGTATGGATGTGTGCGTGAATGCGTGTGTCTGTGTGCATATGTGTATGTGTGTGCGTATGTGTGCGTGTATGTGTGTGCGTCCGTGTAGCCAAAAGCGACGTCCAGCACTACACATTTATGGTATATATATATATATATATATACGTTTACACGGGTCGAGCGTCGGTTTTGTCTGCGCTGGTGTGCGTGTGTGCATGTGTGCGTGTGTATGTATAGCACCATATCTCAAGTAATCCACGGTTAACTTTAATGTTTATTTTTTATATTTTTTTTATTTTATTTTTTAAACTTTAATAGCTCATTTTTTTTCCTAAAGAAAGGAAGCTCAAAAATATTTTTTTTGTTTTTCGATGCGTTTTTCTCTATCAGTCTTTCGATTTCTTAGTTTTAGTTTTACGGTTTTCCTAATACCTTAAAAATAATATGATTGATTTAATAAAAATGCATTTAAAGGAGCTTAAAATTGCCTATTCTTTCCGACCCCAAATTTTGTGTATATCCCTTTATCTGTGATACACGGAAACGTCATACTCTTCTTAAATGATTATATCTTTGAATCATATCATGGACATATATTGAAGAAAATTGAGATGATCAGCAATATAGACAAAATTTCGTCTTTCAAAATCGTAAGATTTACGATTTTAACAACATGAAGCCATGTAATAAATGTGGCGGACTTGGTCATAGTGAAAAAAAGGGTAATAATGAGACAACTTGCCTTAAATACTCAGGAAAGCACAAGACTAAAGAAGTGTAAATAATAAATGTTCTAATTGTGATTTTAGTAATAACAAATATAAAACCACGTATGATATAAACCATCTGCTTCTGATACGAATTTATGTGTAATTTTGAGCAAAAGACTTAAAAGGTATATAGACTCTGTTGACTACCCTATGAAACCAACCTTACCATTGTGGGATACAACAACGCTTCATCAGAGGATAACGAACGGTCAATTGCCAAAGCAGACAACAGTATCTACTAGCTCATCAACAAAAAGAGCGACAGCAACAAACTTCACAAAATCAGCCAACAAAGAATGAAGATAAAAAAACGCTAATTATTAAAAATATGTTATTTTCCCTGACGAAAAAAGTTACATAACTTTGTAATGTAACTTTATTACATCACTTTGTTACATCATTTGTGTATCTCTTTTACGTACTTAACAATATTTCTATTTAGTTATTCGCTCCAAATATATCGAGGCCAGTGCTCTTTACTTTACCAAATTTATTAATACTAAGGGCGCCATGTAAACTTATGGCTTGTGACGTGTATTTCACGTCCCAATAATATTAAATATGGGCAGTCAATCGCGACCAAGTCACCCGTCACCAGAGCAGAGCATTTGCATATTAATTAGTATTGTTATTAATGGGGGGATTGTTATTATTTGTTGAGGGAATGAGGATAAGGAGTCGCGACCGAGGAAGGCCGTAGACCGGCACACACACGCACACACCCATACCAGCGGCACCAGCTGATCGCCGCAGCGACGACTGCTCGGAGCGAGCAACGGCGACGAGTCTACACACACAGGCACAGCACCAACATCACTGCACACTGTACGCGCGACCCTCTCTCTCTCTCGCTTGCTCTTTCTTCCTCGCCTCTCGAGGATGATGAGCCGCTGCCCGCGCACACACATACACACACGCGCGCGCGGCCGCCCTCTCTCCCGATGCACGCAGACGCGGGAGGAGAGAGGATTCACAGCGGCAGCGGCGGCTTCCTCGAGGCATACCATCTCGGCTGTAGCCACGAGAGAGAGAGAGAGAGAGAGAGAGAGAGAGAGAGAGAGAGAGAGATATACCGACTCGGCTGTCGGCAGAGGGGAGAGCTAGCAGCCGCCGCGCCGCGAGCCGCATGAAGCTGCCGGCCTCTCCTAGCGTAGGCCGACGCGCGCACGTCGCCGCTGCCAACTGTGTTGGTCCGGCAGCGACAAAACCGAAAGCGCCCGATATAGATATATACGCCGGGTTGCCCGCGCGTGTATATCTAGCAATTCATAATTGCCCGCGCTGCGTAAACAGGGCGGCATTCGCGGAGCGAGCCAATGAGAAGTAGCGACTCAAATCACCGCTGACTTGGCCTTGATTTTTGCATCTAGGGAAAATCAAGGCCAATCACCGTAAAGGAAAGGGCGGAAGCAACAAGTGTTTGAGCTGAAGTTGTGCGAGAAGAAAAGCCAAAATTTTGGAAGAGATTTCCGCCCTCTCCGATTTTGAGCATTGACTGCCCGGCCTTCAGCACAGATAGACGTGATAAAGTTTGCCTGCCGTTCGAGCATTTAGACCGCGTGGAGAGACATCGACGTAGATATAATCCCGGAGAGCTATAGATTGGGCTAACATTAACCGGCGACCTGGTGACCTGCGAGGAAGAACATCGCGAGACGCGCCCGACTAGCGACGGTGAGTGGACTGTAATTGCCGAGCTTCCGTCGGCACTTGCAAGTGAAATTTAATAATAATTGTCGTACATCGCCGCCATGTGCTCGGGGTTCTTAGGAGAATAACTCCGTGGTGGTGTGACACCGGTATGTAAGATCCGTGCGGGTCGGACCGGTATTTAACTCAAGTATTAGTGTGGGGAAATTCGCGCGACTCGGAAACTCGGGAGACGTGGTGAGTTGGTCGTCGCGAGGGACGCGTGATAAGGCTAGCGTAGCCATGTTAGTTAGATAGATAAATTAGCTATAAGAGTAATTGTAAATTTACGACCGATAGTATTACCCGGCGATAAGAAATAAAGTTTGAGTATATTTAAAGTGAAAATTGTGAGTGCTTATTATAAATCTATGAATTCCTGATTTTTCCTCTTCACGGAACTTCCTCTGGGGAAGGGCTCGTGCCGAGTTAGCCGCGCTTTACCTGGCGCCCATTAAGTTAGAAAATTTGGTAATGTGTCGAGATAGTAATAAGCCATAGTAACCCCCCCACGTTACAAATGGCGCCCAACGTGGAGCTTAGTGACTCAGGAAAAAACAGGAAAAATAGCAAAATAAATTAATTAAGAGAGTTCGGGAAATATCAGAAAATTTTTTTTTTACACAGTGCCGAGCCAGCGAAAGTGCAGCGACTAAAACGTTTTTTTTTGTCGTATGAAAATTTAAGTAAAGTGGAAAAATTATTTTTTTTTGTGTGTTTAAGGAATTTATAAGTAAGAAAATTTTTCACTTGAGCTATTGGGTTATAAACGGGACTTTAAAATTTTTTCACTTGAGCTATTGGATTATAAATTGGACTTAGAAAATTTTCACTTCGGGTAATCGACTAATAAATTTTTCGATTTAGAGGATTTTCCGGAAAATTTTTTTGGATATTGTTGAGAATATTCCGAAATTATTTTTTGAAAATTTTTCGATTTTGAGAATTTTCCGGAAAATTTTTTTTTGATATTTTTGAGAATTTTCCGAAATTATTTTTTGAAAATTTTTCGAATTTTGAGAATTTTCCGGAAAATTTTTTTGGATATTTTTGAGAATTTTCCGAAATTATTTTTTGAAAATTTTTCGATTTTGAGAATTTTCCGGAAAATTTTTTTGGATATTTTTGAGAATTTTCCGAAATTATTTTTTGAAAATTTTTCGATTTTGAGAATTTTCCGAAAAAAAATTTTTGGAATATTTTGAGAATTTTCCGAAATTATTTTTTGAAAATTTTTCGATTTTGAGAATTTTCCTGAAAATTTTTTTTGGATATTTTTGAGAATTTTCCGGAATTATTTTTTGAAAATTTTTCGGTTTTGAGAATTTTCCGGAAAATTTTTTTTGGGTTATTTTGGGAATATTCCGAAATTATTTTTTTTTAAGTTTTTTTATGTGAGGAATTTCCCAAAGGAAGGAAGAGTTTTTTTTTGTTGAGATTTTGAGAATTTTCAAAGATATTTTTTTTTAAAAGGGTTTTTGTTAAAAAAAAATTTTTTTTTGGATTTGAGATTTTTTTTGATATTCTTGAAAATTTTTCGAAAATTTCTGAGCGATTTATTGAGGGCTTTCACAGGTTGGGTATGTAGTGAAGAAAATTTTCGTTTCAATTGAGACCTTTCGTAGAATTCTTTTGAGTATTGAAAATTTTCGGTTATTGGAGGAAGCTTGTAGCGATATATAAAAAAAATAGCGAATTACCAGAGTAAGCGGAAGGCTGCGGCGACGCACTGAATATAATAGCGATAAATAGAGAAGGTGGGGAAAATAGGAGACAAATTCAGAAAATCTTTGTTGGAGATTTAGTGAAATTTGAGTAATGAGCTAGAGTGATAGATAAATTAATTGTGTGTAATTTTCTGAATTCCGACCTATTTTTCAAGTCTCCTCAACGACTTTTAAAGTAGTAGAGTAGGAGTCACACCACCGTATAGGGAAAATTCATTTTTCGAACACCTCCACAAAATATTATTGCTGTGCTACTACCCCCAAATCGATTAGTAAGAACGATTTATAATTAGTTAAGAGTAAAATTTTTCTAACAACTACTGGAAATTGGGTATAAAAATACTACAACTAAAGTTATTGTATTTTATATTATAACTACTGTGTCAATGGAAAAATTGATTATTACATATATTTATATTTATTTAATTGTATTGGAAATTATTTACTGAAAATTGATTGCGACCAAGAAGAAACCTCAGATTATTACTCCATATATCACGTCTGGTCGCTATTTTATAAATTTTGGTCGCTATTCAATATGGCTACGCGAGCTCGCCCGCACGTCGCTTTACAGTCAAATCGACACGTTTCCCAGAGCTATTAAATAGCTACTAATTTCCCCTTCAAAGTAACCGATATTCACGATTTATCCCTCGCGGGAATTTTTCCCCGATTTGCACACATATAAAGTTGAACTCTATAACCCCGTATTTTACACTACTAACACTAGAAATTTACTCGTCGCGCACTGAGTTTACCCTGGTGTCACACCACCAATACCTTACCGGCATATGTATAGGTATATATATGAAAATTTATAACTATATAATAAACAATTAAATAAATGATCGGTTACTGACTCTGAAGAATGTCGAGGATTGCTCGACAATAGTCTCAGTCCACTCACCGCAGTTAATTGTCGCGAGCTGCTTCGAAATCCCAAGTCGTCGCCTCGTGGTCGATACGTAGTCGCAACTTTTCACGCTTATAAAGCTCCGACGTTCCTCAACGCTAACCACCTAATTATTACCTTTAATGAGCGAACGGTTCGAAGCGTGGACAGTCAATGACCAAGATCAGAGAGGCCGGAAATCTTTTCCAAATTCAGCTTTTCTTCTTGCCTATCTTCAGCCCATACACACTTGTTGCTAACGCCCTTATCTTGTTTTTGATTGGCCTTGATTTTCCTTAAATCCGAAAATCAAGGCTAAATCCGACGCAATTTGAGTCGCTATTTTTGACTGGTTCGCTTCGCGATTGTCGACCTGCGGCTGCTAGCTCTCCCATGAGCCGTCGACTGCCGAGACTGTATCTCTCTTTCTCTCTCTCTCTCTCTCTCTCTCTCTCTCTCTCTCTCTCTCTCTCTCTCTCTCTCTCTCTCTCTTTCTCTCTCTCGTTCGTCGCGCGTCTGCTAGGTACACCTGCTCGTGTTTTGGCTCCTGCATTTACACCCCACTCTGCTGCCTCCTGCGTCCGTGAGCCGGTCTGTTGTGGTGTCTGCACAGTGGAGCATACTAACTATAGCTGTGATAATAAATCACAGCTTCCACTGGTCCATCGGCACGGCTTTTCAACATCCAAGCAGCAACACTCGGCTAGGTATTTTGAGGTTAAGTGAGGTGAATACGGCAGAGTGGCGGGAGCCAAGCACGAAGCATAATAAACTCAGAGGTACCACTTCAATCTGGACACACAGCACGCAGCGCCATACTATCAAGGCGCCACCTGCCGACTCGAACTGCAACTACGTGACTACTGAGGCGACACCTGCTGCATCCTAGACACACCACCATTACCTTCCACGACTCATCTTTGTCGCCACTAACATCATGGTCGACAACTGCGCCATCTGCGGGGAGGTTCCTAGGAGCAGCAACTCGCTACGTAAGTGCTGCATATGCAATATAACTTATCATCCGGCGTGCAAGCCTCTTGCAGTGCTTACCCGCGTGCAACGAAGTGCACTACAGCTACAAACCAAAGCGGTAGCGTGCCAGGCATGCATCGATTCGAAGAGGTCGATGTTCGAGTCGGCAGTCAAGCGCGCGACGAAGGCTAACAACAACATGAGTGGGAAAGAGAAAGAGCTAGCCGCGTCCACTCTGACCAATAAAAAGCCTGCAACAATTGCACGCACCAATCAGGCGAGCAAGGCCGCGCCCACCAACTCCTCACTCTCTCCGTTGCAGGGGCTAGGCCCCGCCCCCACCAGCAGCCTACTCCGATTGGCCGCGCAGTCTCCTGTGACTTCACTAGGCCCGCCCACTTCCAGCACGGGAGCAGAGCACAGCGGGGAATCCCCGAGTGACGTCACCGCCAAGAGTATGGATTCAAACCGACCTTATAATACTTCGCAGTCCTCCTTTTCCAAGAACAACAGTAGCATTAATGACGTGAATGCGTCCGTCATTCGTATGCTAGACAGCACTGCGTTAATAAAGGGAACAACGGTCTCCTGCCTAGTGGAGTACGTGAATTCAACTTCAAAAAACATTGACAATGCACTTGCTGGACATTGCACCTCTACTGAAGGCAGATTGGAGGCAATTGCAAATAGGCTAAATACGTTACCAGCAGTACATACTTTGGCACTTTCAATTGAATCCAAGCTGCAAAAAATTGAGGAAAAGCTGTCGAAACAACACTCCCAGCTGGAGGAGATGAAAAAGGAGAAGCAAGTGCTTTGTCAAGAAATAGACAACTTAAAAATCAAAAATAAAAAATTACACGATAGTAACGTCGACACGAACAATTTTTTGAACAATAAAGAGGTAACTTATAATATGTTGCTTGAAAAAATTGATAATTTAGAACAGACTAATTTTGAGTCACAAAAAAAATTGATAATTTTATAATAAATACTTTTGAAAATGATTTCCAAAACCTAACCAATAAAATCAATAGAGTTGAAAGTGACAACAAAGAAATAATAACGAAAATAGGAAAAATAATAACAAAAGAAGACTTTACCTCTGCATATACTACTACTATCAACACAATTGAGAGAAATGTAGAAAACATCCAAAAAGATAACCAACTGATATTAAACAAATTTGAATACCAGCAAATCGCAGTGCTCCCCAGTACACAGAACAATACCGTTTCTCTGACAAGTACAAATAAATGTAATAATAATAATAATGCGTCTACTACAAATAGTAATCTACTCGACAATTACAGTAATATAAGCGACACAAATGACAATTGCATCAATAATGACGGGTTCATCCAAGTTGTAAATAGCAGAAAAAAAAACATCTAGTCGATTGAATAAGAACAATATTGACAATGATGATGCTGCAGCATCACCTGCACGAAGCACGCGGGTGCAAACGATTGATGGGGGGACAATGCACAGTAAAAACATTAAAAGCGGTAACACGGAGCTAATTATTTCTACCATTTTCGACGGGGATGTCTCTAAGCGTGTGGACGTTGCACACGCGATACTATGCCGTGTCCTTCCATCAACACGAAAAACAGATATAACAGGCACACGCCTGCTTCGGTCGGAGGAACCGACAGCTGCGGCATCAGCAGATATAAATGGCGAACGTAGACGGTCACCATGAGTTGTTACCCTTTCCAGCAGTGCGTTAGGCGAGAAAATAATGCGAGCCAAAAAGCTAACCACTGGCTTTCATGCTAGAGATGTCGACATTGCAGCTCTTGACCAGGACACAAGGGATGGGATTATCAATGTGAAAATTTTAATAAATGAATTATTAACAAAAGAATGTTTTATTAAATATAGAAGTCTCAAGGCCCTTGCTATGAGACTCAATTTTAAATATGTTTGGCATAGAGGGGGCCGTTTCCTGGTGAAGAGGCGCGATGGCGACGTCTCTCATGAATTTTCATCTGCGGCTGATTTACAAACAATGGTGGCAGCATATGCCACTAATCAACCGTCACAAACCGTAAATAATATAACAAAAAACGTTGATAAAGAAAGCGTAATTGTTAAAAATGTTATTCCGTCAACTGCTGCAAAAAATTGACTATCCGCAGACACTGCTAGGGGGGTTCACTGTAAGGGACTGAGAGCAGGTTTTGTCAATGTTACCTCTCTGATGGGGCACATTGGCATGATTAAACAACACCTTTCAGCTCGTCCTCCCTACCATCTCTTTGGGGTTGCTGAGTCGCACCTTGACCCTGATGTTGGGAGTGATCTCATTCAGATCGACGACTACTCACTACTTAGACTTGATCGAAACAATCTAGGGAGCGAGCTGGTCCTGTACATTCATAACACTTTCAAGGCCAATTTACTATGCAGCTCTCGAACAACACAGGAGGGCATGCCATTTATACCTGAATATTTAATGTGCAGTGTTCAGCAGGGCAGCCTTCCCCGTCTTTGTTGCTTTAATATACAGACCACCACACGTACCGTTTTTACAGGGCTCTGACTTAACAGACAAACTAACGATACATACGCAAGACTTTAGTCACAAAATTATTATGGGAGATCTGAATGCGAACCTACTCGGAACGTCAGCCGATGCAATATATGTTAGGCGGTTGGCTGATGATCATAACCTTCAAATAGTTGATCATGGTGCGACTCATCATCTCACAGATTCTCACACGTGGATTGATGTGATCTTAACAGATAATAATGACGTTGTACTGAGCAGGGACAATCGGCCGGCGCCTTTTCCCAGTCATCATAACATCATAGAGGTCGAGATTGCGGTCGAAACTGCTGTAACCCCTGTGGCTGAATCTTTCAGCTACAGGGATTTTAAATCGATCCAGCAAGACGACCTCCTGTCTCATCTAGCTGACTGCGATTGGTCGCAGATCGATGGTCCCGCGGCGGGTGTTGACAGTCAATTAGAGTGTCTCAGTGTCAACCTCATGACTGTGATAGATAAAATTGCGTCGTTAAAAGAATTCACACCGAAAAAGAAAACGAATCCACCATGGGTTAATGCTGAACTAATACGTCTATACAAAAAACGTGACTCCGTACGACGACGCTATGCGCGGACCAAAGACGACAGACTGTGGCGGGAGTATCAGAGCCTTGCAGCTGAAGCTGAATTACGAACGAAGAAAACAAGGGAAAGATTTTTACAAAATAAAATTTTTGAAGCGATTGATAATAAGAAAGATATCTGGAAAGAGCTCAAGGCTCTGGGCCTTCTGCTAAAGACAAGAGAGGAGCTTCATGGTTTCTCGCCGGAAGAGCTCAATGCCCACTTTGCAGGGGTGTCGATCTCCCAAAATGAGGGTGATGAAGAACTTGACAACGTCTTGACCACTGCCAGTGATGACGGATTTGTTTTCCGAGAGGTCAGCTTCTCGGACGTGGTCCTGGCTGTTGCCCACTTCTCATCACAGGCCAGAGGAGAAGACGGCATTCCCCAAAGTATAGTGGCTAAGGCTCTTCCGTTTGTGGGAGATCATATTGTTAAGATCTTTAACTCCTCTCTGTCCAGTGGCATTTTTCCGGGAACTTGGAAGGGAGCTCAGTTGGTGCCTTTGAAGAAGAAGCCTGTCCCATCTACGGTGTCAGATTTCCGACCAATTGCCCTTCTGAGTTTCCTTTCTAAGGACCTGGAAAAAATAGCACATGACCAAATAACTGACTTTTTACGAGAAAATAATACTTTGGACCCGATGCAGACTGGTTTTCGACAGAATCACAGTACCCAGACAGCACTACTAAAACTGACGGAAGACATAAGATCAGGCATTAACAACAACAAAAAACTATTGACTATTTTGTTGATGTTTGATTTTAGCAAAGCATTCGACACCATCTCACACACTAAACTGCTGCGTAAGCTGATGCGCTTGGGATTCTACAGGAGTGTTCTCCTGCGGCTTAAGTCATATATTATGGGGAGACGACAGAAAGTCGTCACAAACACAAACGGGGATTCAGGTTGGCTAACCACCAATCTTGGCGTTCCACAGGGCTCAGTCCTGGGACCCCTGCTTTTCAGCCTGTACATAAACGACTTACAAGACGCACTAGACTTAGATGGTGTAGAACACATACTTTACGCTGACGACCTGCAAACCTACACACAAGTGACCCTGAAAGGTCTTTGTGATGGTATCAGTCGCATGTCGGCTGTAGCACGAGCAGTGTCGAACTGGGCAACGTCAGCTGGTCTGCGCCTCAATGTCGGCAAAACAAAAGCGATCATTTTTGGATCTGATCATAACATCAAACAGGTTCAGAACCTTGACTTGCAAGGCATTGAGATACAGATCAGCGTACACGTTCCCTTTGTCGATACAGTCACCAACCTCGGCGTGGTGATGGACTGAAGATTAACATGGAAGCCGCAACTGAATGCGGTCAGTAGGAAAGTAAATAGAGCTGTATAGCTTAAAATTATTCTGTTCCAGCACCACAGAGATACTGAGGAAGCAGCTGACATGTGCACTGGTACTATCTCACTTAGGCTATTGCTCAGTGGTTCTTCTTGACGTGTCAGGGGAGCTCCAGACACGACTACAAGGTCTACAGAATGCATGTGTGAGATACATATGTGGTGTTAGGCGTGATGAGCATATCACTGCCTACAGAAAAAAACTGGACTGGTTAGATCTGAAGGTGAGGAGGGTGTATTTTATGGGGCTGCTGCTTTACAAAGCGGTTGTCATGCAGCAGCCACCATATCTTACTGCCCTCTTTGAAAAAAACCAGGCCAGGACTTCAAGTAGGGGTGGTACGAAAGAGCTTTTGGTTCCGGGGTCGCGCACCAATAAGGGCCTATTCTCATTTAGAGTTCAAGGTGCGCACCTCTGGAATTCGCTCCCAAGCAGGGAAAACGGCGTTTAGCAGGCACCTTAAACAATTACATGGTGACGGGAATACATAGAGGTGAACTTTTCGAGAATCGCATTATACATTATTTTGTTCATCTCTGTGTATTCGCAATCTGACTCGGATATTTATTTAGGTTATTTATTTATTTGAATTATTTATTTATTTAATTTATTTATTTATTTAAATTTATTTATTTATTTAAATTTATTTATTTATTTATTTATTTAATTTAGTTATTTATCTAGCTTATTTATTTATTCGACTTAGTTATTTATTAACTTATTTATTTATTAAATATGTTTAGTGTTAGGTGTGAATGTATTTATTAGCGTGATTGTAAAAGTGTCATATGAATGAGTGTGTTTTAAATTTCGACGTGATAGTTATACGTAAAAATTTAGTAAAGTATGTGTATATATTCTTTTTATTTTTAATATGTTATCTCTATTGTATTTATTTTATTCTATGTATTATTTTTTGACGAAGCGTGTTTCTGTTGTATCTGACTATGACTAGTTCATTATATTTAAATTTTATAAACTGACAAACTGATACAGCGAATAATATTATTTAATAAGAAATGCAATAAGTGAACGTTAATGTAGGATAACAAATACATAAAATTGACTGATATTTTATTTATTATAACTGCATGTACATGCAATTGTAAAAATTTCGGTTTTGTCGCTGCCGGACCATCACAGTTGGCAGCGGCGACGTGCGCGCGTCGGCCTACGCTAGGATAGGCCGGTAGCTTCATGCGGCTCGCGGCGCGGTAGCTGCTAGCTCTCCCCTCTGTCGACAGCCGTGTCGGTATCTCTCTCTCTCTCTCTCTCTCTCTCTCTCTCTCTCGTGGCTACAGCCAGGTGGTGTGCCTCGAGGAAGCTGCCACTGCTGCTGTGAATCCTCTCTCCTCCCGCGTCTGCGTGCATCGTGAGAGCGGACGGGTCGCGTGCATGTGTGTGTGCGCGTGCAGTGGCTCCACATCCTGGAGAGGCGAGGGAGAAAGAGCAAGCGAGAGAAAGAGTCGCGCGTACAGCGTGTGATGGTGTAGGTGTCATGTGTGTATGTGTAGGACGTCTCGTCGGTGCTCGCTCCAATCAGTCGTGTCTAAGGCGCGATCAGCTGTTGCTGTCGGTGTGGATGTGTGTGTGTGTGACGGTCCATACTTTCTCTCGGTCGCGATTCTTCTTCTCTTCATTCCCTCAACAAACAACATAATAACCCCCCCCCCCCCATTAATAACAATATTACAATAATATTATAATGCTCTACTCTGATGACGGGACGATTCGGTCGTGATTGACTGCCCGTCTTTCAGTAAACATTTTGACGCTAAATACGCGTCACAACTTGTAAAGTAATGGTTAGAAGGAGAGGTATTTCTTAGGCATTCGCCCTATCCTCATATAAATGCTCTATATGAAATACAGAGACTATGTATGCCATATACTCACAATAATATGCACAATAATAGCTATCGTGGGCGAATGCCTTACAGATTTGACCAAAAATTCATTTGCCGTATAATTTGATATGTTATTCCATATCACTTAAAGCTCATTTCTACACCGGTTAGATACCCTCAGAAGCTACCATTAGAAAGTCGGTCCATGCATGATATCTAAATTCAATGAAATATCCACAAAATGCTTTTCCTTCTGGTATAACTCACGGTAGAATTGGTGAAAACATGTCCAAAAAATTCATAAGTACTTATCATAACATTCTCCTAACCTTTCTTCAAGTTTTTGCCAAATAGACTAGAATAGTACATAAGAAAAATAAAAGACAAATATTTGTTAATATTTGAAATATAAATAAAATAACGTTCATCCAGTATAACCGATGGTAGGATAGGTCGTACCACATACAAAACATTCACAAATACTTGTTATAACATTATTTCGATCCTTTTTTAATCGTGTTTATTTGTTATCGAATTCTTCTCCCCTTAATGGTATTAATACTCCCCTTATATGGTACTAATACCCCCCTTATATGATCATTCGTTAAGGACTTGCGAGTATCGTATGCGAAAAGCACAGCAGTAGTTGTCCCCTTACTACCGCCCGTCAAAACACGACCTTTGATTGCCCCATCGGGTCGGTCATGTTTGAACGGCCGATAGTAAGGGAAAAATATGAATTGTATACATATACATGATATATGGGGAGACCGAAAGGCAACAGAGAGAGAGAGAGAGAGAGAGAGAGAGAGAGAGAGAGAGAGAGAGAGAGAGAGAGAGAGAGAGAGAGAGAGAGAGAGAGAGAGAGAGAGAATGTGGTTAAATTTTGTTCTAACATTATTAGTCATTATAGTTTAAAAATTTGGATCGTTATCATAGGTCGGCAATTTATAGTCTAACATATTGTAATGTAGTCAGTGCTATCACATATTGTTGCGTTAACTTAATAATATACAAATAAATAGATAACAGCAATATATACACATACACATTTATATTGCACATAAATCTATCACGTCGAAATATAAACGCCTTACATTCTTCCTTCGTTCATACAATCATTCACGCTAATAATTACACTCACACTTCACACTTAACACTTAAAATAAATTAAGACTACACAAAAATTAACGAAATACAATCACAATTTTTTAATCATTTACGGAGTCTTATCGCCGTGTAATTCTTTAAGGTGCCTACCTAACGCCGTTTTAAACTTACATAGTGATGGCAGACACATTACACTGCAGGGGAATAAGTTCCAGAGGCGTGCACCTTGGGCCCTAAAAGAATATAGGCCCTTGTCAGTGCGCGACCCCGGAACTGAGAGCTCTTTCATACCCCCCCCCCCCCTTTGAAGTCCTTGCCCGATTTTTTTTCGAAAAGAGCAGTAAGATACGTTGGCTGCTGTATAACAACCGCTTTATAAAGTAGCAAACCCATAAAACACTCTCTCCTCGCCTTAATATCTAAACAGCCTAGGCTCTTCCTATAAGCAGTGATATGCTCGTCCCACCTAATACCACATATATATCTCACACATAAATTTTGTAAACGTTGCAGTCGTGTCTGAAGCTCACCTGACACATCAAGATAAACTACTGAGCAGTAATCTAGGTGACGTAATAGCAATGCACATGCCAACTGCTTACGAAGTACCTCAGTAGTGCATGAACGGAAGAATTTCAGGTTATAAAGAGTCCTGTTTACCTTTCTGCTAACCGCATCTATTTGCGGCTTCCACGTAAGTTTTCCGTCCATTACCATACCAAGGTTAGTGACTGCGTCAACAAAGGGTACGAATACGCCACCCTGCACCTGCAAGTCAAGGCTCTGGATCTGCTTGATGTCGTGATCGGAACCAAAGATGATCACCTGTGTCTTGCAGACATTGAGTCGCAGATCAGCGGGCGAGGCCCATTTCGACACTGCCCGCGCTACTGTCGACATGCGCTGGATACCCTCACGAAAATTCCGTAAGGTCACCTGCCTGTAGGTTTGCAGGTCATCAGCGTAGAGTATATGTTCGACATTGCGTACGGTAAGTGCTTCTTTTAGGTCGTTAATGAATAAGCTGAAGAGCAAGGGGCCCAGCACCGACGTGTTGGGCACGCTGAGATTGGTGGTTAGCCAATATGATTCTTCATTTATATTAGTAATGTTTTGTTGCCTACGACCTGTAATGTATGACTTAAGCCACAGGAGAACGCTCCTGGAGAAACCCATGCGCAATAGCTTACGCAGCAGCTTTGAATGTGAAATAGTGTCGAATGCTTTGCTGAAATCGAATAATAACAAAGTAGTCAACAGTTTCTTTTTACTATTAATTCCTGTTCTGATGTCTTCGGTGAGTTTCAGTAGTGCTGTCTGAGTGCTGTGATGATGTCGAAAACCTGTTTGCATCGGGTCAAGAATATTTTTGGTCCTCAAAAAGTCAGAAATTTGGTCACGGATCATTTTTTCGCGCAAATGTTCTGCAATAATGTCCGTAAATCTAACGTTGGCTCGACGTGCACTGATTCTATATCCTGGTGTCACACCACCACGAATTTACAATTCCCCCCATTAATAACAATCTTATTTAATATAAAAAATGCTCGGCTCTGGTGACGGGTGACTTGGTCGCGATTGACTGCCCGTGTTTTAATATCATTGGGACGTGAAATACACGTCACAACTTTGTGGGATGCCGTCCTCACCTCTAGCCTGTGACGAGAAATGGGCAACATCCAGGACTACGTCAGAGAAGGTGATTTCTCTAAAAACAAAGCCGTCATCACTGGCTGTGGCCAGCATACTGTCAAGATCTTCGTCACTTTCACTATGAGAGACCGACACCCCAGCAAAGTGGGCATTAAGCTCATCTGGTGAAAAACCATGAAGCTCCTCTCTTGTCTTAGGCAGGAGTCCCAAGCCCTTGAGTTCCTTCCATATGTCTTTCTTTGTATCAAGAGCTTCAAAGATACGATTTTGTATAAAAATCTCCCACACGCTTTTGTGCGTTGTTCAGCATTAGACGCGAGAGGTTGACACTCCTGTCATAGTTTGCTGTCTTTGGCTTGTTCGTAATGTCTTCGTACAGCGTCTCGTTTCTTGTACAGATACTCGAGGTCAGCGTCAACCGATGGGGGATTTGCTTTCTTTTTCAGTGATAATTCTTTTAGAGGTGCTACTTTATCAATCGCAGCCATGAGGTTGACGCTGAGGCATTCAAGTTGATAGTCGATGTCTGTATCTGACCCATCAAGCGGCGATCAATCACAGTCAGCAAGGTGAGAGAGGAGGTCGTCCTGTTGTATGGATTTAAAATTCCGATAACTAAACGAGTTAGCTACAGGGGATACAACAGTTTCAACCCCAATCTGAACCTCTATGATGTTGTGGTGTCTGGGAAGAGACGCCGCCTGATTACTACTACTAAGCACTATGTCATTGTCATAAGTCATTATTACATCTATCCATGTGTGAGAATCTTTGAGGTGATGAGTCGCACCACGATCTACTATACGAAAATTAAGGTCATCAGCAAGTCACCTAACAAATTTTGCATCGTCTGACGTCTTGAGTAAATTCGCATTCAGATTGCCCATGATGATTTTGTAGCTATAATATTGAGTGTGCGTGGTGAGTTGATCGATAACATTAGAGCTCTGGATGAGCGGGACGTGAGGTGGTCTATAAATAAGTGCAACAAAGTCGGGCGGTAGACTACCCAGCAAGAATAGCCATTGATTTGAATACTATCACTCTGAACGTCAGGGCAGAGGTGCGACTTTGCAACCCTGAAGAGATGCTATGCGGGCCCAGTGGAAATATGTTGTCTGAGGGTTTCAATGTGTCCTAAAAGAGAGGTCACATTGACAAAACCTGCTCTCGATCACGGTAATGAGCTTAACGCATTAACAATTGCATCCAATTTATTTTCAAAAGACGCATTGTACCTAGCAAGCGCACTGTCAATATTTTTAGAGGTCGAGTTGGCATACTCCACTAGAAACGAGACCGTTGTTCCCTTTATAATCGAGGGTACATCGAATATTCGCAATGCCGATGCGTTTACTGCGTTGACGCTGCTGTTCTGCGTCCCGAATGACTGCGATGCGTCCTGTCCTCGCGTTGAAGTCTCCGCCCCCATGGCCATAGCTTCGCTCGGGGATTCCCCACTATGCCCGGTTACCATGCTGGAATTGGATGGACCGTGTGACGTCATCGGAGACGACGACGCTAATCGGAGCTTACTATTGACGGGGGCGGAGCGTAGCCATGGCAACGCGGAAAGCGGGGAGCTGTTGGGCGCGGCCCTGCGTATCGGATTGGCCCGTTGTGTAGCCGCCAGCCTCTTATTGGCTGACGTGAACGAGACTAGCTTCTTCTCTTTCCCACTCGCAGCGGTGTTGCTCTTCGCGCATGGGGCTGGGACTGCTGACTCGAGCGAACGCTTCCTCGACTCTATGCACTCCTGACACGCTACAGCTGTAGGTTGGAGCTGAAGCGCGATGCGTTCTGCGCAGGTGAGTGCAACAAGGAGTTTGCATTCCGGGTGACAACTAATGTTACGCAAGCAACACTTACGTAGTGCGTTGCTGCTCCTGGGAATCTC
The DNA here is from genome assembly GCA_949152435.1 of Gastracanthus pulcherrimus. Taxonomy (NCBI): domain Eukaryota; kingdom Metazoa; phylum Arthropoda; class Insecta; order Hymenoptera; family Pteromalidae; genus Gastracanthus; species Gastracanthus pulcherrimus. The sequence continues at coordinate 89,272,095 of OX424575.1, forward strand.
ACCGCAGATGGCGCACTTGTCAACCATGATGGTAGTGGTGACCGAGTAGAGACGCTCTGCAGATGAAATAGGCGATGTTGTTACCCGGGGGCAGCACATGTCACCTGGGTGCGATGTTGGTTGTTCGTCGAGTCGGCAGATGGCGTGCAGGTAAAGAGGGCGCTCTGACCGATGACCCGTGCTCAATTTCTGCCACTCTGCCGCTTTCTCAGCTCATAACCTCAAAACTGCGCTGCGATGGTGTTGCTCTTTCAAGGAGAAAATACCATTCAAGTCCACCAGTACAGCTGCAGATAATAACTGCAGGGGTGACTTGCACATAGGCACTTACAAGGAACTGAAACAAATAGGCCCGCAGGCACAAGGGCGGTAGAGAAAGGTCTAGATAGCAGGAGCTACTTAGTAAGAGCAGGTGTACTTACGGAGCAGCAGAGAGAGAGAGAGAGAGAGAGATCATGGCGCCTATACGTGGTCGCCCTCGCTTGAGGTTTTTTTATAACGTTTTCAACCTTTTCTTCTTCTTTAACTTCAAAAACATTCTCCACAATAATTTTTTCTTGTACTAATGGTATGTGATATAATATATTGGCCACTTCCATATTTAAATTAGTACATCCATGTGTGAAACCATCAATAAAATTAATATAGTTAAAAGTGTTCAATTCCCAGATTTCTTTATTTTTTGTAGTGTTTATTTTTAAATTTATAAAACTAGTTTCATACGCCATTTTTTATTATTATAATTTTAAGCTCGGCACTAAATTCCGCGTTTATGTAAAACGTCCGAACTTGACGAGAAGATGATACGCACTGACCGACGTGATACTCAGAGATGTAAAGAATTGTTCTATCGTTATCTCTCTCTGTACCTCTCTCTCTTTCTCTCTCTCTCTCTCTCTCTCAATTTAATTATAATTATAACTACATGTACATGAAATTGTAAGATTTTGTCTTCTGATGAATAAAAAGTATATCTATCTATCTATCTATCTCTCTCTCTCTCTCTCTCTCTCTCTCTCTCTCTCTCTCTCTCTCTCTCTCTCTCTCTCTCTCGAGGTGTGTTGCTTCACACAAACACATACACAATACTGAAATACATGTTGTTTACACATACTTTATCGCACATACACGCTAACATTTATCACATTATTGTAACTTTTATGTTTAATTACGGAGTTTAATGCACTTTACTGACGATATCTAAAAGTGTTTCGTCGATATCGTTCCATCGATCTTAAATAAGTTTGTGAAAGAACACAACACCAGTCCTCCACGAAATAACCCACAACGTGGGCTGGTTTAACACTATTTTATTCATGCTTATGGTGTCCTCAACACGTCGACGCGACTCTATTGTCACATTTTGGAGGCAGTAAAAGTTTTTGACATCGTCCATTGTTCATCTTGAAAAACTATAAATTCTGTAATATGTTGGCCAAAACAAAAGTTCAACCACAACATTTGTCATATCCTGTGTTAATAAAACAGGATATGGTCATTTTCTACGCATTTTAATCTGTCTTTGTAAAGGTTTACATACATATAATATACACTATTATATGTATATAACCATATATAACTATATTCAAGCAAGTCAAGTGATATTAATTTTATTCGGAGTTATATACAGTTATACAACGCTATATACAGTCATTTATAACTATATATATCTACCTATATATAGTTAATTCGCTAACTCTACCACCCAGCCCCCCCTCATCCTCCCTATCCCCCCTCGCCCCACTCGACCCCCCTCAGCCCCTCCTCTTACGTTATCTTCTCAAAATAGCGTTAAATTTTACTTTTTTTACGTTATTTTTCACTTTTGTAGACTTCCACATGGACCCACCTCATCCCCCTCATCGCCTCATTTGACCCCCCCTCACCCCTCCTCCTTCCCTCTTTCCCCTCCTCATGCCCCCTCCGCCCACCCTCTTCCCTCCCCCTCATTGTATTTAGTTTTATATAATGTTTTTAAAAAATCTCTCATAATGATTAGAAGGAAAATATCCATACTTATAAATAGATAGAAACAATCTTTCAGGTAAATAGAGAAATTGATAAATAGATAGCTGCGTTTTTTTGTGTTATATGGAGTGGTTACATTATTTGAAAAACATTTAAAAACTTAAATTAAATTCAGTTAAATTGTTTTAGGATTTCAAGACAATTTTTTATTGATAAAGTTTTTAATTATCAATCCAATTTTTTTGTAAAATAACATTTAAATAAAAGTTTCTTCTATTTTTTCCACACAACCCAGGAAGTAAATAGATGTGTGCGTTGATTTTTTTGTTTTGTTTAATTTAATACGTTGATTAGAAATTTAAGTATTACTGATGGTTTATGTAACGGTAAAAGATTAAAAATAATAAAATGATTTAAATATAATATTGAAGCAGAAATAATAACAGGAGAAAAAAATGGAGATAGGGTATTCATTCTACGAATAACCTTAAATACTGGAGAATCATCATCATTACCGTTTATTCTTTATAGAAAACAATTTCCTATTGCATTAAAAAGAGCATTGCATTCGCAATGACTATAAATAAATCCCAAGGTCAAAGTTTTGATCAGACAGGAATATTTATAAAAAGACCTTTGTTTTCTCATGGCCAATTATATGTTCTTTTATCTAGATGTAAAGACCCAGAAAAAGTATGTATTCAAAATGAGTCTGAAAATTTAACAGAAATTGCTAATGTAGTATGGAAAGAAATTTTTGAAAATTAACATCATCTTTTAAAATATAATTAAAATATATCTATAAATAAATAAAAATAAAATAAACTATTGGAAAAACAGTTCTCATTACATTTTTAATATATATTCGAAAATTATAAAGATGGATAACATGAAACGGAAATTAAATCAAGATCATAACGAAGGAATGGAAAATTTACGAAACTTAGAATCTTTAGAGGCTTTAGATGAACAAATTGACGATAGTATGGAGTGGGATCCAATTCAAAATTGTTACGTTAAGTTAAAGGATTTACAAAATGCCGAAGATTTGCAAAATTTACAAGATTTAAACGAACAAATTGATGACTATTTAGAACAGGAAGAAGAATATGAAAATTATTTACATTCTGTAGATAAAAATTTATATTACACTAAATTAAATAATGAAATAGACAATTTTGTTGGGAAAGATGGTGATTTAGAAATTTTCAAAAATTGGGAAAACGTACCATGTTATATACGGTTGCAGGTCTCTGAAATTTTAATGTTAAAGGTAGAAAACAATGATCCAATTTTAAATTATTATCTTTCAGAAAGTTTGGAAAAGTATTATAAATACGTTACAAATATTGCGTGTATTGTATGGGTTATAAAAATTGGTTAATCATTTATTTATTTCGAATACGCCATATTTCCACTTCAAATTTTTAATGTTTCCAACCTTATTAGGTAAGAAAGCATTCCATTTTATTTTATTAAAAATTTTTATTATATGTTTTTGTAATTGTAATATTTTTCAATTCAACAAGTTCTTTTCCTTTTAAGAGTATATTTATATGATTACTGTTTTATACCCATTGGAAAAAAATTAAGTAGAACATATTAACTTTAAATTGATAAATAGATCTAAATATACGCAAGTGGTATATATAGATGTATTTTACAAGTTAAATAGTGTTCTTTCAAATTTTATTTTATTGGATATACACACTGGAGATAGGAAGGAGCCAGATGGGTAATCTCTATTGCAAATTAATAAATTAAAAATTATAACAAATACTTGAATGATAAATATAATATAGAATTATCTACGTTAATTATTATACAGGTTATCGTAATGATTTTTCAGTCAATCTTTTTCAATAGAGGTAGAAAAGGGTTTCTGATAATTAAATGATAATCATGAAAAATATATGTGACTTTATCATGTCAATAAATCACATTTATTTATCAGTACATTATTAAATATGATTATTAGTAAATTAAACAAAACAAAAAAATCAACGCACCTTTCTATTTACCTCATAGGTGGTGTGGAAAAAATAGAAAAAATAATTATATTATTTCCTTATAAGAATTAATAATGTCAAGCAAACAAATAATTTTAACTATTGTTGTAAGATGGGGGTTGGTGAGCGGAGCGAGCAGGGGGCACAGCCCCCCTAGTATATATATACTAGGGGGGTACCCCCTGCTCGCTCCGCTCGCCAACCCCCAAAGCATCATGAAATTTTTTGTTTTTATGAAGGTTTTCTATTTTTCCATACCACCCGGGAGATAAATAGATTGGCACGTTTTTTTGTTTTGTTAATTAAGCTTTTTTATACATTCAAATTTATGTTTTATTTAATTTATTTATAAATAAATATATGTAACTCATACTTATATTTATTTATATTTAGTTTTAAGTATTGTATTTTTTAACATATATATTTATTTTAATTTTGTTTTTTATTTAAATGTAATATTGTAAAGCTCTTTTTAATTCGTATGTAATAATCTATATATGTAAATATTTCTGATTGAGGTATTATATAACAGTTACTACTCAATAAGCTGAAAAGTTTGGGTCATTGTATAATTGTATATTATATAATTTTTAATCTAGATTTTTAATTTGTTTATTACTTTCCTATAATTTTATTTTTTATTATATTATACTATTTTCAAATAATATTTACATTAAGTTGCCCTTAACCTTCAGCCAATTAAAACAAACTTTTTTTTAATACTGAATATTATTTATAAAGTTATTATATTTTAGAAAAATCAAGAAATTATTGATGAAAACAAAGAATCAGAAAATCAGTAAAATGGAATAAAGTGCACTGATATGTATAATGAATAAAACACTTTATAAATTTATAAACATTCACAATTATTATTATAAACAATTTTTATATGTATAATATGTATATAGAAAAAAAAACAAAAATAAAAAATGATAATTAATAGAAATAAGTAAATGAGGAGGGCATGAGGAGGGCTGGGAGGAGGGCTATGAGGAGGATACAAAGAGGAGGGGCGAGGAGGGGTGAGGAGGGCAAAAAATAAGATAAAAATAACGTATTTTTTGAAACGATATTACCTTGTTTTGAGGAGGAGAATGAGGAGGGCAAAATGAGGGGCTAGGAGGAGCGAGGAAGGGGCGAGGAGGGCGTAAATCTTATAAGATTTACAAACAACTATATAATATAGATATATATATATATATATATATATATATATATATATATATATATATATATATATATATATATATATATATATATATATATAGTGCTATTGCACTAGATTGGGGCATAAGCGATCTACAAAAGCTAGAACTATCAGTAACCCTATGATTCGACAGTTTCTCAGGTCACACACATCCACACCAAAAATGCGAAAATCCTGAGAAATCACAGGAGTTCAACATGTCAAGTTAAAAAAAAAGTGAAAATCAGATTTCTTAAACTCTTTTTGTCGGCAAGTGTCTTAAAACCATTGTTGGTGTCAGTACTAGGGGTCTAATGTGCTTACGAACCACGCATCAATTTGGTAATCTTGGTGATGAGTTTGTACCGCAAAAGTCTTCTTTAATATATGGTTTGGAATTGCTCCACATTGAAATAAAATCTTTTGAACATCTGCTTCACGTATCTTATAGGAAAAATTTAAAAACTTCCTCTAAAAGGTACGTCAATGTTATGTTGCGATTTTAAATTGTATAGAGTAATTTTATAATTCTGCGTGAAAATTTTTAAGTGGGGCGCGAGTTTATTTATCTTATATATATGTGCGTGTGTGTGTGTGTGTGTTTGTACATGTGTGTGTTTGCAGATGCGTGTGTGTATGTTTGTGTAGATAGGTGTGGGTATGTGTACATTTATATATTAAATTATCAGTATTAATCATTGACTGCCAAATACAGTGCATTTCATAAATATAACTCTATTCAACTCTTTTACATTTAAGGGAGTACTACCGGAAAGAGATTGACGGTACAGAAAAATTTAAAATTTAGCGTATGAGTATATTTTAGTAAAAAAGTGACTTATTTAAATGTTGGTGAACTTTGGGAGCGTGAGAAAAAAGTTATAAACATTTCAATCTTCATAAATCGCATATCGTTCTCTTCAACTCTTGATTGTATGACACTAACGGCAAGAACTCGCTAAAATTTAGCAGATTATTAGCTAAAAAACTAAAGAATAATTTGATTCCTTATAATTAAGGATTTGGAGAAAAATGTACATTTAACCTCAAAAAATGAGTCAAATAAGCTTCCATGAGAAACTTTTTATTGGTAATTATTATGATAAATAAAATAGTTTAATGAGAATATATAATCATTAACTGGTATCAGTGGACTTATTCAAATTTTGTTTTTAAAATTAAAAAATTAAGAGTGCAGTTATTTTTACTAGTTATCTACCGGTAGTACCCCCTTAAATTCATGTATTTTATCTTTATTTAAAAATCTTACAACTTTGAGACCAATGATCGTTGAATCATTTTTAAAACGAGATCAAAATATTTCTTATAAACTTTAGAAAAAGGTATTAGTGTTTCATTTAAGTAACGTAAACGTTTTACACAGCATTCAAACTTTGTTTGAATAATCAGCCAATTTTTCAAATACAAATGTTAAAAGATTTTAATAACATTTAAAACAAATACAATTAATTTTTCTAAAGTTAGTTAAAGATTATTCTTTGTAAGGTTAGGGTGTTCATAAATTAGGATAAAAAAAATATATATATATTTAAATGTGAACATTTCGAGTAGTTCTTTACGTATCACATGCTCTGTGTAACTTTTTTTTACGTTTAGAGCAATATAATCAACGAAAATTTGAAGTTCAGCAGAGAATATATAAAATTCTAGGAGTAAGAGTTGATAAAATTTTACAAGGCCATGGAACAATACTGGCAATACTAATACTGGCAACCTTGCAAGACGTTGTTTCGAGAAATTTGATTTATTTGCTTCATTCCTTGAATTTCAAGTTGAATTAGTTGCTAATATACATATAATTTTATCGGCACTTAAGTGTAAGACAAAACTTAAACTAAAAGAGCTCGAGGAGTTTTGTTTAAAAACGTATCGTATGCATTATGAATTGTTTCCATAGACACGAATAAACCCGGCTCTACATAAATTATTGGGACATGCTAGCGATATAGTTAAAGAATTTCCTTTACCAATGGCATATTATTCCGAAGATGCTAATGAATCATGGCACAAACTATATCGCTAAAATTTTATCGAGCATGCATGACAAGATTCGAGAGAAAAAAGAATTTTGGATGTAAATAAAAAAATTATATAAAAGTTATAGTAAGAAACCACACATTATCTAACACACACACATACGTTAATAGAGCTATATATTTGTTAGACATTTCATAGAGCTATATACTGTTGAGAAATAGGTTTTTCGTACTCTCGCGCTCTCTCGAATATCGTGCGCCTGCGTGCGCAATCTCACCAGTCGCCTGGCATCCGTTAGCTCTACGAGCAGGTTTTACTGTATTCAATAAAATTATCATTTATTCTTATCCTAAAACATCCTCGTTCTCAATCACTTTCCAACCTTGGCAAAGATAAAACCAAGTCTTTGTCGCAAAAGGTTATGGACCCAGTCGTTCTGGCTGCGGGAAAGTTAATTGCGAAATCGATAAGCGCGATCGTAAAGTCGCGTGGTTTTGTCGACGGTTCGGCCGCGTGGCAGCCATCTTGAGCAACAGGTGGCGAGCGCGAAAAATTCTCCAGTGTGAAAACGAGTGTCTCGATTGACGGAAAAATGACGTCGGAAATAACATCGAGGCATATGGAGAAGCTCGACGGCACAAATTTTCTCACGTGGAAATTCGAAGTGGGAGCGGTGTTCGTCGCGGCGGGCGTGGACGATATTGTCAATGGGACGAGAGTGTTGGTGGTGAATGCAGCGGCGGCGGACGCGACGGCCTGGAAAAAGGACAATGCTAAGGCGATGGTACTAATCTCGACGTCGGTCGAGAGGGCTCAACTACAGCCGCTAATAACGTGTACCACGGCCAAGCAGATGTGGGATGCTTTATTTACGATACACGAGCAAAATTCAGCATCGAATAAACTGTATTTAATGCAGAAATTCCATGAGTACAGGATGGCATCGGGGGACTCGATGGTACAACATGTCGCGAAAGTGAAAAACATGGCGCAACAATTGCGTGATCTCGTGGTACACTGGACGATATGACTGTGATGGCGAAAATCTTAGCCAGTTTATCGCCGAGATATAGTGCGTTTCGAACGGTATGGGACAATATGGACGAAACGAGACAGACAGTCGAAAATTTGACTGAACGACTCATCCGAGAAGAAGCTCGGTTCGGGAGTGGGGATGAGGTCGCCGAAGCGTTAGCTGTAACGAAAAACAGTGCCGAGAAATTCGTGAAAAAGGACGGGAACGAAAATCAACACTCGAAGAAACCGACGGATCTACAAAACGTGACGTGCTACAAATGCAAAGAAAAAGGCCACATTGCGCGTACGTGTCCATCGAAGAAGAAAAATAATCGTTGTGAACGCGTTGGAAGTGGGTCGCGTGATTTCGCGTTTGTTGTTACGAGTGAAGAGTCGCGAGGACGATCGGAAGTCCGCGAGAAAAGCGATGAACCGCTCTGCGAGATTGTCGAGAAAGTGTTAGCGGCCGATAAAGAAGATGCATGGCTGACCAACAGCGGAGCATCGAGGCATATTTCGTACAGACGCGAGTGGTTCGACGAATTCAAGTCAAGTAGCGGCTGCTCGGTTATACTTGGAGACAATGGGGAGTGTGAAGTGAAGGGCGAAGGCGTGATACGGATCATGAAATTCGTCGACGGTCGATGGCGCGAATCGCGAATCGAAGAGGTACTGTACGTGCCGAGTCTGAGGAAGAATTTGTTCTCGGTCGGTATGTGCACTAAAAAGGGCTTCGATGTAACATTCAACAAGCAGCGAGTGACGATTATTCGGGAAAATCGAGTTGTAGCGACTGGCGCGAAACAAAACAATGACTTATATCGAATTCTTTTTCGAGTTATAAAGCCGAGTGAAAAGCCGGAAGTAAACATTTTGTCGGTCGATTTGAAAGTGTGGCACGAGCGTCTCGGGCACGTGGGAACTCGAGCTCTGTGCGATATGGTGCGCGGTGGCCTCGTCGAAGGGGTGAGACTGAAAAATATTGAGAAATTCGTGTGCGAGCCGTGTCACTTCGGAAAGTCACGTCGACAGCCGTTTCGCGAAAGACCGGAGAAAAGAAGCACCGAACCGGGGGAGTGCGTGCACACGGATGTGTGTGGACCGATACAGGTTGATTCTCTCGGAGGCGCGAAGTACTACGTAACTTTCATAGATGACGCGTCGGGTTTTTGCTACGTCTATTTTGTACGTCACAAGGACGAAGTGCTCGAGAAATTTAAACTATACGAGAAAATTGTGTCGAATAAGTTAGGGAAGCCGATAAAAGTCGTACGTTCGGATAACGGCGACGAGTATAAAAACGCGAAGATGGCAGCGTATCTCGAGGAAAAAGGAATCGTCATGGAGAATACTGTACCGTACACGCCGCAACAAAACGGTAAGGCGGAGAGAGAAAACAGGACGATCTTCGAATGCGCGCGAACGATGCTTCGAGCGAAAGAACTGCCGAAAAATCTTTGGGCGGAAGCGGTGAGTAGTGCAGTCTACGTGCTGAATCGCACGACGCATTCGAGTCGGAAAAATTTAAAAACAGCGTATGAAGCGTGGACAAACCGAAAGCCAAATCTCGAGCATGTGCGTGTCTTCGGATCGACGGCATATATGCATGTACCAAAACAATTTCGGAGAACACTCGACGACAAAACTAAGAAGATGGTACTGGTGGGATACCAGGGGGATTCGTCGAACTATCGGCTTTACGATCCGGAGAAAAGGAAAGTAAGCGTGTCGAGAGATGTCGTATTCGAGGAAAAATCGAGCTCGGAAGAGTCGAGCGACGTAGAATCGAGCGAGCGAAAGCTCGTGTTGTCGAATACCGCTCGAGAAGGCGACGAAGTAGCTGAAATCATCGACAACGATAAGGCGGAAGCTGAGGGCGGAGACAACGAACGAGAAGAAGTCGAAGAGATACGTCGAGGAGCAACGGCGACTCCAGTAGTCGAGCGACGTCAACTACGAGACCGTGCGCTGCTGAAAGAACCAAAGAGGTATCTTGCAGAAATCGATTTCAGCGAATACAAGCCGCCGGAAACGTATCGCGAAGCAGTAAACGGGCCCGAAAGCGAAAAAGGGGTATAAGCGATCGACGACGAGCTGCGGGCTCACGAGAAAAAAGAGACGTGGACCGTAGTAAAGAAGAAAGAAGGCATGAAAATCATCGATTCCAAATGGGTCTTCAAGGTCGTGCGCGAGAAAACAAGTGAGAATCCGAGATACAAAGCACGATTGAATAGACTATAATGAGACGTTTGCTCCGGTGATAAGGTACGATTCGCTGAGGATGTTTCTGGCTCGAGTAACACAGGACGATCTAGAGCTGTTACAGTTTGACGTATGTACAGCGTTCCTCTACGGCGAACTCGAAGAAGAGATATACATGAAGATACCGGAGGGACAAATCATCGAGAAGAATAGTGAAAGTGCTGTATGCCGACTGAAAAAGTCGCTATACGGACTAAAACAAGCGCCGCGGTGCTGGAATGCTAGATTCAGTGAGTTTCTGAGAAAAATTGATCTAGTGCAATCCGACGCGGATCCGTGTGTGTATGGAGGGATGATAGAGAACGAAAGCGTGTTTTTGGCGTTGTTTGTCGACGATGGGCTAATTGCTTGTAAATCGTTGAGAGTGATTGAGAGAGTAGTCGATTATTTAAACGAGGTGTTCGAAATAACGATTGGGGACCCGAGCAGATTTGTGGGTCTTCAAATCGCGAGAAATCGAAAGGAAAAATCGATGATGATTCATCAAAGCGACTACGCGGTTAAAATAATCGAAAAATTCAGAATGGCCGATTCGAAAGCAGTGAGCGTTCCTGCTGATCCAAACGCGAAGCTGGAACCGGTGAAGAAAGGGGAAGAGAGTGAGAAAAATACGCCTTACCGGGAGGCAGTCGGTTCGCTCATGTTTTTGTCAGTGGTGTCGCGCCCTGACATTTCGTTCGCGGTAAATGTAGTCGCGAGATATTTAGACGAGCACAACGAAACGCATTGGAGACCCGTGAAGCGGATTTTCGCATATTTGACCGGAACAAGAGATCTCGGAATAACTTATCGATGCGAAGGAAAAGAGTCGAGTCTCGTGGGTTATTGCGATGCCGATTACGCGGGCAATAGCGAGAAGCGTAAGTCGACTACGGGTTACACGTTTAATTTCGCGAACGGTCTAGTCACGTGGTCAAGTCAGCGACAGAAAATGGTATCGCTGAGTACTACCGAATCCGAGTATGTAGCGGCGGCAACGGCCGTGAGAGAAAATATTTGGCTAAGAAATCTGTTGAAGGATCTCGGCGCGAGTTGTGATAAAGCTACGGTGTTGTATGTTGACAACCAAAGCGCGATAAAGTTGGTAAGGAACCCAGAGTTCTACAAGAGAACTAAACATATAGATGTAAGATTTCATTTCATTCGCTAGAAAGTGACTAGTCAAGAAGTCGTAGTCAAATATATTCCTACCGAGAGCCAAAAGGCTGATATATTTACGAAGGCTGTGGCAAGAGAGAGATTTAAAACTCTGCGAGAAAGTCTAGGACTGGAGAGCTTCGCCGAGTACTCAAACAGTGAGCGTGTTGAGAAATAGGTTTTTCGTACTCTCGCGCTTTCTCGAACATCGTGCGCCTACGTGCGCAATCGATAGGACGCCGAGTGAAAAGCGCCGAACGCGCCATAACCGGAAGTCTCGCCAGTCGCCTGGCATCCGTTAGCTCTACGAGCAGGCTTTACTATATTCAATAAAACTATCATTTTTTCTTATCCTAAAACATCCTTGTTCTCAATTACTTTCCAACCTTGGCAAAGATAAAACCAAGTCTTTGTCGCAAAATATACCTTACTGATCCTAAGATTTCCCTAGTATTGATACGTGAGAGGCTTAAGCAATATAATGAAATTGACATTTCTGAAAACATAAAGCAATTTATTGAAGAAGAGTAAGAATATTAATTATTTTATAATTAATTTATGTTTAATTTTATATATTACTAAATATGTAGAATCAGTCATTTATTGTTTAGTCATTCGTATAGACATTCAAAATATTTTGTATAAATTTAATTAATTTCTATGATATTGACAATTTTTAAGTTTTTATCACAAAGAAAAAAATTGTTTTACTCAGGGAAAATAGTGAAGGAAGAGATTCTGATGAAAGCGATATGATTAGTAATAACGAGTTAATGAAAATAGAAGAATGAAGAGATTAGAACCCTAAAAATAAATACTAATCAGGGAAAACAAAAATAAATTAAGAAGCCATTTAAGTACACCACAAGAAATACAAATGTAAATTGTTTTGTGCTTATATATTTAAGATCCATCATTTAAATAATAGTAGATACAGATAAATAAAATTACAAAAATATTTGAGTTTTAAAAAAGTATGTGCCCTTAGTATCCTTAATAATAACGACATTTGCAATTAAAATATGACAGTATATCTATATGCAAACTAAAAAAGATGTTAAAAACGTAAAAAAATACGTCAATTTATGTGTTATATATATATATATATATATATATATATATATATATATATATATATATATATATATATATATATATATATATATATATATATATATATATATATATATATATAAAAATTCGCATGTATTCGTAAAGTAAATATAACTTCTTTCTTTAGCCATAAACCATTTTATATTACAGTAAACTTACCGTACAATTAAAAAAAAAGAATACTATTATTTTCCCAAAATTCATCTACTTCGAGAAAGAAAGCTGTTTAATCACTTACCATGTAAAAATACGTATTTTAAGGTTTTGTTCTAAATCTATGGGTTCTGGACCAATTAAAAAAAACAAATACTATTAGTACGTCATTTCTAATGTATTTTTTACGCTGAACACGAATTTTCTGTTAAAATTGGTCCAAAATCCACTTATTTCGAGCAAAGAAATTGTTTAATCACTTAAAATGCGAAAATACGTATTTGACGGGCTTAAATCGTCTTTTTCTAAAAATCTGTGGGTTCTGGACCAATTAAAAAACAAATACTTTTAATATGTCATTTCTAATGTATTTTTTTACGTTGAACACGAATTTGCTGTTAAAATTGGTCCAAAACCCATTGATTTCGAGCAAAAAAGCTGTTTAATCACTTAACCTGCGAAAATACGTATTTTAAGTGCTTTACTCGCTTTTTTCGGAAAATCTATGGGCTCTGGCCCAATTTAAGTGACTGCATCGTGTTCAGTATAAAAAAATACATAAGCAATGATGGGTCACACTAATGGGATTCGATTTCTCTGAGTAGTGTAGTAGTTTTACTACAATTTTTTAGAAAGTGCGCATGTTCATGCAATTTTTTTGAGGTAAGGTCATTTTAATATGACATCGGAAATAGTTTTTCTATATTCTAGGCTTTGTGCACGAAAAAAATTATATCTATCTTATTTCTACTTCGAGCTCTACAATTTTGACACAAAAAAACGTTTTATTCCCACTGTGTGGCATCACGGATATTCTCACCGAAAGTACAAATAGCATCGCGCATGTTGGAGTGGACGTAATTTTACTGTTCGCGGCACCTACTGCCGCTTAGTTGATTTTTTGGACACGAATCCTACTAGATACTCAAAGGTTATCTTTCCTTAAAATTTTAGCAACATTCATATGATTTTACGCCAGTTATCGTGGGCTATTAGAAATCGATTTGACTGTCAAGTATAGAAACATAACATGACGTAAATCTAATTCACAAGGGGACTGCACAACCTTTGGGAATCGAATTTTGATCGAATTTCGGGAGGAGGTTTCTGGTACCCAGATATTAAGCCTAGCACCCGTAATTTATTCTAATGGGCTCTTGTAATCGAGATATGATGTAATTCACTCAAAGTATGCGTTATTTTAATGAAAACATCGCTAAAAGTGAAACGCTGTGAGTAGTTGTCACCTTACTATCGGCCGTCGTAACAAACTTGACCTTGACCTTAGATGTCCCCGACTGGCGCCAGTGATCGACACTTAGCGCCAGCGGGGTGACATCTGATACTTTGATGACTCATCATATATTATCTGAGTAACGCATGATTCTAAATAAATCTTTTCTCGTTTAAATTAATTTTACTATTTATAGAAAAAAAAATGTAATTAAATTGTAATATTTGAATGATGATAATCGATTATTTCGTACATATGTAGAGATACGAGTTGACAAACTACATCTAGTACATCATGTATACAAAGAGGAATATGTTTATTCAATTCCTTTGAACGTGTTTGTACGCTGGTGGTCATAAAGTTAATTGCAGTATCGTCAACTGTATTTACAACGTCTTCATGCATAAGACTACTTTTATTTACAATAAATTCAATAATTTCATCCGCAACGCAACTTATACTACCCGCTATAGAATTTAAATATTCGAGGAGAGCGTCAATAAACTTTTCTACGTATTCGATAAGACAGTCAAAAGTAACTTTCATCATAATATAACTATGCCGAAAACGTTTACATACAATACATTTTCCAGCTCTCCTATCCTCCTCTATTTCGATAGCATTATCTTGGTGACTATGTGTGAATTTTAAAATCCAACCATTACCGTACATCGTTTGATCCCTTAATTATTCAGCGTTCCCACGAAAATACTTAACAATATCAACAAAAGTACCTTTTTAACTATAGTATTCTAAGTCAACGATAATTTTCTTGGTGAAGGACTGTTTTAGTCCATATAACGTGCTGAATATCTGATGCGGATGACGAGTAGTTCGTGGTTGGTCAGACATGTTGTCGTTTCTCTTCAAGTGGTTAGAAATGACTGATGTAAAAGTGTCACCATGCCAGCTCTTAATATATCTTTCAAATTAGAAGTGGAGGTGGAAAGTGCAAATATTGTAAAAGGGGAGGGGTATCACATAACAATAAATACTGACATTTAGAGAAGACTGAGGAATATTGCGTCAGACGGCGTGTCGAGATAAAGCAACAATGTTTTGGTGAGGGTGTTATGTTCAACGATAGCAGAAAAATTATCGAGAAACTTCTTGAAACTTGTACGAACGAAAGAATGTTGCATCAGCCAGATGATATCATGTTACAATAATGACATTTTAGAGCTGCAGTTTTGTAAACATCTGACAATACAGCCACCTCTGTTAATTAAATTTCTATCAACATTTTCTTTATTTTTTATAAAGCGTATGACTAAACTATCATTTTTCTTCAAATCGGTAGACAAATTATTTAGAGATTTCTGGAAACCCAAACCCATGTAATACAAGAACATGATACAAAATTGACCACATACATCGGACGATTCGCTCTGTAATGGCGTTATTGTCCAACGAAATTGTTTACAATTTTTTGTAAGCGATCTATATGGTCCGGTATAAATGGTGGTAATCCAAAACTATCAAAATACAAAGCATTCTAAGATTTATCAACGTATGTAGCGATCCAATGCATACCAGGTCTCTCGTGACTGTCAGTGTTTATCACAAACGTTGTCGGTTTCGTCCACCAACGTGGCGTCTAGTCTGCTGGAAATACACTTACAGTATGCGATCGGATTGCCGAAAGGCTCTCCAAGATTTCCAGACTGCCCATTACAAAATTAAACCTTGTTTTCACAATTTTCAGAATCTCGCGTATACAACCAAGGTTTTAAACGATATAAATTATTTAAGGCGCAACGATATTTTAAGTACCTATCGGACAATAAATTATTAAAACTCGGACAATTGACATCGTATTCCAAATTAATAATTACACAAGCTATAATTTTGTGTAATATTAGCCACTTCTCGTTTCCTCTTACGTGTATTTTTCGTACATTTTTGGTAATATCTCGCTGTCTTATACAGTACATTCAAAGATACTTCACCTTCAAAATAGTCAAAAACATGATGATTTTGAGTTAACCAGTCATTTTCTTTCCGAATATTATCACTTAAATTGTGTACAGGAGCTGTTGGTGCTACTAACCAATGACCAACAAAATCTCCGTTTTCAGCCACCACGGCGACTTCAGTACAGTGGTATTTTTAATACCCTTGAAACACTGAATATCTATGACCAAGTCCATTGTCTTTTATAGCTTGTGTCGGCGATCGAGATTTGAAACTGATTGACGCGTCAAAGAGACAGGCAAACTTATATATACACAACAGCGACATCCACATGTTACAATTTCAGCCGCTAAAGTCCACGATAGCTTGATGTGACGCATCTATCTCCAAAATATTGTCGAATTCTGCGTAAACGATATAATTTACTGTGTGAGTCAAAGGATTATCGAACCTCTCGTCTATTCTAATACTACCGCGTTTAATCAAATTACAGTGAGTGCAATCGTTAGTCGACAAATCAGATGTCAAATCAAAAGCAAATAACCAATAGCAGTTAGGGTATGCTTCACGCCTGATTTGATTACCCTCGTTGAGAAAATGTACACCTGTTCCCGAAAATAAGGTGTGATAAGTGTCAACGTACAACTTATTTGTTATGCTAAAATCGGGTTGTAAAGATTTTGAAGGTATTTGTACACCGTGAACGTACAAACATAGAAAATTGATATTAAAATGTTGAAAGTTAAAAGGATTAAGTTCTCGATCACCATTAAAAGCTTTATTATTAACAAAACCAATAATAATTCTTTCTGATATCTGGACTAATGTGACGTTATCCAAGGTTTCACCGTGAATACAACTATACATGGTAATAGCCTTGACTTATACTCTTCTAAGAGGATATTTAGCAGTTGTCTTGGAAAGTGCTTTAGCGCGCGCGAGTAATACACCAGGACTAATTTTTACGCGTCTAACTAAAAGATTAGCTTCCTCAATATGTAAAGACAAATATTCTGCAGCATCCATGAGGATAAAATTATTGCGAGCTTTTACTAAATGTACCTCAACACCATTTATTAGCAATTTTTCTTGGTTAAAAACGTTGAATATGACCTTTTAAGTCGATAGCTCTCCCTGCTGATTCAAATTTTCGTCTATGTATCAGTCCCTCGTTAGCATCTACCAGATTATCCATTTTCGCAGTAGTATCTTCACACCATAAGACAGTCGTCAAGTGAGATTGTTTTTCAGCAGATCCATAGTTAAGCAACGTCTCAATGTATGATTTGTAAGCGTACGCATTGGTTGGTGGTGATATAGGTTTTTGATTGAAAAAGACATCCAAACAATGAATGCATTAAGTTTTTAACGGGGCCAACTCTGTTTATTGGAGGGGCTGGATTCGCAGGTAAATCAGCTATAGGTATATCACATGCTAAACGAACACGTAGACTGAGCATCGTGTGTGCAAGATCAATGTATTGTTTACTATTACCAGGTATAATGAATTCTATTGGTGAGTCATCTATTAACGACGATATTTGTTTATAATTCATCCAGTGAGAGCGTCCGATCATCATTTGAGTCGGAGGAATTTTAAAGAAGAGTATCTCCGACTTTAGACATTCACATGAATGGGTGTGTAAGAAGGCCATCTTTAGCTATCAAAAATATCTCTCTTTGTTCTTTTATTAGTCTTCCTCTTCTTTTTTGTTAGCTTTTTCTTCTTCTTAACTTTGCCTTTTTCCACACCAGATAAAACGTTGTACGTTGTGTCTTGATACCTTTCTTCACTTTTTTGTTACTTTTTTTATTTTTCTGCCTTTACGGAGTGTGACAGGTCCGCCGAGCAATTGCAACTGAAGAAGATCGACGTGGCGAAGCATTTTATATCCTGCCCTCTCCATCAACTTATCTAGTTTATCCTCAGTCTTTCTCTTCAGAGTCTCACCAGATTCCCTCATGCGGTTGCGAAATGATTCTCAGAATGGTGTATTTCGCATGCCAATGTCAGACATAATGTGCATTCCAGCACGTACAGCCTTCGTCCCAACCGCCTTGGCTCCACAGGTAAAGAGTGGAGGAACACGTCGAAATATACTAGTCAGGAGTGAACCAATGCTACCATGACCTCGTTGGTAGGGGGCGCCAATGTAAATGCGTCCAACTGTACCAATGTGAGGACCCACACCACCACTACCAACTTGCATATTGAAATATTTGTGATAACGATCGCTTTCTTTTTTTGTATTACGCAATCACTTTAGTTTCTCCTTTACCATAATCGAATGGTATCGGATGCCCAAGCTGGTCCCTTATATCAATTTCGATAGTCTGAAAGGAGGTGTATAGTAAATCATCTATATTTATCTATACTGCTCGCAACAACCATGATGGAACGTCACCCGTTATATAATGGTCACAAATGTCAGTATAAATCATGATCATGGAATGCTATGTATATTTTCAACCCCACACTTTTTTGTAATTTTTTGAATAGACAAAGCTCGTGACTAAACTGGGTACAAGTCGTCTTTGCACAAACTCTATTAATCGTCGCGTATCCGCCACACTCGACTCTAAACTCCAAATGATCCTTTGTACAGTCTAAGTTATTTATTTCGTGCATCAGACTCTACACATCTTTGTAAATTCCTGGCCGAATCAGTGATAGGACACTACTATAATTTTCCACTCTTAATTTGTTTGTTTCTAGATGCGTGTGTGGTATGCTGTTTAACAAAACTTTTCTGTCTTCTTCTTCTTTATCCAATGACACGTGTTGAAACTTCAGAGGTATTTGAACCTCCGTAAGTGCGACTGACCATGACCCATGCAGTCGTATTTGTTGTGGTAACTGTGTAAAAAAGTGCGTTGTAGTGTTGTCGTTAAAATATTGCAGGCTGCTGTCGCTGGGTAAAATGATATAAGACTAGTCCTTCTACTCTTTAAAACTTTCTCAACCTCAAAAATGTCTGTATTTAAATCTTTTCGTGAAAAACCCCATCAATGTCTTCATCTGCCAAGTCTTTCAAAAAGTATACCGGTGGTTGACGTGTCAAAGAGATTCGAGCAATCTTGAATAGTTCCAACGTCCAACCGCTGCCGTAACCTTTGGCAAATACGTTCTTTGCACGACTGACTCGGACCAAATCACCAACACTATATTTAGGTTGTCGAAAAGCATGATTGCCATTTTTGCGAGCTTTGGCAACATTGTACAGAGTCACCGAGGCAGGTGTCACTTTTATAGCTGAATGTTTACTGTTGTTGTACGATTCCACACTTTTCGGCAAAACGTCAATGTAACGTTGCGTGTTTTTGTGAGTAACATACCGCCAAATTCTCTCCTTTACAGTTCTTATAAATCTTTCCACAATGGCGGCCTTTGTATCAGGGCTGCTTACCACTCTATAATCTATGTTGCATTTGTTCAGAATTTCTTGTATTTCGCGACCTATAAACTCTTTTCCTTTGTCGATTTGAAGACACACCGGTTTTCGATTGTTACTTTTGGACAAGATACGTTTGAAAGCATTACCGACGTTTCTCGAAGTTGTATCCTTGACTGATTCTACAGAGCTGTACTTGCTTAGCACGTATATGACAGCTAAAAGGTAGGTGTAGCCATCATTGTAAGTTTTTATAGACCTCACATACATCAAATCAGCTTCCCACACTTCGTCAATATTTTGCACATTGTAACTTTGTCTTGGGAATCGATGTCTAATAGGTATGTGCAAGTTGTAGGCATCTTGACTGTCGAGCCATTTGATAACACTTTGTTGATCATGTTATTACGCGTAACTTGAAAAAGTTTATCAACACCAGCGTATGCCGGAGGTTGCGGGGGGCTGTAACAAAGGTTAACAAAAGTTTTATTCATTGTCCACCTTTTTATTACTTTCTTTACCTTTGTTTTTTTATCACTCGACTTTGATTTTCTTCTGGCTTGTTTTGGTTTTCTCTTTGTAAACCTCTTGATACGAGAAAAAAATTTTTCAAATTTTATTTTACTGACCATGCAACAAGCTGTCAGTAAAGCCAACGTTCTTTCGTCAGCTTTCGTATCCTCTGCAAGCATACGAGAGACAGCGTAATCTGCTAAAACTCGATCGGCTTGACGACGATCACCTTTTTTTTGTCACCATAAGCGATATCGTGTTAATAACAGGCTTTATCCAAAGGATTAATTCCAACGTCGCCGCGCTCGATGCGTTCAGTTAATTTAGTACCTAGCTCACGCAATCTGTAACCAGACACATGCATCTCAAACGGTAGTAAATCAACCAAGCTGTCCAAAGCGCTGTTTTTTTTCACGTAAATTTTCGACTTCTTGCAAATTAATTTTTCTTTCTCTTGAACTCCCTGCTCAATCGGCGCCATGCTTGAACTTCTGTCCTCAATGCTGAAACTTTCTTCTTGTTTTTCTTCTCTACGTCAAACGCCTTTTTATATTCTTTAACCTCTTTCTTTTGACTGGTGAAGCACTCGTTCACCTGGGACGTCCCTGTTGCTACTGCTGCTGCTGCGAGCAGATGAGTATTTGCGACTACAACCATCATCACCACCACCACCACCATCAACATTACCACCTCTACTATCGAGAGTGTTCTATGAGTGGGGGCGTGGAGCAAGAGCGTGAACAATGCCCTCTGGAGACGATACGCTTGACTAAGATTAAAAAATATTGTGCCAAACTCTTTTGTTGCCGATAAACTCTCGAGGAATGAATGCGTCGTGCAATAGATCAATCATGTTACCACCATGTAACCGCACACCGCCTATCGTTACAGATCCATTAGCAGCCCCAACAATTTTACCACTGATACGCAAACAACGCAGGAGTTGACCTGCCTTATTTCGGTACTTTTGAGGAACACTCTGCAAGATATCGGTATCGATCCGGTCCTATAGCGCCTCCTCCTCCTCCTATGCCTGCATTGCATCTTCTTCATTTTCTTCTTTAGATCAATGAGCATTGTTTTTCTCTTTTCTGCACTATCAGCGTCCTTAAAGTGATGATAACGTAGCAAGACTTGGCGATACAATGACCACATTTCTTGCTCATTCTTACACATTGGCAAGATTAGTATTTCGTTCATCTCTGCGTCGAGTCCGCTCATCACTGTACCGGGTGTTTGCACAGACTTTAGGGAACCGTTTGTAAGCGTACTCTGTAGAGGTTCCATGCTCTCCTGTGGTAGGAGAACCATTATTCTAGTGTGCTACATTTTGTTTTGTTTATTTGCTTACTAGAGAAGCCAAAACGGTACCCAGGAGTGGTGCTAGTAGAGGAGGTAAGAAGCCGCTCTACTCGCTGTACGATAAGTTTTTTCTTTCTCGACAAGCATACACTAGGTGCTGCCAATTCTCGTAGAATTGTTGCGTGCTTACGTAGACGAAAATTGTGTCATTTCTCGAGAGGTACGTTACCGATTAACACGTTCAGAGCACACTCACAAATATGACAAACTAATTTCGTATCCGCTCTTTGTAAAAGAGCCTTGCGATGTTTCTCGTTGAGATGGTACAATGCTC
Organism: Gastracanthus pulcherrimus; assembly: GCA_949152435.1. Lineage (NCBI taxonomy): Eukaryota > Metazoa > Arthropoda > Insecta > Hymenoptera > Pteromalidae > Gastracanthus > Gastracanthus pulcherrimus. The sequence goes on from OX424575.1 coordinate 89,293,630, forward strand.
GTAGAATAGTGACTTCTTTGTGGGCAATAGGATGTCGAGTTTTTGGAGCCATCACAACGACGCGACTGGTACCTGGTTCAAAGTATCGCTACCATTTATCTTTTTCGATCGACAATTATCGGGTGTACATTGCTTCAAGTCCAGAAAGAGATAACCATAATAAGGTTTTGCGGTGGCATCCCAGTAAGCTCTTGCAAAAATTTTGGATCTTCAGGACACACTTGACAAAAGAGATGTCGTATCTGAGACCTGTCACGCAAATTTCTACATACTACCATGTATTGAGCATTCAAGGAGATATCACGCTGTCCTTTTCCTTGATAAAAGATATTTTGGGTGATGAACAGCACAGATAGGTTATGATGATGACTAGCTTTTGAAAATATATCGACGATTGCACCTCCAGAGGACAATTCACGCATCAAATCGTCTATAATCACAAGTTTTGCTCTAGAATCACCAGCTTAGTCAGTTCTGTGGTAAACCTTCACGAAATTCAACGTTTTTGTCGAAATCTCTGTAACATGTCTGCCACTATGAATAATAAATGATTATGCGTTCGATTCGAGTGTCACACATACGATCGATGGTTGTTAAAAATTTGTTCAAATACACCGTTTTCCCACAGTCTGTCGGCCCGCACAATATTGACATGAATAAATGTTTGCAGCGCAAATCCATGACTCGTACCGACTCATATACATGATTCAACAAATGAAATCCCCTCCTCATTTCGTGTCCACCTCTACCGACGATCTCGTGAGGTCCCCGCACGCGTCCGCTCACGAGTCCGTGAGCGCTATGGTGGGGCTCACATGAGCACCAATCAGCTTATTAACACTACCGCCACCATCGAGCTTGTTTACGCATGCGACTAAACAGCTGGCGGGTGTCGCGGCGGTCACTAATCAGCTTCTTCGTCAAACACCGCGCCACGCCCAATCAGCTTGTTGGGGGCTCGACGATCGCTAATAAGATACCAAGCCCCCACTACTGCAACTAATTATCTCATTAACACTCGCACGAAAGATTTGTTGTTGATAGCAGCTACATCTGTATCTCATATTTCCAGATTATTCTGTGAGATTGCGTCAGTCATTGCCAGGCCGCTCTTGTAACCCTACGGGTAATTCTTGTCCGCCGTCACGAATCTCCTCTTTCCGTATACCGGTTTGCACGTCTTTGTCTCGTTTTGCGTAAGTACTTCGTGAAAAACTATTCGACGAATAGCAGAATTCGATAACACTATCTTGGTGCGGGTGATGTGATTAACTCGCGAATCGTGTCAAAATTTATCTTCTGACTGTTCGTATAATTCAAACGTAAACCTTTTATTTTACATACGTAGTCTTCGCTACCGTCGGATTTCTTGTATTTGTACGCGTAAAACTTCGGACCGCTTGATAGAAACGTCGTTATGTATGTACCGATACCCTTGTCGGCCAACTCATCCGTCAAACTGCCAAGTGTCGTACCGATTGGCAAATCATGCTCACTACTTTCGCCTTCGCTAACGTAGAAAATTGAAACTGTGTCCTGATAAAGAGCACGGGGCCCCAAAGCGTGCAGATACTCAAACAGTTCCAATCGAGCCTGCGCGGTTGTAAAGACAGCAATGACAACGTTCGCGACTGGAGACGGTTTCAGAGCTTCAGCTTTGCGGCACCAGTTTACGTGCAGTATTTCCTCGCTGATAGTCAAAATCCCATTAACGTCTACTTCAGCACTGATAAGTAATTCCATAAGTCTTTCGGGTTCTGTAACAATTTCCGTTTGCGACAAGTTTTCACGTTGACCAAATTTACCCCACAAGGAATTTAAATTTAAATCGATACCAAAAACAGTCATGAAATTGTAGTACTATACATGTATGATTTACGTCGGCTTGCGGTAGTCTAACCATCTACAACGATACCTTCGGGTATCCTTTTTTCACGACATTGGCCAGCATGTTCAATAAATCGATTGAGTACACGTTTCTCCATCCAGCAAAACCAATGTATAGCTATTGCAGACTGCTTGTCGGCCCACCTGTAACCATTTGCCGGTACAATACCGATTTGAGTCTTTTTTTAAATTTATTTTCAGGAAACACGCATACACGCTGAAGCAATAGTTGTACACTCGATAAACTCGATAAACGGATCTACACCAAATTTCATAAATATTCTTCGAAGAGCCATACACGCTAGTCGAAAAATGGACACATCTTTTGTGCAGTATTTTTCTATTTCTACTTGAAATATTAACATGTAACCGTTGTTCAACTGTTCATTCTACCATTGTAAAAATTTGGTTCTTACCACTATTTGCATAGTATCAGGTGAATACTTTTCTAAAGGTGGCAGTGGACCTTCGTATATTTGATTTTTAGGTGTATTAAATAAATGGGGGACAGTACTTTTTTCGATTTCCTTTAGACCATATGATTTCGGTAATTGAGATAATGGCATATGAAAATAGTTTTAACCATCTATGAATTTTATATGAATAAACTTCATTAAGCTTATTATAGATTCGTTCCAAATCACTGTCGGTTTAATACCCCATTAACCAGCATTGCTATGGCAATATCGCGTCAATAAGTTGCTGTGCAATATTTTTTAGCAATTTTGTCTAAACTTGCGATTAACAAGCGATTTATTAATGACGAATATGAAGAGTTGATGTCAATATACTGTAAAATTGACCGCAAATGCTTGCTACAAAGTTTATTTTTTATTTTATTTTATTTTATTTATTTTTTATTTTACAATATATTTAAATATAAATTGAGCGTCGAATCCTTATGAATTATGAGCAATACATATATTTTATTTAAGTTTCTTTGTTGATCAACAGATAGATCAACAAAGTGTTTGACCGGATTGATTTTGAACACATATTCACGCATACCACATTCTCTATAGTCAATCGAAATATCGCCAATCCCAAGACATTCAGTGCAAACTTGTTGTACGACACACAAGTTGGGTACGTGAATCTTTTTGTTTTCACACCCGGTACTGGTGTCGATTACTGTGTTTCAAAGACATAAATCAAGTATAGCACTATGGATGTTGTTTCTTTTGATTTTATAGGTTGCATGAAACACAAATTACCTAGTGGTAATCGTGTTTTATACGAATAACAAATTTAAATACCGCACTTGTGCTCTTCTTTATCTTTTCGATGTTGTGAACGCACAGTCTTGAAACATTTTCTCACGTACACTGCTAGACTTATTGAACGAATCTTTTTTTAAATGATATTCATAGTAAATATCAACGAAAAAAGTTCGGCAACAACTGCTACATTTTCTGAGATTTAAAGACTTTTCACACATAGGAATTTTCATACATTTGTAACATTTGTTTGAGCATCTGTGATCTTCGATTTGATCAGAACTCTTGTTGCAATATATATATATATATATATATATATATATATACCTATACATGGTTATGAATTAATTACTTTTTCCCGGAATTATAAGTCCTTTACACCAATATAAAAAGTATCAGTCATAATGCTAAAAAAATAGTAATCACTGTCTTATAAAAATACTTAAACTGTTTATTGAAATATCTTTCAGAGTATCTCTTCCGAGTTTTTGATAAATTTTTGCATTAAGATTAAAGTCGTTTCTTTACCTAATTGTATCACTGACGTATTATTTTTATAATTTTTAATAATTTCATTGTCTCAGCAATAATTTGTGCTCTTTGAAAAATCATTTGATGTTTGACGTTTTCTCCCTGTATTAACACTATTTTTTACTTTTTTTTAGGTCGACCGTTCTTTTTCCTTGTTTTACGTCTTCTTTTACCTTGACTTTTACTCATAGTAAATCTAAGTTTTTACTATATTCTAATATATTCTATAACATTCTGACATAAGAAAATATTAATAGTACCCTGGTAGAAATCTTATCGTGGCGCCCACATTCGCTATAATGGCCTTTATAGGCAAACTAGATAGTACTAGACTGTACAAAACTCGATAAATCCACACAGATCTACATAGTTTTCTCAATAATAATATGTACGTATAAAATCTGTGAGGTTATATATTATTTATTGAACAGAACTTTTATTGTAAAAATTAATGTTAAAGAAAGTTTAACATTAAAGTTTTTAATTATAATAATAAGATCTACAGTTCTATTCATACTATTTACATATAAAAGTAGTCAGAAAGCATATGTAACCTAAAAAATGAAATTTTAGAAATAATTTTCCTTGCATATGAAAAACAGTGATTACAAAATAACTTTATTGATTGATGTAGTTGTTTCTTGAAAAGTAATATATAAATAATAATATCATATGTACAAATATGTACTTTATGAGATGCTTTATTTAAATACTAGAATTTTAATTTCAGAATTGCAAATAATTTTATATCCGTATGTGAGTTTTTATAATACATAAACTGCTCGTCCGTGACAACATTTTCAAAGACAAACACATTAGTCGAACACATGTAGACGATAATTTTCTTTATAAGTAACAAATTACTATGTTTTAACTGGCCATAGATGTCAAATGAAAGTGTTTGATTATAAATTAATCACAGTAGGAAATACAAAAATAGAACATATATACAATAACTCAAATACATTATTTCTTTTTAAAAATAGAATATTAATCAGTTGATAATAAATGTATGTGAAAATAGTTTTCCTTACATAAACCATACAGGTTTTGAAACCAAGCATGTATTTAGGATGGAACATAATCAAATATAAGGAAACCAATTTTACACAAAGAAAATAAATATTTGAACTAACACTTCATATAGTTATTTAGATATTCAGATTATTTTCTTATTTTGATTGTTTAATATATATGTGTAACATAATATTGTTATTGAGTTCTTAAATACAAAAACTCGATGCATCTAAAATTTGATAACCTTACACTTTAGAGGTTATTTACATTTACTTACATTGGTAATACGTGAACAATAACATGTAAATACCTTTAAATCAAAATAATACATAATAAGTTCAATAGATTATGCGTCTGTATCTTAAACCATAACCTTTAAGTGGTTGTTATTGTCATAATTTTGCTTATCTAGTTTTATCGGGGCAAATAATATGGGTAACTAGAAGGGACGGCCGTTACACTCCTTTATAGTAGCTATCTAGTTTGCCTACATAGATCTACACAGCGCGAGATTATTCTACATAGATCTATAAAGTGGACGGGATAAATTTCTACCAGGGTAATAGTAAGATTTGATAATTCTTTAATAATTTTTTTTTTAATGTGTGCAAACTTAATTTCACCTCAATTAAATAAAAGATAAGGTACATAATTTAAATAATTAAATAATTTATTTTCTTAATTTTACCAAAATTTGCCTAATTTTGCCAAACATTACAAAACATTGCTTAACTTTGCCAAAGTTCGCCTAACGTTGACAAGCGTCCGAAATGTCTAAGTTTAGCAAAATAAGGAAACATTTGGCAAAGTTTGGCAAAGATAATTAAGATCATGTAAAATTTAGCAAAGTTAACATTTTCACTTGGGTGATTTTATACAAATCATTAGATTCAAATAGACAAGTAAAAATAAAATACATTTTTTTAATTTGATTTAAAAGTCTTTTTCTTACTGCTTCACTATCTTAGAATTTAAGAAAATATAACATATATAATATTATAAAACTCACCTTATATTGTTTCTATATCACTACGTTAGAACATAATAAAAGTAATGATTTTTAGAGCACTTTTATTACAGCTTATATTATGTATCGCTATATCGATGGTAAACTATGATTTTGCGAATGTCAGTTGTAAATGGAATTCTGCGTATATCCTCCCCAGACTGAAACTGCAGTAGTCGCGATTTTAGAAATTGAAGCTCTTTCGTAAATACCGATGTTGTATTATTTCAATATGCAAATGATTGTATTGTTTACAAAAATTATTATTTTAAGGAGTATAAGTATTTTAACAATTTAATAAATGATATTCAATTTGCATAATTTTTAGAATTATATGACAGTTATAAATCCGTTGGTATAAACTTTATCTGCAGTACCGACTATCTCGATAACAGGTTACTGCATATGGAGTCTATGTGCGGCAACCTGTTTTCGAGATAGTCGGTACTGCAGATAAAGTTTATACCAACGGATTTGTAACTGTCATATATATATATACATATGGAAACTATTCTCAAATTTTTTCAGAGTGTACTTTTATTACATTATAAACAGAAAAAAGCAGATTAGTGATAATTACCTACCCAGTTAGGTAAAGCAAGGCTGTTAAAATACGTATTTCGTGAATTGTTACTTAACCACGTTAGGACAAAGCTAGGTACTGAGTATCTAGCTTTGTCCAAAATTACATTTTGATGTTCAGTTCAGTCCCTGAGATTGATATTGAGTATCTAACTGATTAGATAATGCTTCACGAAATATTTTATCAGCTCTGTTTTACCTAAATGGTAAGAAAGGAAATGATTACTAATTTTCTTTTCCTCCGAGTACGAAACATAATAATGATAATGAAACTTGTTCATATCTCGAATAATTGTTTAATATAGAGCAGTCGATAATATAAAATCGTGTAATAGTACATTCCCCATTAACCAGCGTTACTATGGCAATATCGCGTCAATAAGTTGCTGTGGAATGTTTGTTAGCAATTTTGTCTAAACTTGCGATCAACAAGCGATTTATTAATGACGAATATGAAGAGTTGATGTCAATGTACTGTAAAATTGACCGCAAATGCTTGCCACAAAGTTGCTCTCATATACGGACGCAGATTAATATCGATTTGTTGTACAATGTTTGCTGCAGGATTTGATATCAATTTGATACAAATTTTAAACATATCATTTTTTAGCAAGTTGATAGCAACATAAGAACAATTATGCAGACGTATTTACAGCACGAATTGCTCTGATTTTGCTTTCAACTTGCAATCAACTTTTTCAAATGACATAAGTGTTTATAAAAATCTAGTTCACGTGAACTGTCGGAACGCGTGCTAATGTGGGCGCAGAGAATCCTGGTGGGGACATGCGAGATGGTATGTCTGACACTATATCTGCACAAATTGGACTACATTTTATTCAACGATGAAGCGTATATAAATATGCAAAACAACTATTTTAAAGATAATTCATTAAATAATAGTGATGCATTTGATAATTCATTCATTGAGCATTTTCCTATTTTCACGTTACCAAATGTCGATCGTTCTGTGGAAATACTTTCAATATTGATTTACAATATTATTTTGTTGTGCAAATGTGCCGTCTATTATATACAACTATCTATCTATAACTAACAATATATACAATTATAGTTAAATTTTCAAATGCATTTCTCCCAGAGAGTTAATAATTAACTCTTTTGAAAATTTAACTGAAGGTACTTAGTAAAAATACGGAGGGCATAGTATGGCGTTTTTATAGAAATATTTATTTATCGCAGAGAAGAAAACATAAATGTGATGCCGGTAAGGTAGGGATTTTTAGTTCTCTTTCACATGTCCAGTCCATCTACATAGCGCGCTGCATCGTGTGCTGTGCCGTGATCGTACACGACGCAGTGCACGGTCCAGCACGTAATGTATAGTTAGACTCATTGGGTGGCGAAGCAGTCGCATAATCTCAGTGCACAATCCTGTACGCCCATGTCCTACGGCCATTGCACACACTTTGTCGCGCTACGCGAGCCTCAAGGCAGTTCTAGACCAATGTGAAGCTCTCTAGCCAATTCGCGTCACTACCGCACTGCTGCCGCGTAGTGTACGTTTGCCGCGAGTTCGGCGGCGTTCGGCCGGCTACGTGACCCGAACGCTGCCGAATGCCGGCGAATGCGGAGTCTCTCGTCAAACGAACACTACGCGGGAGCAACACAGTAGTGGCGCAAATTGGCTAAAGAGTTTCCCATTGGTCGAGGACTGCCTTGCGGAGTTGCGTGCAAACATTGCTATTGCAGATGGCAAAGCATCCGGTCTACTGTAATTACGTACTGTTTATTAATTTTGTTTATTGATATATTTTTTTATTTTTTTGTTTCAGTTTTACGATTGCAACGGATTTCGACGGCATGAGGAGAGTGACCAGCGAGGATATCGGTGTAGAGTATTGTCGACTTCAAGTTTTGAACTTCAAGTTCTCTGGCGAAGCCAGTATGGCATTTATTACCTTTGTAATGTTGACGATAATAAAATCCGTTCATTTACTAATTTGCCTCTAAGTTTCATATTACTTATTATAACCTTATTCATAGGGGAAAATCGCTCAGTACGGAACATCATAGCATTTGCTTGTGACTCTGTACTGGATTCCGTTCCGTATTGAATGACTCTCCCCTAATTATTATTTACCAGTTTTATTATAAATTGTAAATATATTTATGTAGATTTTGCTAAAGAAAATTGCTGACAATTTGCTGGAAATTTGCTGGCAAGTTTTGAATTAGTGTTTTAAAAAATTGATGGTAATTTTCTGGCAAGTTTTGCTATTTGTTTACCAAAAATTTGCATCAAATTTATGTAAAATTATATCAGCAAACTAGTACAAATTTGAATACAATGACAATCAGTAAATTTGGTGACAAGGTGACAGCAACTATTAGCTATGATATGTCTTGACATCATAAGCAACCATTGCCATCATGTTGCCACCACTTTGTTAACATAAATTTACTTCAATATTTGATACAACATTTGTATCATATGCGGACGCAGTTTGACGTCAAATTTAAGAAAATCGATGGTAAAACGTGTGCAACAAATTGCTGACAATTTGCTATGCAACTGTTTAATGGGGTAGTACATCAAGATAGTCTCAAATCGTCGTGTGCACTCATATGGTCTTTAAATTTTCTGTTTAAAGCTGACCGAAATTCATTTTGATCACAAAAATACAAGTGTAACTTTATAGTGTAATTATCTAGTTCATGAAGTTTCTGTTTTATTTTTAAAAAAGATAAATATATACACATGGCGTACTATTAATATACTATAGATATCAGTAAAAAGCCGTATAATTTATCAGTTTAACCTGTATTTCATGACAGACCAATAGAGTTTCCATTAAGTTATCTACAATATACTAGTACTCAATTACTATTCAAGTATAATAACTCAAATTGCAAGCTACGTTGCTAGTGTAAAACTCTACCACTTTAAACTACAAATACAGTGCTTGTATATAGTGAGTCACCCTCAAGTCATTCATAATGTCTGAGCCAAGTAGAATTTGTCCAAGCTGCAAGAAACCTGTAAAATCACGATCTACATGTTTAAATTTGTTCAGCATTGTATCATAAATCTTGCGCCAATAAACGTACAGTCTCCTACGACTTTCCAGCCAACAATTCAAATGAGCCAGGTGATGAAAGCCCTGAATCCGGTGTGATTTATCAAGAGATAAGGAATCTATCGAATCTATTCAAAACTGAACTTCAACAAACAAACGTCACTCTAGGAAACATTAGTACTCAAATTGATTCTGACAATGACAGAGTCACTCGCTCAATGAAAACACAATCGTTGATTTAAAAAACAAAATGAAAGTTATTTCCCTTCAGCTCTCTAATATGAATACTAGCGATATTTACCTCGCTCACTGACGCTCGCTCGGTTGTAGTTTATGACTATGATTATACTGCATAGATGTATTTTTAAATATGTGATTTTAATAAATATAACTTTTAAAGTATTTGAAAATAGTTTTGATTTAAACTGTTACTTTTGATATAAGTATACAAATATACAAATTTTGGAAGTAACTTAAAAAATAATAGATTCTTAAACTTATATGTATAAAATATACATTTGCAAAATTTATATAATAACTCAGAAAAAAAATATCTTGGTAGGAAATTAAGCATATTTTGGGCAGAATTTTTAATTAATTTATGTTAAAATGACATTTTTCTAAATATTATGAAAATTCTTTAGATAGATCTTTTGTTTGTCTTGGCGTCTTTTCTTGCGCAGCTTTTAAAACCTTATGGTTTTACAGTCAGCGAGCTTGAAATTTTTTCATAAAAATCTTTTATTGCCTATATCTCTGAAGATAAGCGGTTGACTTTTTCAAAAAAATTCAAGATGAGACTTCACAAAATAAAACAATAAGTTGTAAAAATTTTGAAATCATTTTGGTGACCGATTTGGGAGTTAAAGTTCAATTTCTGAATGGTTAATTTTCTAAAAAATTTTGTTTTCTCCTAGAGAGAGCTTTGTAATAGTACAATTTTGAACTTCATAAAAAACACATCAGCATTTCGTTTTGTGGTGTTTGCAGTTTCAATCACGCGTTTTTAGAAAATGTCTGTATAGATGTCTGTATAGATGTGTGTGTGTGTGTGTGTGTGTGTGTGTGTGTGTGTGTGTGTGTGTGTGTGTGTGTGTGTGTGTGTGTGTGTATGTGTGTGTGTGTGTGTGTATGTTTGTGTGTGTGTGTGTACGTTTGTGTGTGTGCGTGTGTGTATGTGTGTGTGTATCGCCATATATCTGGAACTAAGATATGCGAAAACATTTATTAATTACTATTTTAAATTTACATTGCAAATATTTTTAAATATTAAATTTTGTATCAGAATACTTTAAATACTTTTTATATTAGAAATTTGTAATAGTTTGATGGCAAAATATAATAACATGTTTAATAAAGAATTCTAAAATTATATACTGTCATAATTAGAAATTAGAATAAGAGTCAGTGATAATTCATAATTGAGATACAAATATGTTCAAAAATTTAAATTGTAAAGTTAAAATAGAAGAAAAATAATTATAGGTAATAAGAGGTAGAAATAAAAGTAAAAGAATAAGGTAGAAGAAAAGTATATTCTAATTTAGTAGTAAGTACATTTCATTTAATTATTTTTAAGTAGATTTTGCTGCTTTTAATATTGCTGTAAAAATGTTTTTCATATTTTCTTGTACTTTATCGTTATTTTTTCTAAAATTATGATGACGATGTCTTTGTCCACCTTTTTTACATCTGTAACGTCATGTAAATTTGAAATACATTTAAGATATTACTCAAGATTCTATTACGAATTTAAAAAATGAAAATCTCAACATATATAAGTATAATTTTAATTGTTATAAAAGAAGTTATTATTTATAAATCTTCTATCAAAAATATATTTATTTAAAGTGCAATCAAGATTTAATTTTTTTATTAAATGAAGTACGAATTAATTGTAAATGATAAAGAAACATTATATTACCTTTTGTTTTTGTGAATTATTTTTAGTATGAAATGCAGTTTTTTCATGGTTTTGATATTGATAGTTGCTATTATTTTGACTATATTTTGCATTTTTTTATCTACAAAATGGAATATTTATAACGAGGTCTTAGATTTTTTAAATAATAATTATGTTCATATTAAAATATACTTACTATATATTGATTTTTGAGGTCTTAGATTTTTTAAATAATAATTATGTTCATATTAAAATATACTTACTATATATTGATTTTTGATTTTTAAATTGTCAAAAGTTTTTCTTTTATTAATACGTGTATTGTGCCGGAAAACAATCTATGATACGCGGTCCTTGAATTTCATACGCATGACGCTAAATGAAAATTTGAGAGTATCCGATGATGATAATAATTTCAAACAATGGCTATAAAATGTAGGTGGAGGAAAACATTCCAGTTCATATGAGCAAGAATACGAATTACTCGAAATTCCTAATGATATATTAACCAAAAAGGAAGATATCATTACAGAAATATTTGGAAATTATGTAAAAATAAATGATAAACAATTGAAGGATAAAGTTATTTTAGCTCGGAAAAATAGTGATGTTATTAACATTAACAATGACATTCTAAAGATAATGGACGGAGAAATATTTGAATATTGAAGTATAGACACAGCAGAAGACGATAATGCAGAAAATCTGGATGTAATGTTACGAACAGAATTTTTAAACTCGTTAACTCCCAATGGTCTTCCACCGCATAAATTACATCTAAAAATTGGTGCAACAGTAATACTTTTAAGAAATTTAAATATCAATGAAGGGCTCTGCAATGGGACAAGATTATCAATAAAAAAATTATTAAAATATTCAATTCAAGCTGAAATTATGAGTGGAAAAAATACTAGAAAATTAGTTTTAATTCCAAGAATAACTTTATCACCATGTAAAGAAGAAATACCTTTTAACATGCGTCGAAAACAATTTCTCATTAGATTAGGTTTTGCAATGTCAATTAATAAATCTCAAGGGCAATCGTATCATCAAGTTGGTGTTTACCTGCCATCACCTGTGTTTAGTCACGGTCAATTATATGTTGCTCTTTCAAGAACAAGAAATAGAAATAATTTAAAAATTTTATTATTAAACAATGCTAAAATAAAAGGAGATAAATTGAAACAAGAAAAAAAAAACCTACACTAAAAATATAGTTTTTAAAGAAGTATTATAAATTTACGCAATGAGTTAAATCAAACCGTATGTTATCGGCAGCAGCATTGTTACAATGTAGCGCTGTAATAAAGGAAAATCGGCAGCAGCATTATTAAAATGTATTGCTGTTATAAAGATAATCAGCTGCAGCATTTTTACAATGCACGGCTGTAATAAAGGACAAACGGCAGAAGCATTTTTACACTGCAGCGCTGTAACAAAGAAAAATCGGTTGCAGTATTTTTGAAATGCTGCGCTGTAATAAAGGTAATCGGCAGTAGCATTTGTACAATGCAGCGCTGTAATAAAGGTTATCAGTAGCAGCATTTTTAGAATGCAGGGTTGCAATAAAGATAATTAGCAGCAGCAGTTTTACAATGTAACGCTGTAATAAAGAAAAATCGGAAAACGGGAAAAAAGATATAACTCTCAAAAACCTTCCTTACCAACACGTCCACGTCGTGAGAGTCAGGAAACAACGCAAATCCGTTGGCTAACGCTGGAAGGACAAGTAACTTCTCTGTTTCAGAATAACCATGAAATTTAATAGCTACACCACTTATGAGGTAAATATCCAAACACATTTATTTTTTAATTTTATTGTATCTATTTTTGAATTTTGTTGTATTTTTTTTTAAATGAGATAAGAATTACAAAAGAGTCACTCTAAAATTAAGGCCAGGTTCCTCCAAACAATTTTCAAAAAATCGAAATTTTTTTTTCCATAAATTGCTAGGAAATACTCTTAGAAATAGTATAGAATTAGTCCCGAAGGTCGGCGCAACCGAGAACTAGGTAGAGAAGAGGGGAGAGCGGTGCGCGCCAAACGGTAAATCCGGCCGCTCGAGCGCCCTAGGTAGCGGCATCTGCTGCGTGCCGCCGGACCGACTTATTATTCTCTTCCCCTCTATTTTTCGAGAATATTCTCTCCTCTACAGTTTCAGAAGAGCGTCCTGCGTAGTATACGGCAGTACACGTGGAATTTTCGTGGTAGTTCGCTTCAGTCCTCGCACGCCTTGGTAAATTTATCGTTCGTGTACGCACAAAATTTATCATGAACAGAAAAAAAGGATGAGGATTACGGCATAAATCGAAAAGGAGGAGTTTTTGTGGAAATCGATTTACTTCAGATGATAACACTGAAAAAACCAGTTCTGCTGCTGAAAAACTGAAAAACGACGATCCCCAACTTGAAGTAACTATCCATCCATCTCTGACTTACGTGATCGTTCAGTGGTCTGTATTTACAACATTGCAGCAAAGAGTTGCGTGTGTGAACTGTGGTAAAACAGTGGAGTTTGGAAAAAGTGACTTAAAAGGATTGGGTTTTCAATTAGAAATCATCAGTAATTGTGAGAAGCGTGAACCAATCCCTTCATCTCCAAAAATATAAAATGGTTATGAAATAAACAGAATAATAGTTTATGCAATGCGCTTGATTGGAGTTGGTTTTTCTGGCTGATTAAATTATTGTGGACTGATGGATATCTCAGCGAGTGCATTAAATTTAAGTGGCTATTATAAATGCTTAAGGCATATTTACATTGCAGTGAAGGCTGTTAGTGAAATAGTTTTTAAAAAAGCTGCCAAAGAAGAGCAAGAAAAGAATAAAGAAAAAGGATTACCAGAAGATAGGCTTACTGTTTCGGGCGATGGTTCCTGGCCAAAAAGAGGATTCACAGCTTTACTTGGTATTGTTAGTTTACTCGGCAAGTATACGAACAAAGTCATAGATGTAGTAGTAAAATCAAAAATTTGTCAAGCATGCAGTAATTATTCCCAAAAGTTTCCCGAAAATACGCCTGAGTTTCATGCCTGGTTTACCGAGCATTGTGAAGCAGAAAATTGTACAAGGGATCATGATGGTAGTCCCGGTCTTATAGAAGTTGAAGGAGTGGAAGAGATGTTTCTGAGGTCTGTGGAGCAGTACGGTGTTATGTATGAATATTATATCGGCGACGGTGACAGTAAAACTTTCAAGCGGCTCGAAGAAATTGAACCGTATGGTGAGGCTCTCAAAGTAAAGAAAAAAGCATGTGTTTTACACGTAGGCAAGAGTATATATAGATGTGGTGAAGAAGCTAAAAGAAACATTGTAAAAATAAAGAGAGTTCTGAAAGCACAAGAAAAAAAAGATGCATTAAAAAGAGGTGAAGAAGTACCCAAAAGGAAGACAACTAAAAAAAGTGACCAACCTGCAGTAAAACCTTTACAATTCACTGAAGCGCAACTGTCAAAATTATCTGGCTATTTTAAAAAAGCTGTGCTTGCTCACCCGGATTCTGTGGCAGACATGAAGAAAGCAATTCTGGCCTCATTTTATCACAAGTGTTCCACCGATGCTAAGCCACAACACACGTACTGCCCAGCCGGAACAGATTCATGGTGTAGTTATCAAAAGGCAGTAGCTTCAGAAAAATTACATAACTTCAAACATCCTCCGGCTTTTGATCAAGAAATTGAAGATCTTTTACAACCAATTTATAAAGAATTAACTGACGAAAAGTTGCTCGACAGATGTTTAGAGTCTAATACTCAAAATAATAACGAAAGTTATAATTCGTGTGTCTGGAACATAGCTCCTAAACACAAGTTTGTTGGAAAACAAACACTTGAAATTGCTGCTCTTAGTGCTGCTTGCATTTTTAATGAAGGGCTTTTACCGATATTGAAAGCTATGGAACTTATGGGTGTCAAAATCGGACCGCAAACAAGTCAGTTCGCTGATAAGGCCAACGACAAGCGTGTTGATCGAGCCGAGCTTGAAGCCACTCAAGCGTCTAAAAAACATCGAACTGCTTCTAGAAATGCAAGAATACTTGAAAATCATACCTACGAAGATCAAGAAGGAGTCGTGTACGAAGCTAGAATGGATATGTGAGTAAAGTTCACTTTTTTTTGCAATTTTTCACCAATAAAAACTTTAATCGGCTTTTTCTCGATACCACGTTTTTTCAACTGGGTGTCACTCGTATTTCAAAACTATTGCACTTATCAACATGAACCAAACGGCATTTTACTCTTTAGATATCTCTCTATGGTCGGTACTACAACCAAAAATATTCATTGTTATTTAAAAAAGTTATAAACAATTAAAAGTGCAAGAAAAGGGTCGAAAAATTCAAAAGTCCGCCATATTGTTTTTTATTGGTGACAATGTTTCATTGTAGTACCGACCATAGCATATTCGAAAAAGAATATGAAACCGTTATATTTTTTACTCTCAGGTGATTCGTTTTCAAGAAATCATGACACCCGCCAACAAATTGGACGAGTTTGAGCAGCCATTTTCAGAGCCGCCGTATAAAAAAAAATTTCAAATAGTTTAATATATGAACATTAAGCTGTAAAAAGTTTGATACTGAAATACTTTTTTTACTATAAATAAAATTTATTTAAAAAAACACTTTTTATTGGTATAACCTGGTATTAATATAAATAGCCAGAAGAACGGTTTTTTTGCTCTGTCTGTCTTCGCACTACGAAGCGGCAAGGTCGGTGAAATTGAGAATTGTAAACAAAATCTACGCATGTGCGAAAATTAATATAAATAGCCAGAAGAGCGGTATCGTTGTTCAGTCTATCTTTGCAGTTCAAAGCAGAAAGGTCGGTGAATTTGAAAATTGAAAACAAAATCAACGCATGTGCGAAAATTAATATAAAGAGCCAGAAGAGCGGTTCGTTGCTCAGTCTGTCTTCGCACTTCCAAGCGGAAAGGTCGTTGAATTTGAAAAATCAAAACAACATCAACACATTCGCGAAAATTAATATAAGTATCCAGAAGATCAGTTTTATTTCACAGTATGTTTTAGCTTTTCAAAGTTGAATGGTCGGTCAGTTGTAAAATTTAAAAACAAATCTACGTATGCACGAATATTAATATAAATAGCCAGGAGATCGGTTTTGTTGCTCAGTCTGTCTTCGCAATTCGAAGCGGAAAGGTCGTTGAATTTGAAAAATGAAAATAAAAAATACGCATGCACGAAAATTAATATAAATAGCCAGAAGAGCGGTTTTGATGCTCAGTCTGTCTTCGCACTTCCAAGCAGAAAGGTCGTTGAATTTGAAAAATGTAAATAAAAAATACGTATGCACGAATATTAATATAAATAGCCAGGAGATCGGTTTTGTTGCTCAGTCTGTTTTCGTACTTCGAAGTGGAAAGGTCGTTGAATTTGAAAAATGAAAATAAAAAATACGCAAGCGAGATAATTAATATAAATAGCCCGAAGAGCAGTTTTATTGCTCAGTATGTTTTATCTTTTCGGAGCTGAATGGTCGGAGAATTGGAAAAATTAAAAACAAAACTACGCAAGCGAGAAAATTAATTTAAATAGCCAGGAGATCGGTTTTGTTGCTCAGTCTGTCTTCGCACTTCCAACCGGAAAGGTCGTTGAATTTGAAAAATCAAAACAACATCAACACATTCGCGAAAATTAATATAAGTAGCCAAAAGATCAGTTTTATTTCACAGTATGTTTTAGCTTTTCGAAGTTGAATGGTCGGTCAATTATAAAATTTAAAAACAAATCTACGTATGCACGAAACTTAATATAAATAGCCAGATGAGCGGTTTTGTTACTCAGTCTGTCTTCGCACTTCGAAGTGGAAAGGTAGGCGAATTTGAAAATCGAAAACAAAATCAACGCATGCTCGAAAATTAATATAAATAGCCAGAAGAGCGGTTTTGTTGCTCAGTCTGTCTTCGCAATTCGAAGCGGAAAGGTCGGTCAATTTGAAAATTGAAAAAAAAATCTACGCATGCGTGTAAATTAATATAAATAGCCAGAAGACCGGTTTTGATGCTCAGTCTGTATTCGCACTTCGAAGCGGAAAGGTCGTTGAATTTGAAAAATCAAAACAACATCAACACATTCGCGAAAATTAATATAAATAACAATAGAGCGGTATTGTTGCTCAGTCTATCCTTGCAGATCTAAGCGGAAAGGTCGGAGAACTTGAAAATTGAAAGCATAATCTACGCGAAAATTAATATAAATAGCCAGATGAGCGGTTTTGTTACTCAGTCTGTCTTCGCACTTCGAAGTGGAAAGGTAGGCGAATTTGAAAATCGAAAACAAAATCAACGCATGCTCGAAAATTAATATAAATAGCCAGGAGATCGGTTTTGTTGCTCAGTCTGTCTTCGCAATTCGAAGCGGAAAGGTCGGTCAATTTGAAAATTGAAAAAAAAATCTACGCATGCGCGTAAATTAATATAAATAGCCAGAAGACCGGTTTTGATGCTCAGTCTGTATTCGCACTTCGAAGCGGAAAGGTCGTTGAATTTGAAAAATCAAAACAACATCAACACATTCGCGAAAATTAATATAGGTAGTCAGAAGATCAGTTTTATTTCACAGTATGTTTTAGATTTCGAAGTTGAATGGTCGGTGAATTTTAAAATTTAAAAAAAAATCTACGTATGCACGTAAATTAATATAAATAGCCAGAAGACCGGTTTTGATGCGCAGTCTGTCTTCGCACTTCGAAGCGGCAAGGTGGGTGGATCTGAGAATAGAAAAGAAAATCTACGCATGCTCGAAAATTAATATAAATAGCCAGGAGATCGGTTTTGTTGCTCAGTCTGTCTTCGCACTTCGAAGTGGAAAGGTCGGTAAATTTGTAAATACAAAACAACATCAACACATTCGCGAAAATTAATATAAATAACATTAGAGCGGTATTGTTGCTCAGTCTATCCTTGCAGATCTAAGCGGAAAGGTCGGTGAATTTGAAAATTAAAAACAAAATCTACGCAAGCGAGATAATTTATATAAATAGCCCGAAGAGCAGTTTTATTTCTCAGTATGTTTTAGCTTTTCGTAGCTGAATGGCAGCTGAATTGGAAAATTTAAAAACAAATCTACGCATGCAAGAAAATTAATATAAATCGCCAGAAGAGCGGTATTGTTGCTCAGTCTATCTTTGCAGTTCAAAGCTAAAATGTCGTTAAATTTGAAAATCGACAACGAAATCTACGTTTGCGTGAAAATTAATATAAATAGCCAGAAGAGCGGTTTAGTTGCTCAGTCTATCTTAGCACATTGAAGCGGAAAGGTTGGTCAATTTTAAAATTCAAAACGACATCTACACATTCGCGAAAATTAATATAAATAGCCAAATGAGCGATATTGTTGCTCAGTTCATCCTTGCAGTTCAAAGCAGAAAGGCCGTTGAATTTAAAAATTGAAAAATTGAGAGCGGCTTTGTTGCTCAGTCTGTCTTCGCACTTCGAAGTGGAAAGGTCGGTAAATTTGAAAAATCAAAACAAAATCTACGCAAGCGAGAAAATTAATATAAATAGCCCGAAGAGCAGTTTTATTTCTGAGTATGTTTTATCTTTTCGGAGCTGAATGGTCGGTGAATTGTCAAATTTAAAAACAAATCTACGTATGCACGTAAATTAATATAAATAGCCAGAAGACCGGTTTTGATGTGCAGTCTGTCTTCGCACTTCGAAGCGGCAAGGTGGGTGGATCTGAGAATAGAAAAAAAAATCTACGCATGAACGAAAATTAATGTAAGTTTCCAGAAGAGCGGTTTTGTTGCTCAGTCTGTCTTCGCACTTCGAAGTGGAAAAGTCGGTAAATTTGAAAATACAAAACAACATCAACACATTCGCGTAAATTAATATAAATAACATTAGAGCGGTATTGTTGCTCAGACTATCCTTGCAGATCTAAGCGTATAGGTCGGTGAATTTGAAAATTGAAAGCAAAATCTACGTATGCGCGAAAATTAATATAAATAGCCAGACGAGCGGTTTTGTTGTTCAGTCTATCTTCGCATTTTAAAGTGGAAAGGTCGGTAAATTTGAAAATTCAAAACAAAATCTACGCAAGCGAGAAAATTAATATAAATAGCCCGAAGAGCAGTTTTATTTCTCAGTACGTTTTAGCTTTTCGTAGCTGAATGGCCGGTGAATTGTAAAGTATAAAAACAAGTTTACGCATGCAAGAAAATTAATATAAATAGCCAGAAGAGCAGTATTGTTGCTCAGTCTATCTTTGCAGTTCAAAGCTAAAATGTCGTTAAATTTGAAAATCGACAACGAAATCTACGTTTGCGTGAAAATTAATATAAATAGCCAGAAGAGCGGTTTAGTTGCTCAGTCTATCTTAGCACATTGAAGCGGAAAGGTTGGTCAATTTTAAAATTCAAAACGACATCTACACATTCGCGAAAATTAATATAAATAGCCAAATGAGCGATATTGTTGCTCAGTTCATCCTTGCAGTTCAAAGCAGAAAGGCCGTTAAATTTAAAAATTGAAAAATTGTACATCAATAAGTGACGAACCACGTTCAGGAAGGCCCGTAGAAGCAACTACTCCCGAAATCATCAATAAAATCCACGATATGGTGTTGAAGGATAGAAGATTAAAAGTGCGTGAGTTAGCTGAGGCCACAAGGATATCTATAGGTGCAGTTGTTTCAATTCTACATGAAAAATTAGGCATGAAAAAGCTATCGGCAAGATGGGTGCCGCGTTTGCTCTCAGCTGAGAATAAACGCAATAGAGTGGTCGCCTCTGAGGCTCTTTTGGCGCGCATAAGTCGGAATCCTGAGGAATGTTTTCGTCGATTTGTGACTGTGGATGAAACATGGATACACCACTACACTCCTGAGACAAAGAAACAATCCAAACAGTGGATTTCCACAGGCGAACCAGCTCCAAAGAAGGCAAAGACCGTAAAGTCAGCTGGTAAGGTTATGGCTACAGTTTTTTGGGATGCACGTGGAATTATACTTATTGACTACTTGGAAAAGGGTAAAACAATTACTGGTGAGTATTATGCATCATTATTAGAGCAGCTGAAAGAAGAAATTAAAAAAAAACGACCACATTTGGCGAGAAAAAAATTCTCTTTCATCACGACAACGCCCGAGTTCACACATGCTTCGTTTCAATGGCTAAAATTGAAGAACTAAAATTCGAATTGGTCGAACACCCACCGTATTCACCAGATTTAGCCCCCAGTGACTTTTTCTTATTTCCAAACTTGAAAAAATGGCTCGGTGGACAGAGATTTACGGACAACGAAGACGTCATTGCCTCTGTAAGTGCTTATTTTGAGGAACTTCCGAAAATGCACTTTTCTGAAGGATTAAAAAAACTTAAAAAGCGATTGACCAAGTGTATAGAGCTCCAAGGAGATTATGTTGGAAAATAAAAAAAAACTTAACCAAGTTGCTCAGTCTGTCTTCGCACTTCGAAGTGGAAAGGTCGGTAAATTTGAAAATTCAAAACAAAATCTAGGCAAGCGAGAAAATTAATATAAATAGTTTGAAGAGCAGTTTTATTTCTGAGAATGTTTTATCTTTTCGGAGCTGAATGGTCGGAGAATTGGAAAAATTAAAAACAAAACTACGCAAGCGAGAAAATTAATATAAATAGCCAGAAGAGCGGTATTATTGTTCAGTCTATGTTTGCAGTTCAAAGCGGAAAGGTCGGTGAATTTGAAAATTTCTTTAAATTTAGTTGTATACTGTTTTACATTTGAGCTTTTTGTGCTACAAACTTGTTGTTATTTCTTCGACTTTATGGGTTTCAGTGGACGGGCGCTGATTGCTTCGGCGATCTGTTAGACGGGTCTAAAATTGTTACCCGGATAACACTACTCTAGAGGCCGAAAAAAGGCCTAATTTTGACAATTTATTCTGGAATTATGGGAAAAGGAATAGTATTCATATTTAGATGGTTCATTTAACACGTATTGATGTATGGAAAAAAAATTTTTTATTATGTTTTTTGTACAAAATGGCGGCGCTACAGCAGATCTGCGGAAAAAGATTTTTTGAAAATGCTCAAGTACTAATAGCTATCGAAGTACGTAGGATTTTTTTTTATTCCATTTTTTGTTGAAACTGTGCACTTCTGAACAAAACGTATGTATACGACAAAAACGGAGTAGTAAATTGTTAATAAAACAAGTAATTTTCAAAATATCAAAAAACAGCTACGTACTTAGATGGAGAATATATTTGTGAAGCTACTGTAAAAATTGCAAGTCGATCCATGCAATGGTGTTGAAGCTATGAGTGCGCCCAGTTTGAAAAGGGGTTCCCACGAGATTCGCTGTGTAGACGCCATTTTGTATTTAAATGTAAAAAAAAATATATTTTTGTACCTCAATATATGTATAGTAATAGTATAGTAAACCCTGAAAAAAGTAATTTGATCCCTTCTTTCCTACTCTTGTAAAAAATTGTACAAATTAGGTATTTTTTCGGGCGGCTACAGTGGTGTTATCCCTTAAGTCGATATTGTTACGCAAGTTAATATACTGTAAAATAGGTTCAAATGAGATAAGAGTTTCAAAGAGGTCACTCTAATTCTAATAAAATTAGGAAATATAGAAAGTGTGACTTCAGGAGACCGGAGAACCGGAGAAAAAATGGAAGCACTTTAATATAATATAAGATTTTAATAACATCAGCAAGTGATCAGATTGGGAATATTGAGAATATAAATGTTCGTATTTCAACTCTGGAAAATAATATCGATAATGCAGAGGCAGTTCCCAACCCTGCAGATACGAGAGCGTATGGCTAGAGCCAACAATATCCTATTGTTTAACGTACTTGAATTAGCTGTTAATGGTAATAGTACCACCGATTATTTCAACGCAAGAGACATCTTATCCAGAATCAACATCTTAGACACAACATACATCACTGTTAGACGTTTGGGGGCTGCTGCAAACAACAACAGACCACGTCCTCTACTAGTTACACTTAAAAATTGTGAATTCGGTTTATTAAATTCCAATATTTACCATTGTGACAGATCAGCAGATGCATGCAGTCCATCCAGGGGTGGTAGAGTTCTAATTGCCACATGGAAACACATTACGGTTCTTGAAGTCATCCAAGCTAAACATATTGAATCCTTAGTAATAAGAGTGAGAATGAAGACTACGCAATTTATTATTGCGGCCTCGTATATTTAACCGGATTCTCCTAAGCAAGTGTATGTAGACCTCCTAAGCTTCATCGACAATATAATTGCGACACACGCAGACCACTAAGTTATAGCAAATTGGGATTTCAATATTGGGATTTAAAGGGACATGGCCGAAGCAAAGCAATAACGACAGTAACTTCTTTCATAAATCAGCATACACAACAGATAGGTTTTAAAACTAATTATAGTGAACAACAATTTTACTTAAAAAAAGTGATTGCAATAGGATTCATACGTAAAAGTGGTGTTAAATTTAATATCGAATAGAAATAATGTAAGGAGAGGAGGCGGTCCAATTAAGCACTGTGGAAACTGTAACGACACTTTATTTAATTTTAATAACAAGTGAATGTGACTCACTGGTGTCCAAGTCGTTGATCAAACGGAGGTAATCTCAAAATAAATGTTTAATTTTCGGTGCACTGCAAGCCCTAAACAAAGACAAACTTAAGAAAAGCACTGTCGTTGGTCAGCTGCTGGCGGCCCGACACCGTCGATTCGGATCCGGCTGTAGCGCGTCTGATCGCTGTTCCAAGACCACTAGTCCGATGAACGTCGTTGATTCGGGGCATGAAGCTCAATCTCTTCGAGCGGTTGACGAGAGCGGCGAAACTCCGGCTGTGTCGCTGGTTGAAGTCGGTCTGACCGCGGCGAGCGGCTAGTCAGCGACAAGCCGAGGGACGCCGCGGAGAGCGGCTCGCCGCATGCCATCCGACGGTCAACGTCTCAAGCTCGGCCATCAACACATCGAGTCGTTGAGAATTGTACAAGTGGTGTAATAAGAGAAATAATAATGAAGTGAAATATGACAAAGTTATTAACTCTATTAGAACTGACTCTAGTTTTTTTAAATCAAGCATATTTTTTAATCATTTTTTAAATTATTTAAAAGCTGTTATAAATTTATTTTCTTTACATATTCTGAAATTATATAACATGTAGAATTATTTTATATATTTAGTTTTAAAATTTATCAGCTTTAAATGCTTATTTTCGAAGAAAATATTGTCGTTATTGTTTTTCTTCGGCCATGACACTTAAAATCACAATATCCCACGCCAAATGGAACCACAATCTACTAACAGTGGATTTCTCAAACTATTTGAGACCAGAACTTCGCTCTAGTGGGGCAGATGTATGCGCTACGTTCTCACTGGTTAATTTACAACAGCTATACCCTTGCCACTCTGGTAAAGGATACTCATTGGATTTGATGTTCGGAAACAAGATAATGATCTCTAATTTGGACCTCCTCAAGCAACTGCTCCCAACCGATGAACACCATAAAGCTGCCTTCAAAATTTGCATCGATAGGGAATTCAGTGATTATTCGTACATCAATTACAAGTTGTACAAAGCAGATTAGGCTCAAATAAACAATGCTCTCTTGGCGATAGATTGAGAGGATATTCTTAACTGTGATGACTTAGATTTAGTTGTAAAAATTTTTAATAATACTATACTTAGCATAATTGATAAATTTGTGCCAAAAAATAAAATCTCCTCCTTGTCATTTCCAAGATGGTCCAACTACGTTTTAAAACAGCATATTTTTGAACAGAAAAACGACTGTTCCCGACTGTTGGAAAATAGCATATATCCAGCCTATATTTAAAGCAGGTGACAAGCACAATATCCAAAACTATAGATCAATATCATTAATTAGCTGTATTCCAAAAATATTAGACTCTCTAATTGCTAATAAAGAGTAGGATATTGTGATATCGAAGATAGTCACGGAACAACATGAATTTGTTAAAAACCGTTCTATTATATTTAATTTGTTAATTTACTGTAATTTTAATCGAATGCACTGGAGAGGTCTCATCAGGTGGATTCATTCTACTGTGACCTCTCTAAGGCATTCGATACAGTTAATCATGAGCGATTAATGTATAAAATCTGGTCAATGGGTATAAAAGATAAGCTATTTTATTGGCTTAGGTCGCATTTAACTCGAATAAAACATATTGTAAGAATTAAAGGTTCTAAGTCAAAGCAAATCCCAGTTCACTCTGGAGTCCCTCAAGGTTCCCGTATTGATCCTATTTTATTTATAATTTTTATAAATGACTTGTCTTCCCATATACAAAATTCTCAAATTTTATTATATGCAGATAATGCGAAAATATACAGGGAAATCAGGTTTCCATTTGACTTAAAACTCCAACAAGATATCGATTCTCTAGAAGCATGGTCAAAAGAAAGTGATCTAACGCTAAACCTGGATAAATGCATATGTATAACTTATTCAAGGTCTAGACAAAATATTAACTTTTCATATATTTTACAATTAACAACTTTAGTAAAGGTTACCTCCATATCCGACCTCGGAATTATTTTTGACTCAAACTACAATTTCATGTACATCTAGGGTACGTGTCATGTAAAGCTCTCAGGATACTCGGTTTCAGCATCCGATCCACAGTTAACTTTAAAAACGTTAAGCCAATAATCACTATCCATAAATCTTTAGTGGTTCCGGGTCTGTAATACGGTTCTCCAGTCTGGAGCCCTAACACTGTAACTGACATTATGACGTTGGAGTCAGTACAACATTAATTTATGAGATATATATCTCCCAGGCTTGGAATTCGTATGACTTGGTATGACCACGACTATTTTGACATTTCCAAAAAGTTAAACTTGTCGACATTAAAATCTCAGTATAACTACAACGACTTGCTGCTATCATTTAAAATCATTCACGGTCTTATGAAGTGTCCTTATTTAACTCTAGAAATCACTATTATTTTATAAGAAACCCTCGTCAATTAATAGAAAATAATCACAAATCATACTTTGGCCTTCAATTACCTATTGTCAGAATTATAAAAGCGTGGAATTAGTTACCGTCCATTATCAGTCAAGAGACGAAAATATCTGTGTGAAGAATTACGTTAGACTAGAGGTTTTATTATTTGATAACAATAACAGACTGTATTAGTGATACATTACGTAATAGTAAGTATTTATCCAATCACTGTAATATGTATACCCGCAATATATACTATCCATTAAGTATATATTACTATTGTAATTGGGCTTAGAAAACCCGTTGAAATTGATTAAATAAATAAATAAATAAATAAATATGGAATAACATATCAAATTATACGGCAAATGAATTTTTGGTCAAATCAATAAGGCATTCGCCCACTATAGTTATTATTCTGCATATTGTAGAGTATATGTAATGCATAGGCTCTATCACGGTGTTCAAGAACAAACTCTAGATAAACAGTATTTGCACCTTCAATTTTCTTGTTTCTATTGATTTCTAGATATAATTGCATGGAGTATATTCCCATGAAATTTGAAATCGTTCGATTGGCATATTCGAAATACATTAGAAAAATGTAATTTTCAAACATATTTTCAAATAGAGAGTGAACATGTTTCTCTGTCTTCCGGGAAATTTCTTTAAACATCTAAAATAATTTTCAATATATGTTACACTTTTGCCAAACTTCAAAATTTTTTATTATTGCTTAAATTTTTTTTTCTGGAGATAAAGATAAACCTAATGTTGTACATTAACAGGTTGCGTGCTACATGTACCATATATAAGGTACATAAATTATTTCATTTTATTTTACATTGCGTATCTCTGTAAAAATAAGAACTAATAAAACTATCTATACGAACGATTTTTTTATTCTGTACAATGTCGAAAGAGGTAGAAACGCTGAGATTTTATTGGAAAGAGAAGTTATCCAGATAGTCAGCCATTCTAACTATTTTCTTTCAAAAGACAAACTCGTATACATAATATCGCTAGGTTAATCATTTTTTTAATGATATATTACATTAAACATTTAAGTCTGATGTTAAAATAGTTTAAGAAGCATACGTAATATACGAGAGAGACAGGTAAAGTAGGCAGCGAAAAAAATGTGTAGACGACGAGATTCGATCCGGCGGGGGCCCCAAGATTGAGAAGCGCGTGCTCTACCAAGGAGCTAACGCCAATGGTACAAGCCGGTGCATCCGCTTTCTACACCTCTTATCACTGACTCATCTTATACCTCGTACTGTTAACGTCGCTGGGTATTGTTACGTATGAATGGGAGACGAGGTAGGCAGCGAAAAAAGTAGACGACGGGACTCGAACCTAGGTCCCCAGTGTGCGGGTCTCGTGCTCACACCACGGAGCTAACGTCTAGGATGCAGGCCAAGTACATCGTAGTCCTGCTCCACTTATCGCTGACTCGTCTCATATGCTCGCGCTGCAAACGTTGCAGACGTGTGTGTCTGTGACAGTATTCATGAGTGATACATAAAATAAATTTGTTCTCGATATATCTTTATCGGTATATACTTATAGGTGATCGACTGTTATATTTTTTATAATTTTTATCGAATTTTAGTAGTCGGCTAGGCCTGCTCGGTAAGCCAAATTCAAACCCACTTTCAATTATACTGATTAGTACAATTAATTAATATTTAATTTGATTCATTTAATATTTTGTAATCTTTTATAGCTAAACTTCAATCATAAAACTATAAAAAAGCGCAAACATTGTTATTAAAAGATGATGTATTGCTTTAAATTGTCCCGATTAACTACTAGATATCAAGCGGCCGAGTACTTGACTCTAGTAGTAAAATAATCAGGTATATTCTTTAAGAACTTTGTGTTGAGACTATATTTGCTTTCGCAAAGGTTATATGGATGAGTCGCGTGAAATAAATCTGAGTGGAATATAGTTGTATATTAAATGATTTATTCTCGTCTATGACTTTTCTATGTACTCGTCTATCTATACAGTGTGTAATAGTAGTGTGAAATACAAAATATAAATACTTATATACTATGCGCTTCGAAAACGCAAAAAGGGTGTGTTCGTCGCAACTGTACAGATCGCACTGCCGCTCGCGTGCCGATTATTGGTGATTTACGCACAGCGACGCCGTTAGGCCGCTGCAGCAGCACACGTACACATCAATTGAGTAGAGTGTATACGCTCAAAATCCATCACTTTGCAAAAAAGTACAATTTTTAAACTTTAATAGACTTTAAATTAAAAATACTCAAATATAGACGAAATGCTAAATCGTGCTATCTGAAAATTTTTTTGTCATTTTATAAGACTTAATTTTTAAAATTTCATAGATCATTAAGAAATTATTAACCTAACATTATTTTTTATTCGGGTTTATCTTTTGAAAGAAAGTAGTTAAAAGTGGTCGACTACTGTAAGGTGGCCGACTTCTGAGGTCCCTTCCATTTTTAATAGAATTATAGCGGTTCTATCTATTTTCGCAATTGTCAAGAATAAAAAAAATCGTTTTTATAAATAGTTTTATTAGTTCTTGCTTTTACAGTGATATACAATGTAAAATAAAATTCGACAATTTGTGGATCATATACACTACACATAGCGCTCAACCTGTTAACCCATTAAAATCCATGGAAAAAGGTTGCATTAACATGAAAGTACATTAATGGCAAACAAAAATTGTTAAAATAATTTATTTATAAGAAATATATTTAATTAATTGTTTTAAACAATTATTTTACCAATAAACTAATAGAGCCATTCCATTCTAGGGGAAAAATTACTACGGAAACACGTATAACTTATGCATAAATGCAACTTATGCGGCTTAGAAAAGTATTTTGAGTGATATTGAATAACATATCCAATTATACGACAAATTAATTTATGGTCAAATCTATAACGTATTCACCCACCGTTGCTATTATTCTGCACATTATAAAGTATATGGTATACACAGGCTATATATTTCATGTAGAGCCTCTGAATAAGGATAGAGCCAGTGCCTAAAAACTCGACGAAGGGTGGGGAGAATATTATGGTAAGTACTTGTGAATTTTTTGACGTGTTTTGACTCGTCCAACCATGGACTATACCAGAAAGAAGAACGTTTTATTAATAATTCAAATTTTGTCAAATATCTGATATTTATTTTTTTTTCTGGAAGGACTAGAATTATAAATACATACTATTACACTAAATATTGAAAGTAGTATGGAAATTTCTGCTATGTATAGATGTCATGATATGCATAAGACTGAGTTCATTCTAGATTTAGATAAAATCTTAAACAAAAAGAGAAATACCAAAAATCATTTAGTGACAGGAGATTTTAATATAGATTTATATTAATCAATAAATAATTATGCATCCAGTCTCTTTGAGAAAGCATTGTGCTAAAGCAGTTAGCAACGGTTTTTATTGCTATGTATATGATTAAATTAAAACTGAAAATAAGGAATTGATAATATTAGATTATAAAAAACTAAGAAATATTACTAAGACAAGATATTGGAGAGCGACTATGTGGATACATGATCCTAATATAGATACTAATTAATTACTTAATGAAATTAAACAATGTATAGAACCAGCAAAAATAAAAAAGAAGGAACAGACAAAAAGAAAGACAGGAACAATTGGATTACAACTGCTTTAACTCACCCTTAAGCAGTTTGTTTGAATAAAAAAGTTGTCAATGCAAGATCATTTACAATTGCCAATAGGAGGCTTTGTAATACCTACAAAACCAGGGATATATCCTTTGTCTAAGAAATTACAAAAAAATTCTTGACTCATACTATCTTATTTAAATTTTATCTTATTCAGTGTCTTTTCACTTATTAAATAATTATATTATAAATCATATGTTTTCACTTACCGTCCATCTGATTTTTCTGAAAAATAATGTATAAAAGTATTCTATTAAACAAATAATTAAAATAATCCTATATTGATACCCTATCAATATGGACCGTTACAAGCCTAATCCAAAATAATACTAATGTCCCAAAACACTATGGAAAATTATAACCATCGAATGATGCTATAAATTATATTAAAATTGATACTGATAAAGTAACTGATAAAGTTAAATAGCTAAAAAAAAGGACAAATATTTTTGTGAAATAGGCCAAAAACTCAGTGAAAAAATTGATAAACCGATTGAATCTGCTTTGAAACTACCAAACTTGAATGAAAACTCCATTCTAATAAAACCAACAAGTTCAAATGAAGTAACAAGCATAATTAATAATTTGAAATTAAAAAATGGCGGTCTAGACAAAATTAATTTTAAAACTCTAAAGATAATCTGTAACTATATTGCTGAACTACTAACGCATTTATTTAATTAATGTATTGAAAAAGCTATCTGGCCGGATGCATTAAAAAACGCGAAAATTGTACCTACATTTAAAACTGGTAAGAAACATAATGTCTCTAAATATAGCTCTGTTTCATTAATATCTAATATAGCTGAAATATTTGAAAGGATTTTATACAACCGAATTTTTAATTTTGTTGAAAAAAATAACATAATATCTGAATATAAATTTAGTTTTATGAAATTTGAAAATTATCGCGTTGTAAAAATTATAATACGTTTAAAACGTTCTTGAAACGTTTTCAAAAGTATGAAAAAATGTCGGGTATGTAAACAATAATGCGTATTTCATACGTTTTTTAGACGTTTTTCAGACTTTTTTATTATAATTAATATATTCAATTTCATTATGATAAACAATAAAAACAATAATATAGTAGGAAAGATGTTTATTACTTAATAGCGTACAAAAATTAGGGTTTAACACTTTCAGGGGCACATTTTTCTTCTGTACATACATTTAAAGTCATTAGTGGTATAAGGGTTTTCGGGGTCGCTGAATACGAATCTGACGTCAGAATTACAAGTAGAGTCAGAGTTATAAATAAATTCATATAAAAAAATTCAATTTTTGAAATTTTAAAAAATTTTATCAAAAAAACTAGCGTGCGAAAAAATTTGAAAAAAATATATATTATAGAGCTGGACACGGACTATAGTTAAAAAAAATTTCAGAGCTCTAGAGTTTTTCGTTCAAGAATAAACGATTTTTTACGAAGAAAAACGAGTTTTTTGTGATTCAATTGTTTATAACTATTGATAAATAAATAAATTTGCATACTTTTCTATACAAAACTTATACCTTATCATCTCAAGAGTCCAAAAAGTACTCACACGCATAGGAGCACTGAAAAATACGTCCGAAATACAGAAAAAACTGAAAGCAAAAAGGTGGTACGTATACGTACCACTGCCCCTGAAAGGGTTAACTAAAAACCCAACAATTTATAGTACAAAAATAATAGGAATTTAAAAATAAGTTATATTGGTGCCAATTACAGCTAGCTCGCCACACGGTCTGCGGCCTGTGGCCTGCTGGTCATATGACTCGCCGCTCCGGCCCTTCAGAGCGAGCAAGTTCACTCTGAAAGGCCTCTGCGCCTTGCATCACAAGCAACGCTTTTTGAATGCAAGGCACGACCGACTATGCTCGCGCTTCGCACTCGCCTTTATTTGTATTGCTCCCTGTTGGAGATTATATAAAAATAATGAATAGGAAAAATATTAATTTATGTAGTTAAGTAACAAAAGAAACTCTAAAATCGTGATATATAAAAAGGGGAAAAATTGTCAATAACTTGGAACAATGAGAGATTAATTGGCAAGAATGTAAATTCCGTTGTCTTGTAGTTAGCTTATATTATTGCTTTAGACCTAAAGAACCGGGTGAAAAATACTTTTACAATGTAAAGTTTAAATTGGTCCGTCGCAGATGTAACAAACATCTTTCCACTTTGTTCAGAAACATTAAAACTTCATTAACTTGTTTTGTCATGATTAAAGAAGGCAACAAACAAATTTTAAACATTTTTAAACGTCAATATTTTTTGTTTTCTCTATTGGTTTTGGTTTTAGTGACATTATTCAGAAAAGTGTTAAAAGCTAAAAAGTTTTGTTTCTTTTATATCTGTAACTATACCTTGGAATATTTAGTAAAAATATGAAATTTGTTAAACATATAGCTGAAATTCGATTTTTTATGCCTTTTTTGTGCTTTATTTTTCGTTTTTCTGGACAAACGTTATTTAAATGATGTTGTTGTAAAAAATGTTAAATACAAAACAGTTGTATTTTTTCGTGATCTATAAGTGTACCGTAGAATTATTTTGCGTATAATGTGTTAGAATCCAATTATGGCTTAAAAATCGATTTTTATGCTTTTATTGCGTTTTTTTTTGTTTTTCTCGATTATTTAAATGACATTAACGTAAAAGATGTTGAATACAAAAAGTTGTATTTTTCAAGATGTACAATTTTACCGTATAAAATTGTTATATACCTTTTAATAAGTATTTAACTATATTTCAATATTATTTTATAAATGGAAAACGCACATGTTTTTAAAACTTTTATTATCTAACGGTCGCCAATGAGGCTTTAAGTCTGTGCTCGTGTATCTTAGCTAGAGCGCACGAGTTAAGAGTAACCGGATGCAACACGTGTTTAGGATTCACACCGACCCTCTTTTTCGACCACGAAATGTATCTTCTAAGCGCAACCTTTTCTGAGCGGAAAAATACAGGCTGAAATATTATTTAAAAAGCAGATAGCGTAGCGTATAAGATAATAACTTCTTACGTGTATAACATCGTAATATAGTTTTATAATTCAAATAAAAATGTTGTGCGAAAGAATCTAGTCGATAGCTTGATTCTAAATGTAGTTTTAAATATTCTGTTGTAATAATAATATTTACATATATACGATAACTATAGTTTTAAGTATTAAAATATGAATGTTTATTCACTAATTACAATTTACATTATAGTAATTTGTACTGCAACCTTTTATTATGGACACTGTAAATTTAAGTAAACGTAGATTAATATTAACTTTACCTTCATTACTTATTCTCATTATTATTACTATTTAATCTTATACTATTTTTAAACATATGTACACTTTAATTAATTATTATAATTATATTATTATTATATATATTATATAATATATATATATATATATATATATATATATATATATATATATATATATATATATATAAAGTAAATATTTTCACAATATTATCATTAATGGTTTTTTATGAAATAACTACTATATTTTAAGATCATTTAGTAAATAGAAATATAATAAACATTAATATTTTAGCTTAAATATTAAGAAAAACAAGTGTAAATGCGAAAGATAGAGAAGAATCCCTCCTCTGTCTAGAAAAAACTATCGACGTCCCTTTCAGAACCTTTTTACCCTCACTCTCTCTTCTTTTTACTCTGTCTCAAGCATTAGCCTAACAAGAGGAAAAACGCGTAGGGGGAGAAAAGGGAGGAAACGTTCTTTGTTATTCGTCCTTTCTCACCCTCACCCCGCTCGCTCGACCCTTCAGCATAGACGAGATACAGCGGAAAACTGGTTAAAAGGCACCGGTCCGCGGAGTCTCACTATACTAGCTGGCCCGATTCCGAGCAAGCTACTGACTCAGCAGCATTCGCTAGACAAGCACCTCCGGAGCACTATCTGCTCTAGTATAGCTTTGCGTTTGACTCACACTTGCTTAAGCAACTCTCGATCACTTACACTGTTTGAGTACAGCTAGGCTCATGCTATAGGATAATCTCCCGTTTTGCCATAAGCACCTCCTGAACACTATATCTGTTCTAGTGCAGCTTAAGCTTACGTTAGACTCCTAGTAAAAAGACTTAGCTTGTTCGAGCAACTCTCGATCACTTACACTGTTTCAGTACAGCAAGGCCTGCTACAGATCTTTGTGCAGAAATTGTATAGACAAATCGTTCAAATACATACTCCAATATCAGGGTAGACAGTTTTAGTCGAAGACCCACGCATATTTCATATATACATTCATTTAAATATTTCGGGTAAACAGCTTAAGGCTAAACGCCAAGGATTAAAAATCTAAATAAATTATTCAAGTAAACGATTTATCTTACAATAAACAATTCTGGGAAATTCGAATAGACAATCCAGATAATCAAAAGTAATTATATTTCATTTATATTGTATCTATTAGTTAAAGGCTATTTTTTGTGTATATTAGAATAAACAAGAAATATATATAAATATATTCTCAATTTTCATAAACCTAAATCAAACACATACATATACATATATACTATACATATACGTAATAAACGCACCTCGTCCCTACTATCTAGGAGCGTACGCATTTGTTAAATATATATATATATAATAAATACACCTCGTCCCTACTATCTAGGAGCGTACAGTATTTATTATAATATTAACATATTAACAAATGCACCTCGGTCCTAGTGTCTAGGAGTGTACAGCATTTGTTAAATACATAAAAGCATTTACATAAACATACAAATATATAATAAATACGCCTCGCCCCTACTATACCCTATCTAGGAGCATATAGCGGTTACTAAAAAATACATTAAAATGTTTTTCATAACATTTGAACTTCACTAACTAATTAAAGTCTGCTCTCATAAGAGTATATTAAATACTACGGAATAAGTATTACGAATGATAAAGGTGACTGAGCTCAACTATACATGAACCACATGTATACTGAGAATGGGAGGAGTTCAAGACAATAGAGGCTTACATACGTACGATTACCTTAAGAACCTTGGCTAGTGTGCGAAAGCATAGGCCTATAATAAAGGTGCGTTATAAAGCTTAATAGCTTTTCTCTAATGTAGTCATTTGGACGTCACAAAATCTTTGGACATAATATATTTTAATCCAATTGTGGCCTAAAAATTGATTTCTTATTCCTGTATTGCGCTTTATTTTCTATTTTTCTCAACATGCTTTGTTTAAATAACGTTTACGTAAAAAATGTTGAATACATAAAAGTTGTATTTTTGCTCGATCTATAACTTCACCGTGAATAATTTAAGGTGATGCAAAAGCCACCACTCATCGACAAACACGGGTAACCTTAATTCTCATTCTATTTTTAATTTTGAGTAAATATCTCTATGAAGTGTTATTGTCCCTATAAAAATCAACAACACTTCATAGAGATATTTACTCAAAATTATAAATAAAATGAGAATTGTGGTTCCCCGTATTTGTCGGTGATACGTGGCTTTAACATCACCTTAATATAAAGTGCACATTATTTGCATCACAATTTTCAAAAAATTTCAAATTTCAAAATTGCATCTTTTTAACAAAAACAACTTGAAAGTAACTGTAAGATTAACCAATCGAAAGGAAATTTCGTAAGCTTTGCGGATATATACATATTTTTAGCATATCAAACGTTTAAAATAACAAAAATACTATTTTCAATTTTCACATATTTTCAAAATTTATAATCACAATTCTTTAACAAAAACGAACTTTAAAGATATTGTAAGATGCGCCAATTGAAAGAAAATTACGTCTACTTAACAAATTTATGTATATTTTGGACATATTTAACGCATAAAATAAACAAAAATTTTTTTCATTGTTGAAAATTTAAAAAAATTTAAATGTCCAAAAATAATGAGAAAGTTTCAACCATTTTGCTCTAAAATCTAATCAGATCTATGTTGGGTCATATCTAACGTACCTACAAAATTTCAGTCCAAAATATCGCGGTCTTCAAAGTTATGGTAATCACAAAATTTGTCCACATACATACATACGCATATAAACCCACACATACACACACATACTTTTCTATACATTTTTTTCATTTCTGATAAAAAAATTTCATCGTTACAATACTTTCTTCTTGAGAATTCAACAGAAAAATATTTTCAATATATAATTTTGAATAACAAATTTTGGCTTGCTTTTTTACATAAAATTATTTTAAATGAACGATTGCTGTTATTTGGAAATAAAAACCAATGCTTTTATTATAAATATCGAAAAAAGATAAAAGTGTGGAAGAGGGTTTTTTCATGTATAGGTATTTAACAAGAATCCTTTGTAAAATGAAAATCTGATCAAGTTAGAGTAGAGTTCATAGTTATAGAAAATACAAATATTTTAGTGTATAGAATTTGTTGTTGTATTATGAGTATTTCAACAGAAAATCATATTTCATACAAGAAATCAGTCGCGAAGTTATTAAAAAGAAAGCACATATTTAAATGGTAATAACTCGGCTTCTATGGGTCTTAAAAATTAGTTAAAACGATGAAATAAAAGTAGATAAAAGGAGCTTTAATTTGAGACTAGTTGCATCGAAAAATATTACTAGAAATAAAGTTATTAACGATTAAAGATAGCAGCTGCGTATGCGCCTAGCCGCTGGGCCCGCGCAGCGAGCGGGGGGCGTGGCCTAACTCGCATTCGTAAGAGAGCTATACCGCTGCCGCGACGGATTCTTGTAAATGTCACGCGGCGTAGCATGTGCGCTGGTGGTATGATTCCTTGCGAAAGTTGGTAAGGTAGCCGAGCGAATATCGCAACACATTTCTCTCAGTGTAGCAACTTGAAATTCGGATGGTATATACACGAAAGTTCAGTCTTGATATGATATTTTGTCAAAATGGTCACCCATCCAAGTACTAACCGCGATCAAAGCAGCTTAAATTGGCAGATAGACAAGTTACACGATCCCGGACCCATTAAATGATGCTGCTTATATATGGGTCATTCTAATACTTTTCGAATAAATCTTGTGCACTCATGTCAGAGATTTTGCCGGCAATTTTTTATATGAAGGTACTCATCAAAATAAGCTCTCAAATTTTTTTAGCCCCTAAGGTCCTCTGTGCGACCTAGTAGAGTGTTCTGCATTTTCAAAAGTGGCCAAAACGGTTATATTCAAAAAATTCGTGGGAGGTCGCATTAATACCAATTAGAACGTATCAAAAAAATATTTTGTCATCATTTTACGACCTTCAAGAAAGAAAATATTAGACCTCGTTGGTATCTGAATGGGTCACCCCTATATAGCGGAATATAAACCTAAGATTTTGTGTTTTTTGGTTATGTTCGATTGCTTACCATTTTATGAAATCGATACGTATTTACGAGGGTAGTTCAGTAAGTCTTTAGAATAAAGTATAAAAACAATTTTTTTTGGGTAAATTTTTTTTTATTTTTCAACATAATCTCCTTGGAGCTCTATACACTTGGTCAATCGCTTTTTAAGTTTTTTTAATCCTTCAGAAAAGTGCGTTTTCGGAAGTTCCTCAAAATAAGCACTCGTAGCTCTACCACGTCTCAAATTCTTCGTTTGTAAAAAAGACCTTTAATTCCTGTTTTGGTACGTTCAAAGCTGTTTCTTAGAGTTAAGATATAAGCTTTGAGAAATAGGTGGAGTTGGTACTCCTGTAACCTTTTTCTCTGAGCCCCTTTTGAGCTCTAACTTTCAGGAAATATAGTTAAAATATCCTAGAAAACGATGCTTTTGGGTTGGTATTGAACTTAAAGTATAACTAAGAATTTTTTTCAGTTTGCTTTTCTCACCTAATAGAAGCATTAAAATCACGTAATACTATTGAAGTCTGACGTAACTTTGAGAATACTTTGATGAAAATTACGTTAGATACAAAATTATGAAAAAATGTAGGTTACCAAATGGGACCGCAACTTGTCAGCAACATAGGATGCTCCGACCATTCAAATCAAAGGTCTCAATGTCAGCTTTCTTTTGATATACACATAATTGTCCGTAATGTATAATACGTCACGTAAATTACGTTAGACTTCAATATAATGACATTTACTAGACCGCACAGGGGACCTTAAGGGTTAAAATTTTGTTTAGCGTTTATTTCGATGTGTACTTTCATATAAAATCGATGGTAAATTTTGAAGCCCACTGCGGATGCTTTTTTAAAAAAGTATAAGAATGACCCATATAATATATATATCAATAGGTAGAAGGAGGAAAAAGGTATAGGATATAGTATACCAACTGGGTGATTTTCAAAAAACTACCTATTTTCCAGAGGTCGTATTTTTGGTTATAATCAACTGATTGAAACGTACTAAAACAGAAATTAAAGATCTTTTCAAGACAAAAATTTAAGTCGTGGTAGACCTAAATTTGTGTCGATAAGAGACCGTCCATAAATTACGTAAGGCTTTCTTTTTCAGATTTTCACCCGCTCCATCCCCCTGTATACGTCATATCTTTTCATCAAAAAATTTAACTGTTAAAGACATTTTGAGTTATTATTATTAAGGGGACAAGCAACTGTTAAATCCGAACAAATGTCTTTTCAACTATGAATTTAAAGAACTTAATTATTTAAAAGCAAACATACTGAAGTTTTTTTCACAATAAATACTTGATATATCTGTAATTAAACTGTTAAAAAACTCTAAAATCTTGATCCTATACGTCACATTAAATTACCTTAGTTAGTAATATACTTTTTGAAGGAAGTCTGCGACGTGCATGATTCCAAGTGGCATGATAAATAAAAAAAAATTTCGCAGTAATTCGATTCCTACTGATCTGTAATAAAACTTAAGCAAAGAACTTTTTCGATAAATTCTTTGTTTATAATTATTGCTTTTATCACAAGCAGAAATTCTCGCTCGCGGATGCGGCTCGCTCGATTAGTAAAAATTAATCTAATGATTATATATATCAAAATCATATTTGATAACGTAATGATATTTGAATTATATTTAAATGCTTAAGGCTGTAAAATACGCAATAAAATTTAATTTTCCAGTAATTTTCCTTTAACTTCGTATACATATTAAAGTTTATATATTAAATGTAATACGTAATAAGCGCGAGGGACTCAACCCTAGTCGCTTCGTCGCCTCAATCCTCCAATCCTCATACGGCATCTCCTTGTATCAGTCCGCTGCGGAATCGAACAGACCAGCAGGCCCTGTACCTGCGTCCCAGTTATCCTCGTCGTCCGATTTCGCAACTGGACTGTGCCTTCGCCGTGGATTGAGCGTAGAAGAAGCTGCGGTCGCCGGCAGTGGCTCGTCCTGATCCATTGACTCCATGTCGTCAGTCCCGTCGACCAGCACCTCCCTTTGACCGGTTGATTTCTCAAATGAGAATGGTACGTCCAGCCTCACATTTCCAATCACACGGGGCCCTCGTTGCACCCGTGGAGGCTCCTCCCAATCTCTGACAGCTGCTGGTCGGCTAGATGGCTCAAGGCGAGTGTTGCGGATGGCCTCAGTCAAGGACTCCATATCCTTGTGTATAGAGCCACTCAGTGCCGAGATGGCATTGGTGCTTTTAACTGTGCAACCAATTAACGTTTCCACGCTGTTTTTCAATGCATTCATCAAACTCGAATGCGTGTTTGAGTTCTCATTAAACTTGTCAGTGAGCGAACTCAGCTGTGCTTGTAAATCAGCGTTGGTGGCACCTAACGCACTGCTCTCACCACTGTGGCTTGTAGGTTTCCTCAACACTGCCATCTTAGCTTGCGAGTTGGCCAGAGTCTGTAGTAAGCGCCCTGCCTCCTCCATTTTCAACAGATTCTTATCTGAAACGTGAACATAACCGTTAGTCTGTTATGTTGAGGGAGAACCAGTGCTACTGAACACTAAGGCTTTGTGCACAAGTCCCGTGTCAGTAACTTAGCAGTGGGCGATCTTACGAAAAGCTCAGCCCACCACCCTAGTCCCTTTCAGTCGAGTATGTGATTACACTATCTTGCTTACAGAGATCCACAGGGCTAGGCGTTAGGCAAACAAGCTTGTGTGGCCCGGTTTTTTTTTCTTTAAAAATGCATTTTTTTATAGAAATGCCGTGGTGCATGGCCATGCTACATGTTCGTGGTTAACCCCACAAGCTTGCACAGACTTTGCTTAACTTGACTTTAAATCGTTATTAAATTGACTTGAACAATTTTATATAAATACATATATAATCATCTATGAACATTCATATTCATTAAATACATGCGTTTACTTCATACCAAGCAAGAACTTATCCTCTTGTCCCATGTAAACCCAGACGTCTCCTTCATACAGTTTTACGTACAACGTCTTGTTGGGGCACTCTTTAGCCAGATCGTAATAGCTTATAATTTTAAGCTTTAATTCGTCGAAATCGGGTCCCAATTGGCCTGTAATGTACAATCTATATTAGTGTACGCATTCAACCATTTGTGTTAATGTCGTTGCATAAACAAGACTTTCACTCTTTAACATTCAGTATATGATTCGCACGTATTATAATCGAATCATCATCATGTCATCACATAACCTCAAAATCACGTGTGGCTTTATGTCTTGTGCTCAGTAGCAGAGACATCAAGTACGCTGCGGTCACAACACGCGAGCGTGCAAACACGGCGCGTGCATAGACTCACGCAGCACACGAGATGCCGGCCGCACTATAGCGCAGGCCGTATAGGTGCAGTCGTTTCTCCCGTGTGCACGACCGTTGGCTCGAGCGCCAAGCGCGTCGCATGCGTCTCGGCTCTCAAGCAAGCCTTATGGTGGTGTATCGTCGCACGACGATACCCAGCGCCTCCCGACTTCAGGGATCATAGAGAGCATAGAGTTCTCTCTGTCTCTCTCTCCCTCCGTTTCCTGTTCCAACCTGTTCGGTGGAAGAGAGACGGACAACCGACGCTTTCCTTAAAGTCATGCACGTGCATACATATATATATATATATATATATATATATACATATACATATATATATATACATATACATACCGAACAGGTTGGAACAGGAAATATATATATATACATATACATACCCAACAGGTTGGAACAGGAAATATATATATATATATGTGTACATTCCCCTAGTTTCAATTCTCGGAACCAGAATTGCGTTCGCGCGCTTTCTTGTTCAGAAATGCTTTTTCTTTTCCGACTTTTTCTTGTATTCATGTGTATGTATACACATATATACACACATATACATACACACATATATATATATATACACCCCTTACTTCAGTTCTTAGAAATAAACTCGCGTTCACGCGCTTTCTTGTTAGGAAATCTTTTTTTTTTATAAATCTCTTCTTAACTCAACGTGTTTTAATCATATTTAACTTGAAGTTATCGGAATCGTTTTTACCATACGCAACCGCACTTTTCACTTATGTTTTATAAATGTAACATGTACTTACATAACTTATCCTCCGGTTTTTGCCACCTGTACACAGACGACGTCGTCAGGTCTTGTTGACGTCTTTTCTTGTGTACATTTCTACCTGGTAGGATTTTTCTGCACAATTGGAAAATCCCTCGTGGCTGATTTTGGCTCGAGGAGTGAAGCACCCGATGCTCTGCTTACCGTTGCTTCTCCTCCCCTTTCTTCTCGGCCGAACACAAAAACTCTCTGCAAACCGTAACCGCGTCCCGCGTGAGCCCTCTTTTCAACCTATCTTTCGCGCAGTGGAAGCGTGCTGAGGCCCGTAACCTGTTATTATTATTATGATCTACTGCACTACGCGTTGGATAGGTTGATCAAAAAGAAACTAGACACAGAGACGATAATTATGGTATTAACAGAAACGTGGCTTTATTAAGATAGAGATGCTTGCGGTTCAAGCGTCCGAGTTTTTCTGCTAGCTGAGCGTGGTTCTCGTAGTACACGTGATCAAGCGCGCAGAGCGCCAACGCCGCACACGTGGAAACAGCAGAGAGCGGGGACACAGGCACGGAGCAACTTGAGGAAGCGTGCCAAGGGCTAACGCCTATAACCACAATTCCAACAGTATTTCATCAAGAAAATAAAAAGCAAATACTTTTCGAGTATCAACGGGCGTCCATATCATAATTGTTAAGCTGTCTTATCGCTATATTTCATCAAGAGAATAAGAAGTATAAAGAATAAGGTAAGAGTTGTGATTTGATTTAATTAAACCATAAGAATAATAAGTAGGAACAAAAGGATTTAATCGCCTCACGTGCACAGAGGCCCGGGTCTGTACAGGACGGCTGGAATTAGATCTTTCTCTTTCCCCCCCGGCTTAAGTATTTAAAAATATTGCGTTAAAAAACGTTAGACGTTTCTTAACAAAAATTGGTGGAGGCGCCGGGTAGATTGTCCAGGATAAACTTTTGTTTTCCTCCTGACTATCCTTAGAAAAAAGAGCAACATATAAATACATATATATATATATATATATATATATATATATATATACGATTAACATATATTAAATAATATAAAATATAAAAAATAAATTTGTCAAACCCTCAATAAAATAAATCATTTTAATCATATTGCTATTTACACGACAAAGTTCACTTCATATTTTATTCTTTATCATAGTTTATCGCATTTTATTTTATTTAATATTAATCATTTAAATACTTTGAACACAAATTGAAAATAACTTTTGTTTTAAATGCCATTTAACACCGACAGTCAATTTTAAATATAATTTAGCACTCTGTTTGAAAGCAAATTCGTCACAAAAACACATATAGTGAATAACGTATAACAAAATTTCTGAAAGTGAAACCCTAGTTACACACACCAATTTAATCATATATTTTTTCTTTATTTTATACACGTTATTACTAAAATTTTATATATATTTAAGGCCTACTTTTAGACACTTATTTTAATCATTACACCACATAAGAAATAACCTCACAACTTGACAGCGAAATGTGGTGCACAGTGCGTTCTCGACGCTGAGGTATAGCGACACAAGCTTAACACTCTGGCGATCATAGCCCTGCGGACACCTAGACACTCACAGAGCAACACACATAAACCGTGCATACACATATCACTATCAGCACTACTCTAATAAAATTTACACACAATTTGTACAATATACATTAAAATTTCGGTACATTATATTCATAAAAGAAAAGGGAGAGGACTGAAGCCTAATCACACTACAAATTCACTCAGTCTAATCACACGCACAAGTTAATACAAAACACACACTGCCACCACGAACCCTGCCAGCTACAAGCGCACTGTGCGGTGGCAATATTTAGGTCCCGTCGAGGCAGCTAAGTCGCAGCAGTGCGTTCTTGACGATGAGGTGGAGCGACACAGGTCCAGCCTCTAGCGATATGAGTCCTGGGGACGTATACGCATGAACACTACAAACAAATACACACACATCACTGATATATCACAAATTTTCTTTTTTTTTATATACATTTCACACTTGACGACACTTATGTTAGAGCCATTTAATTGACACACAATTTTACACAAAACACTTTAATCACATTCACAAATCACAGTTTTCTTCACAAAAAAAAACAAAAAGGGAACTGGCGTACCAAAAGATTGCCATCAGTTTTGACAGTAGGCAGACAGGTCGTTGAAGCGTTGACGGGGGTGATTTTCCCCTGGCATCCTGGCTATTTTGGGTGTCGACAGTATCACTTTAGCTGTAATCTGTAAAGAAAGCATTAAAATTATTTAGAGTATATTTTATTTAATTAGAAATTACGCTTCAAATAACCAGCGATGCTTTTAATCTCATAACATTTAAGCTAAAAGTTTTTTTTTATAATATAAAAATTACGTACATTTATACATGCACTCCCAGTGCTAAGTGATATTACCTTGCATAAAGAAAGGGATCGTGGCAGGATAAGGTGTCGCTAACGCCTTGAGTCTTGGTCCAAAAGCCTCGACTCTTGTCAGCAAAGATCCAG
Source organism: Gastracanthus pulcherrimus (assembly GCA_949152435.1). Classification (NCBI taxonomy): domain Eukaryota; kingdom Metazoa; phylum Arthropoda; class Insecta; order Hymenoptera; family Pteromalidae; genus Gastracanthus; species Gastracanthus pulcherrimus. Next base: position 89,336,378 of record OX424575.1, read on the forward strand.
GAGCTCCCACAAGGAAGGCACAGCTCTGATGGTAGGCGTGCATGGTCTCAACACTCTGTAAACACAGGAAAAACAATTAATTATAGGAATTTTATCAGGGACGAGGAAAAGTTATAGGAAAATGGGCAAACATTCTACAAAAATAATAGAATAAAATACCGTGCCTTATTAAAATTTTGCTTCTGCCGCTCCTAGCAATTTGTGCACTGGAAAGGAAGTGCGCCTAGGGCACTAATAATTGGGATACTTTGTGCAAACTGTTTTGCTGGCAGAAACTGGAAAATTTAAAAACAATATCACACAAAGCATTGTTGATGAGAAGTAGTGCATGTATCAACTGGTAAAAATACGCGGTTAATACTCATCTGATAAACTGTGAAGACGTCCGGGGACTCACACAATGTTCTTTTATATTTCCTTTAACACCTTTAACCACTTTTAAATGTTATAAATAAAAACAATGCTCTAGAGCAAAACGCGAGTTAAGGGGATGTCGGAGCCCCGCCCCCCCCCCCTTTGCTATCCGACCTATTTTGTATTTCCAATTGTTTGTAAAAACTACAAGTCCGACTGACTTTATCTTGTACAGATCGGTTCATTATAGTAAGCACTACGGTGCTCAGCTCTAAATCTTACTGTAAAATTACATTAAAAGAAGTTATTAGCAAAAGTTTAGTATGATTACAATTTTGAGGTTAGGTTTCAATGCGTAAACACCCTATTATATTTCCAATTAATCAGAAAAATAACTCATCAGATCAACTTTATCTTGCATGCAAAAGCTTTATTATAAGAAGCACTACGGTGCTCTGCTCTTAAGGTTTCCCTGCATTCTATATTTTAAAAGTAATCAGTAATAGAAAATACACGATTTTAGCTCCGACATCCCCTTAACCTCGAACTTATACTGGTGCAGCAGACCGCATGTTGCAGATGCACATGGCTATAGTGACGAGCGCCTAGGGACTTTCTCGCGCTCAGCACTAGGCGCGCGGAACTGACTCTAGCGCGGAGTATAGCAGGACTCGCAGCACAAAGAGTACAACAGCGGCGCCATTGTCAGGCGGGCGCCATTTTCAGGGCGCGCGCATTTCAAACGGGTTTTCAGTACTTTCGAGGTTTAGGTTGATTTAACTTATTAATAAAATCTCATTAATAATATAAACAATAATAATAATTATTAAATAAACAATTTTTGCTATAAATTTTTAATAAAATATTTCTTTTTTTTTTAAATTTAAATTATTTTTGCGAAACTTCCTGAATAATACCTTTTCATTTTTATAACAAATATTTAAATTTTTGTTGACTTCTTTTTGATAAGGAAATCATCAACGCTGATAACAATGTTGGTTTAATATCTCGCGCGGCTGATTTAAAATTTGACATCATACTTTCATATATATATATATATATATTTGAATTTTTACAAGTTTAAGTATTAATTTGGCAAAAATAATTACGTTTTGTTTAAACTTTTGTAAAACAAAATTACATAATATTTCTAATACAAATCAATTTCGCTATTTTATTAAATAAATTTACATAATAAATATTAAAAATTTTATTTTTTCTTTTTGGCTAAAAACATAATTTGTTTACAAAATAAATTTACAATAATTAATTGATAAACCTACTAATCTCTAACATACAAATTTTGGTTCAAATAAAATTTATTATTATTACAATAAGTAAATTAGCGCAAGGTTTCGAACGAAAGATTCGAACACCCAACATCAACAATAACCATTTTTAACTCGTGTTCAGAACACAGGCACAATACCACGTCAAGGACTTGAACACTTATAGAAATCCTATAGCCAGAATAACAGGATTTGAACTTGTGGTCATCGTCCGTAATATCTCCAAATTTTACCAATCAGTAGTTTACATTTAACTATTTTATTTAAAGCCTATACTTGACCTATTTAAAAGGTATTTGATACATGGCTGACATAAGCAATTTATATAAAGCCAATTTGAGAACGGAAACCGAGACCGCGCAACAACAAGAAGATACTGATCTTGAAGAGGTTTCAGAGTGGATTCAAGGGCTCATTCGGGAACTCGAGCCAATACTTTTCGAATATTTGGACTTTTAGTATCATCATAATCTAATCCAGCCCTAATTGCTGAGGAATATCGGTGTAGCTAAATAGTGCTAAGGACTTATTACCAATCGTAATCTCGCAGAGATGCCTGACACTCAAAATGGGAAAGTTGGCACTGGAAGCGGTCCAATTGCCACAATGGCCAATGGTTCAGCGGAATTGGTGGCCACCATGGTCAATAGTTTCGCGCTGCTCAACTCCACCAATGGTATTCCGATATTTGATGGAAATAACATACCAGTCAAGGATTACATCGAAGATCTCAGGCATGCAGCCTTGAATATACCTGTGTCGGTGAAAGAACAATTCTTGAAGAATGTCATTCAAAGACTAACAGGCGCTGCAAAAAGAAGTTTAAGAAATAAAACCATAACTACAGTCGATGATCTGGTGAAGCACCTGAAATACAGGTTTGGACCAGGAAAGAATTTCAGCTACTATGATAGCAAAATACACAATGCTCGCATGAAGCAAGGAGACACCGTTGGAGATTTTTATGACGAAATAAATATGCTTTTAGGCAGTGCCAGGAGCGCTTTCAAAGAAGAAAAAGGAGAAAATTACGACGATCAAATGATGATACCGTTAAACTCTATGGCGGTGGATATTTTCATAAGAGGGTTACCAGGAAATCTCTGCGAAAGAGTGGATCTGACTCACCCGAGGAATTTCGAGGAAGCATACGAGGAAGCTATCAGACTAGAAACAAGAATGGAAGCCAGAATTATCCCAGACGTGAGGCACAAAAGCAACCAATGGACCTACAGAACTCAGGGATACCAGGACCACAGGCGAATTTACAATCATGACGGTCAACCTAGGTTCAGGGACAACTACAATAACTATGAAAAATCTACAGAGTCAATGTACGTTGGATACATGGACCATGAACCTCGAGAAACAGAGGAGCTTTATGAACAATGCGGACCACAGTATAACAATTATGTAGACAATAACACTCAAGAACCACTATATGTTGGGTATATGGACAGGGGTCTAGATCGAACTCACTACGAACCTAGGAGACCCTATGACTCACGAAATCAAAATGAGAATAGAGGTTATTATGGACACAACAGGGATCAATACGAGCATCTGCAGCAATATGGACCCGGAGCCTGTTTTGATCAAGGATATCTACAGAGAAATAATGATCAGGCGCCTAGATTCAACAATCAATGGCCCATAAATGAATACCAACCAAGGCTATTCAATCACCATACTGGAAGGTATCAAAATCATCAGCCCAAGCAACCGGACAAGCGTGATTTCACAAATAACTATTATGAAGACAACGGGAATTACAACAGCCAAGAGCGCTACAACTTCCCCCCAAATAATGAGGGAAATTTAAACTCCAATGGGCTCGCCAGGGACAGAGAATGGCGGGCCAGACTACGAATCTATACCAAAATCAAGACATGCCCAGAATGACCCAACAGTACCAAGGGCAAGACCAAAATTACAATCAGGTCAACCAGTACAACCAAAGAGAAAACCATGTCCAGAGACCCAGACAAGATCAGCATCAAGAACCGAACAGAATCAACCAACCTGCATGGGACAACCAAAAGGTACAGCACCAAAACCGCAACGCGGAGCAGGTGAACAAGGTGATGACGATATCGAAGAGCCAGGAAAGGTCTACAAGATTGCGCCTTGCATGAGACATAGAGATGGAAATGAAGATGAACAAAACGATGAACCAACAGCCATCAGACTAAAAGTACCAGGGGGAAGAAAACCATGGCTAACATTCATGCTGGACAATGGAGCAACAGTCATCCTAATAAAAATTGACGCTCTGGACCCATATACAGAGATAGATAGTAACCAAACAAGCCTGTTAGGAGGAATTACCTCGGACACCATGGAAATCTTAGGGTTAGTGTACATGAACATAAGAGGGAAACCATACAGATTTCAAGTAGTACCAGATGATTTCCCGATAGCATGTAGTGGCATGCTAGAGAGGAACTTTTTCAAGCAAGAAGAAGCCGTTATCTCATATTATAATAATGCACTCATGATTAGTGGTGATGTGATGAACCCCATACCATTTCTGACTTCAGAAGAACTGAAATAAGAAGGTTACGTACCAAGGCAAGTTCATGAAGAAACAAATAATTACCAAAGGTATCTCACAACTGTTGAAATAGACGACATGATACTGCAAGTTAACAAGGAAAATCAACAAGGAAAAACACAAAGGGTCAAATACACTATACCAAAGAGGACAAGACAGGTAATAAAAATTAATCTGATGAGCACCAACTTAAAGGAAAGATATTTGCCAAGGATAAACGTCGGAAATAAGGACGTATTTCTAGGAGAAGGAATAATAAGCAATGAACATAATGCATGCAAGGTGATGGCTATAAACACCAGCCATGAAGATGTGACAATAGAAGTGGACCCAAGGAAATACTAGAATTCGAAGCCAATCCTGCATTTCTAACAGACATGGAAAGTGAATTTGATGGTGAAACTATTGTCAATGAGACGAAAAGGCTAGAAAAAGTGATGAGCCTTATAAAAAGGGCACACATGAATCAAGAAGAATCGGACATAGTGGACAAGATAGTTGAAGAGTACTATGATAGATTCTTATTACAAGGAGACAAGCTACCTTGCACTGACAAGGTACACCATGCAATACCTATGGAAAATGACTTACCCATCAATGCGAAGCAATACACAATTCCACCTGCACACATGGAAGTAGTGAAGGAAAGTGTTGGGAAAAAGTTAAAGGACAAAATAATACAACCATCGAACTCACCATATAACTCGCCGATATGGATAGTCCCAAAGAAACCCGATAGCAAAGGAAATCCAAGATGGCGCATGATGATAGATTTCAGAGATTTAAACAAGAAAACGACAGGAGATGCTTATCCTTTACCAAACATAGCCGATATCATGGATCAGCTAGGCGGAGCAATGTATTTCTCAGTTTTCGATCTAGTAAATGGTTTCCAACAAATTCGTATGAAACCTGAAGATTGTTACAAAACAGCCTTCACGACGAGGAATGGACATTTCGAATACACCAGAATGCCTGAGGGTTTAAAAGGGGCAACCGCCACATTTCAAAGATTAATGGACAATATACTTAGGGGACTTCAAAATGTAGAAATGATAGTGTATTTAGATGATATAATTGTGTATTCACGAGATTTAAAACAACACTATGACCGAATAATGAAATTAATGGAAAGACTCAGAGATGCAAACCTAGTGTTGCAACCAGACAAGGTAGAATTCCTTCACAAGGAAGTAGGGTTCATAGGACACATAATAAGCGCAAAAGGCTTGGAACCAGACCCAGAAAAAGTATCTGCAGTGAAGAACTTTCCAATACCCAAAAATGCTAAAAATATAAGAGAATTCCTGGGTCTGGCAGGTTATTACCGAAAGTTCATCAAAGACTTTGCAAAAGTAGGGAAACCCTTAAGTGAACTACTAAAGAAAGAGAAAGAATTCGAATGGCAAGATGAACATGAACAAAGTTTCGAAGCACTCCAGAAACCCCTATGTGAAGCACCCATTCTTCAATTCGCCGATTTTGGAAAAGTATTCACCTTAACCACCGATACTTCAAATTTTGCGATTGGAGCCGTACTCAGTCAACAAATAGACAATTTTGACCACCCAGTCTAATATTTATCCAGAGTACTTAACAAAGCTGAGACAAACTACAGCACCACGCAGAAAGAGTGTTTGGCAGTAGTATATGCCTTACACCAATTCAGACCACATCTATTGTGTCGAAAATTTATCCTAGTAGCTGGCCACGAACCTTTAAACTGGATGCCCAACAGGAAAGATCCAAGACAGCGACTAATGAGATGGATGTTCAAATTTTCGGGATATGAGTACACATTCAGATACAAGCCAGGCAAACTCAACAAAAATGCAGATGCGCTATCAAGAAACCCACCTGAACAGCTTCCCTCAGAGGAAGAAATAAACAAACAAATACCGATATTAAGGGTCATGGCGCAAGAACAAAGGAAGGAAAAAGAAAATCAAAACAAAGCCAGAAGTGTAGCTTCTACATCAAAAGAAAGAATACAAATAAGTTTTAGACCAAGAGTACACTCAACGGGAGAACAAACAAAAAAACTAGGGAGAACAAAGGGGTCAAAAACCAAGAAAACTGCCCCTCCTTTAGAACGCAGCGTGATAGCACAGAGAACTCGAGCCAAGAATGCAGTATCCAGTCCGATTGGTGACTATATCAACCTCGAAGGGCAATGTCTGAAACACCAACAGTAACGCAAAGGGAACCCATTGGCAGAAGCACGCCAGGAATCAACAGAGAAATCCGAAAACAAATAAGAATACCAAAGTTGAAGGAAATAGGGGAAGAAGAAAATTCGTTAATAGTTATCGATTATTCAAAACCACCGGACATAACAGTGCCAATATTCTTGCCCGCAACACCACCAAATGGACCTATGAACCAGTATCAAGATCCTAAGGAAAAGAACAAGCACCACCGGTTCGATAGGGTTACGGAATAATGTCACAATCGTGCGCCAATGCCTCACATACAAAAGAGATAATTTGGTGCATTTCATATCCAAAGACTGTGATAACACTAGCTCAATAACAAGACTGTTGGTGGAGATAGGAGCCATCAACCTTCAAAATATGAAAAACAAAAAACCAAAAGTTGGACAAATCCTAATAACCCCGTACAAAAGTCATAGTATTTTTTCCTTAGTAATGAAGGACAGATACTTTGAACCCACAAATATAGGCAACCTAAACATTGCATTATCAAACCTGAAAGAAAGCCTTTTAAAACAAAACATAACCAGATTCAGAATATCTCGGAGAGGAGAGATGACAGACCAGTTTGAGCCAGTATTGTTAACAGAACTAGTCACAAAGTATTTTGAAAACACTCGAATAAAAGTAACAATCTGCTACGGAAAAGTGCAATTGCCAGACAAAAAGGACCGTACAGCCATTATCGCGGTACTGCATGATAGTCTGACAGGCGGCCATAAAGGAGTGAATCAAACTTATCAAAAGATTAGAGAGAGATATTACTGGCCAAAGATGAGAAACGATGTACTGGACTACATACGGCGATGTCCCAGCTGTCAAGAAAGAAAGATAGACCGTTGAAAGACTCGAGAGCCAATGATCATAACAGATACGCCCATAGAAGCCTTTGACAAGGTATCAATAGATACAGTAGGAAAACTAAGAATGACATCAAGGGGAAATTGCCATCTACTCACCATGCAATGTAACCTGACCAAATATGTAATCGCAATACCAATTAAAAACCTCAAAGCCACCACAATAGCAGATGCACTAGCGAAACATCTAATCTGCAAATTTGGTGCACCGAGAGCAATACTTTCAGACCGGGGAACTAGTTTCTTGTCAGAAATCGTAGGAACCATGCTAATGCTATTTAAAATTGATCATCTAACAACTTCAGGATACAGACCCCAAACCAATGGCTCCCTTGAGCGGAGTCATGCCCCCTTAATAGATTTCATCAGAACCTACTCAGAAAAATTGGATGAATGGGATAACTTGGCCCCTTTTGCCACATTTTCATATAACACAAGTGTACACAGCTCGACCAATTTTACCCCGTTTGAACTAGTGTACGGCCGCATAGCCCGCTTTCCAATACGCATACCCTCCGACGAAAGTTTACGAACCTACAACATTTACTTACGCGACCTAATCCTACGTTTAAATGAAATAAAAATCATGGCTGGTCAAAATCAGATAAAAACCAAAGAGAAATCCAAACAACAATATGATAAAAAAATCAGGAGATTCGAGGCAAGGGTGGAAGACTATGCGCGAATTTTAAAAGAAATCAGGACCTCAAAGGGAGATAGCTTTTACGACAAACCTTTAAAAATAGTAGAAATTCTAGGCAGGAACAATGTAATCCTAGAATTGTGTAATGGCAAGCGAACAAGAAAACATATAAACAATGTAAAAGAAGCGGTACCTCCGGATGAGAATAAATAACTTGACGGATTCACAACTTTATTTAAATTACAGGGATCATCACAATGGACTTAAGATTCATGATCTTAACCCTCGCCACTGTAGCATTTTGCCGCAGTAACTATGATTTAGAAAAAGTAGAGTCAAACTCTGGCATCTATGAGCGAATGCAAACAATTAGAATAAAAAGGGCTGATTGGCAAATTGCCATTTACATAAATGTTAATGAATTTCTACAAGCCCATGGACCCCTTGAATCATTCAACCAAGCGTACTCCAAATGCATTGTAAAGTTGCCTGAACACAAGTGCAAACTAGCATTGGGGATGGATTTCATTGAATTGAAACACCAAACGCTGACCCACTTACAGACACAAATAAATGACACCATACAAAATCTAGGACACAGTGAATATGCAGGAACAAATATTCCGCGTAGCATCAGGACCAAAAGAGTGACACCCCTAGGAGCAATAGGCAGTATTAGCAAAAGTCTATTTAGACTTATAACACAAGATGACGTAGACAACATCAATCACAACATAGATAACCTCTACCAGGACCAGAACAAGATGATTCAATTAATGGACCAAAATACTCACATCATATCAGCCGGTTTTGAAGAGCTCTACAACATTACTAGAGCGCATCAACGCGTGCTAAAAAACATAGAAAAAGTATTTACAGAGAAAACGACTACTCTTTTAAAAGAAGGTGAAGAATTAAGATACATTTTAGAACTAGTTAGCTACCTCAGGAGCGTAGAATCGAATCTAAACCACGTGATCAGCAGCAACGAAAAGCTTTTGGCTATTCTAAGATTGTTGAAAGAAGGCAAGATACACCCAGAATTACTGAAAACGGATATTATTAGTAAAATACAGATACCCGATCTACTGCAAGGAGAACAGTTGTCGGAGTATTATTTTAGAAAGGTAACTGTACCAATTCATGGTACCAAACGCGGCGTTATCTGCGACAACTGGTTCACTTCTGTACCTCTCTTACAAAGTATGAAAGAAGCACTTTACGATTTAAAAATTACAGGTACAATTCGCAAGAATAAAAAAGAAATTCCTGCCGAGATGAAGATAGCCTCCAAAAACCCTCCAGACTCAAAATTTTGCCACGCAAATAATATGACTTTAGTATCATTCACGCCAAAAAAGAATAAAATTGTATTAGTTATTACTACTGATAAGTTATCTACTGGAATTGAAAATAACAAATCTGTTATTGTTTTACACTACAATTACACAAAAGGTGGAACAGATTGCTTTGATTGGCTTTGTCATTCGCACACTGTCAGTAGAAAAACAAATCGTTGGCCAATGCGAATATTTTTGGGAATGCTAGACCAAGCTGGCGTAAATGCACGCATTTTGTTTACATGCAAAATGATAAATGAAGGTAACCAGTCACGAGTTACGGCGAAGCAATGCCTCGACAAAATTTCTAAACACCTTGTCACGCCACACTTACAAAATCGTTACGCTAACAACATGCTTCAATCGCATTTACGTTCAGGCATCGCTTCCATTCTGAAAAACAATGTAGGAGAACCATCTGCGGAACAAAGTTTGGAATTTTCAAAAAGGAAGAGGTGTTCTTTATGCAAACGCAACAAAGATGTGAACACTAAGTGGCAATGCCCATTATGTCACCGACCAATGTGCGAAGACCATCGTGCATACATATGTGTTGAATGCGTTGGTGAAGAATAAAATTTTTTTTACAAATTTTTAGTGATTTTTATATAATTTTCTATTGTTTGTATTGATAAATTTTCTATAAAAAAATTTTTTTTAGTGTTATATTTTATGTTAACGCTTACCTCTTTAATTTTACAAATTTTACTAAAACTGCTCACTTCAATCTTCAAAATAAATATACTTTTTCCGGCAGATCATTATAAATTATTTTTTTCTTAAAAGTATACTATCTTGAGAGTACATAAACAAAATATTTTCGCTTTATCTCAAAAATTGAATTTTTTATGAATTTTTAAGTGAAAAAAGTCAAAATTTCGGAAAAAAATTTTCGTTGTATATTTTTATTATGAAAAAGATATTTCAGAAGCAAAAAAACGATTGGATCTTAAAGAGGAGACCTCGACCTATGTTCCATAAAAATTTCAAGACGATATAATTAATAGCAGGAAAATGGCAACGGTTTTTCCGCGTGGGGTCTGGCTGACCCCTTATGACCAACACGTTATTATTCGGAGGTGTGACCACAACGGGTAAAGTGCGGATGAAAAGCAATTTTTGAAACTTGACCATGATATTCTGAATGCACGCATTAGGACCCACTACGCATATATATGTCTATTAGGAGGACCTCTCAGAGAGGTATCAACGCCAGAAGATTGTGAAGTCACCATGCTGTTAAACCCAGGCATTGAAGGCCTGAAAACATGTGATGTATGGTACAAATACGACCCTGCCGCCCAATGGAACTATTTAAGTGTAGATGGATCATGGTTGTACTCGACGGTAAAAGAAGAACTTCTAAGAATAACATGTTCAGGCGAAGCGGACCAAACAGTAAAAATAAACGGCGTGGGAATTGTAAGACTGGCAACAGGCTGTGTAGGAAGAACCAAAGAAGTAGCATTGATCAATGAGGAAAACAAGAGATCGAAGCAACATACACATTTACAAACCTGAAATAAACTTAGAAATAAATCGAATCTACCCAAAACTAAAAGAAACAGAAGAAATTTTGAATTTCTCCATAAACACCAAATCAGAAGAAGTAACATTCTGGAAGGACAAAGGGCAATCATTACACCAAATAATGGACCAAATGGACAAAATAGCAGAACACAAAAGAGAGACTAATCGTACTAACACCCTCATGTACGGGAGACTAACACTTCAAGTCATGTTTATCCTCATAATAACAACAATTATCATATGCATCAAAAACAATGCGGGGGTCTTATGTTTCAAAAAGAGACAGCACGAATACTCATTACCCTTACACACTAGAAGCATGAAATCAGATGAACAAGAATCCGAACTATAATACACGGTTCCAAATCGCCTTTCACCGTATTAACTAACTATACACCATGTACATAGAAACAACACATTTAACCAAAATACCACAATACATAACAATCAACTCATCAAAATCATGAACCCAAGACCCATTGCTGTCACCGTGTTTTTTGACAAAAGCATCCTACTATCGGACATCATTGCTACCTTTGAAAAAGTAGGAACGCCATCAACGGTGGAAGTCAAGCACAACAGCATGGACCCAACCACCAACAAAATAACAATCAGGTTCAAACTGAAGAAGAAGCCAGAAAAGCAACCAAACTCAATGGTTTACCTACGACATCACTAACAAAAAGAGTGCAACGACTCAAAAGTAACCGAAGAACCTTAGAGTACCCGAGGACCCAAAATCACAATAACCTAATAACCATGAACCCACGACACCATAACGGAAATATAAGATCACAAGTTTATCTGAACAAGTCAGACAGTTTAAAGAATGACAAAACACGGTTATTCTGTACTCTACCCTGGACCGGCACTGGCAGAGAAAAGGACGAAACAAGGGACAAGAAACAGAGATTGTCTTTTGGATATGTACAACTTCTGAAGAAGACATGGACCAAGATAACTAACACTCCGCAGCAAAATATGCGACACGATGAAAAAATGAACCTAATATGAATGTACATTGAATCCAAACAGGATCAAATAAAACAATCACACCACTTACACGTGCAATATAAAACATGACCCAAATCAAACACAATAACATGCGACCCGTGAAATCGAAAATACCAATGTACAACAAGCTCGTGTACCAAAAGGACCTAATTTTCTTTTCTACTTTCTACTCTTTTCCATTTCATTCAATTCTATACCTACTTTATTTAACATGCTCAATACCATAATGGACCCAACTAACGAACACACCTTACCTCCTTTCAGAATGGACCAAAAGTACAGAATCGCCTCTGTCAAATCATCGATGGACCAAGTAAAAGTAGTGATCGTTGAATATCAACCACCCAACGCCGTGGAACACATCACGGCATACATCAAAACATTCGGGACCAGTAACAAAATTCATTTAAACGTTCGGCGAGTAGGACCAAACAAAGAAATAGGAGTACTAACTATAGAATACATGGACCAAGATAGTGCCAACGGAATTATACTAAAACATAATTATCAAGAAAGCCAGGACCAACAATCAGACAGCTCATCAACGAGTGACGGTACCTCAACCGATGATACGGACACTTCTTCGGAAGAACAAGGACCCATTTCTCTGCATCCGCCAATTGCAGACCCTTTGAGAGAAATAACACTAGACCAACTGAATAGGCCAGAGCCAAACCGAGTCAATGTACACTTCCAAGGGAGTGTGGAGGCAGCAAGACAATTATTTAAAGTCATTGGACCATGCACAATTACCACGGAAAGCCAAGGACCAAATGACCACATACTAAAAATAGAATACCAGATTAATATTCATGCTGAAGAAGCCATGAAGGTCCCAAAACACTTGCAAAAAACAATCAACGAATCGATCAGCGAACAAACCACACAAAAAGGACCACGCACGAATAAAGAAAGACCCAGCGCCGAACCAGTCATGACGCCAGCTTTAATAACCGGACGTTTAGATGACACGGAGAGGAAGAGATTATGTGTCCTAATACCCATAGAAAAGCCGCAAGAAGTATATGAAGAGGACTTCAAGGAGTTCGGACCCTTGGACCACATCGTACGGGTAGTTATGAAAGGGCAGGAAGACAAACATCGATTCCTAAGGTACGTGGGCTATGTGCAGTATTTTAACGAAAAAGATGCTGCCGCTGCCATGGACAACTGTCCAAGAGAATACCGTCCAAGATGGGCAACAGTGAGACAATTTAGCAAGGCCATGAGTAAACACAGAGAAAACCATGAACCATGTGACATGGCTGTAGATACAAGAAATAAACTGGACCACCATAGGATATGCAAGAAACAAATGGACAAGATATACAAAGTACACTACCTATGCAGGAGTTGGTTGCGACATGAAGAATGGAAGCAACACATAACAGAGTGCAACTACAACCTACATTTTTTCTGCGGGAGATACATTCAAAGGACCAAATGGGACCAACACCTGGAAAGTTGAAACTACAGAGTTTTTGAGCACAACTCAATCAAGAGCAACCGAGAAAAGAAAAAACAAACTGAGCAAGGAAACAAAGACCAATCAAATCCACCCACACCGAAAACCACAGACCACAAATCACAAGAAGAACAAACGCAAGAAGCACAAGATTTAATCAGCCTTGGTAGCATACGTGTAGCAGAAGAAGAAATCGCGAGAGAACCATCGCCAAGCACATTAGATATGGACCACATAGACTTCGAGAATCTCGATAATATTAGTTTTTAAGTGACTTGTAAAAATATTGGACCAATACCTGTTTATATATTCAAATTTATTTTTATTTTAATATAATATACATACACTAAATTGTTAGACCACATTTATTGTTATGAACCTGGACCACCTTAATTTTAGAACCATACAAATCATTATCATAAATGGCAATGCAGTGTGCATGGAACCCAAAAGCAATAACAGATAATGCCAAAACAATATTGTAACCAAGAACCAAAACACGGTATACGTAAGTAAGCTTTCATCTTAATCTCTCAAAACACTCGTAGTATCCATTCTGAGCAGTACAAACGCGAAAATTTATATAAATGGCCAGAAGAGCGGTTTTATTTCTCAATCTGTTTTTAGCAGTTCGAAGCGCAACGTCGGTGAATTGCAAAATTGAAAAAAAATCTACGCATGTGCGAAAATTAATATAAATAGCCAGAAGAGCAGTTTTATTTCTCAGTCTGTTTAAGCTTTTCGAAGCAGAACCTCGGTGAATTGGAAAGTTGAAAACAAATCTACGTATGCGCGAAAATTTATATAAATAGCCAGAAGAGCGGTATTGTTGCTCAGTCTGTCTTGGCACTTCGAAGCGGAAAGGTCGGTGAATTTGAAAATTTAAAAACAGATCTACGTATGCGCGAAAATTAATATAAGTAGCCAGAACAGCAGTTTTATTTCTCAGTCTGACTTCGCGCTTCGAAGTGGTACTGTCGGTGAATTTGAATGAAAGATGACCGGTTTTGTTGCTCAGTGTGTCTTTGCAGTTCGAAGCGGAAAGGTCGATGAATTTGAAAATTTAAAAACAGATCTACGTATGCGCGAAAATTAATATAAATAGCCAGAAGAGCAGTTTTATTTCTCAGTCTGTTTAAGCTTTTCGAAGCAGAACCTCGGTGAATTGGAAAGTTGAAAACAAATCTACGTATGCGCGAAAATTAATATAAATAGCCAGAAGAGCGGTATTGTTGCTCAGTCTGTCTTGGCAGTTCGAAGCGGAAAGGTCGGTGAATTTGAAAATTTAAAAACAGATCTACGTATGCGCGAAAATTAATATAAGTAGCCAGAACAGCAGTTTTATTTCTCCGTCTGACTTCGCGCTTCGAAGCGGTAATGTCGGTGGATTTGAATGACCGATGACCGATTTTGTTGCTCAGTGTGTCTTTACAGTTCGAAGCGGAAAGGTCGGTGAATTTGAAAATTGAAACCAACATCTACGCATGCGCGAAAATTAATATAAATAGTCATAAAAGCGGTTTTATTTCTGAGTCTGTATCAGCTTTAGAAGCGGAATGGTCGGAGAATTGGAAAATTTAGAAAGAAATCTACGTATGCGCGAAAACTAATGTAAATAGCCAAAAGATCGGTTGTAATACTCAGTTTGTTTTTGCTTTTCGAAGCGGAAACATCGGTGAATTGCAAAATTGAAAAAAAATCTACGCATGCGCGAAAATTAATATAAATAGCCAGAAGAGCAGTTTTATTTCTCAGTCTGTTTAAGCTTTTCGAAGCAGAACCTCGGTGAATTGGAAAGTTGAAAACAAATCTACGTATGCGCGAAAATTAATATAAATAGTCAGAAGAGCGGTATTGTTGCTCAGTCTGTCTTGGCAGTTCGAAGCGGAAAGGTCGGTAAATTTGAAAATTTAAAAACAGATCTACGTATGCGCGAAAATTAATATAAGTAGCCAGAACAGCAGTTTTATTTCTCCGTCTGACTTCGCGCTTCGAAGCGGTAATGTCGGTGGATTTGAATGACCGATGACCGATTTTGTTGCTCAGTGTGTCTTTACAGTTCGAAGCGGAAAGGTCGGTGAATTTGAAAATTGAAACCAACATCTACGCATGCGCGAAAATTAATATAAATAGTCATAAAAGCGGTTTTATTTCTGAATCTGTATCAGCTTTAGAAGCGGAATGGTCGGAGAATTGGAAAATTTAGAAAGAAATCTACGTATGCGCGAAAACTAATGTAAATGGCCAAAAGATCGGTTGTAATTCTCAGTTTGTTTTTGCTTTTCGAAGCGGAAACATCGGTGAATTTTAAAATTGAAAACAAAATTTACGCATGCACGAAAATTAATATAAATAGCCGGATGAACGGTTTTGTTGCTCAGTCTGTCTCTGCAGTTCGAAGCAGAAACGTCGGTGAATTGAAAAATTGAAAACAAAGTCTACACATACGCGAAAATTAATGTAAATTGCTAGAACTGCGGGTTTATTTCTCAGTCTGTTTTAATTTTTCGAAGCGGAAAGGTGGGTGAATTTAAAAATTGAAAACAATATCTACGCATGTGCGAATGTTAATATAAATAGTCAGAAGAGCGGTTTTGTTGCTCAGTCTGTTTTAGTTTTTTGACGCGGAAACGTCGGTGAATTTCAAAATTGTAAACCAAATCTATTTCGCATTTGCGCAAATGAATATAAATAGTAAGAAGAGCGGTCTTGTTGCTCAGTCTGTCTTCGCACTTCTTAGCGGAAAAGTCGGTGAATTTGAAAATAGAAAACAAAGTCTACACATACGCGAAAATTAATATAAGTGGCCAGAAGAGCAGTTTTATTTCTCGGTCTGTTTCAGCTTTTCGAAGCGGAATGGTCGGAGAATTGGAACATTTAGATAGAAATCTACGCATGCGCGAAAATTAATTTAAATGGTCAGAAGCTCGGTTTTGTTGCTCAGTCTGACTTCGCGCTTCGAAGCGGTAATGTCGGTGAATTTGAATGACCGATGGCCGGTTTTGTTGCTCAGTGTGTCTTTGCAGTTCGAAGCGGAAACGTCGGTGAATTTGAAAATTGAAAACAAAGTCTACGGATGCGCGAAAATTAATATAAATAGCCAGAAGAGCAGTTTTATTTCTCAGTCTGTTTTAGCTTTTCAAAGCTGAATGGTGGGAGAATTGAAAAATTTAGAAAAAAATCTATGCAAGCGCGAAAATTAAAACAATAGCCAGAAAAGAGGTTTTGTTGCTCAGTCTGTCTTTACACTTGGAAGCGCAAAGGTCGGTGAATTTGAAAATTGCAACCAAATTTACGCATGCGCGAAAATTAATATAAATGGCCAGAAGAGCGGTTGTATTTCTCAGTTTTCTTTCGCTTTACGAAGCGGAAAGTCGGTGAATTTGTAAATTGAAAACGAAATCTACGCATACGGGTAAATTAATATAAATAGCCAGAAGAGCAGTATTCTTTCTCAGTCTGTTTTAGCTTTCGGAAACGGAAAAGTCGGTGAATTTGAAAATCGAAAACTAAATTTACGCATGCGCGAAAATTAATATAAATAGCCAGAATAGCGGTTTTGTTGCTCAGTCTGTCTTCGCACTTTGAAACGGAAAGGTCGGTGAATTTGAAAATTGAAAACAGATCTACGTATGCACGAAAATTAATATACGAGTAAGTAGCCAGAACAGCAGTTTTATTTCTCAGTCTGACTTCGCGCTTCGAAATGGTAATGTCGTCGGATTTGAATGACCGATGACCGGTTTTGTTGCTCAGTGTGTCTTTGCAGTTCGAAGCGAAAACGTCGGTGAATTTGAAAATTGAAAACACAATTTACGCATACGCGAAAATTAATATAAGTAGCCAGAAGAGCAGTTTTATTTTCCAGTCTGACTTCGCGCTTCTAAGCGGTAATGTCGGTGGATTTGATTGACCGATGACCGGTTTTGTTGCTCAGTGTGTCTTTACAGTTCGAAGCGGAAAGGTCGGTGAATTTGAAAATTGAAACAACATCTACGCATGCGCGAAAATTAATATAAATAGTCATAAAAGCGGTTTTATTTCTGAGTCTGTATCAGCTTTAGAAGCGGAATGGTCGGAGAATTGGAAAATTTAGAAAGAAATCTACGTATGCGCGAAAACTAATGTAAATAGCCAAAAGATCGGTTGTAATTCTCAGTTTGTTTTTGCTTTTCGAAGCGGAAACATCGGTGAATTTTAAAATTGAAAACAAAATTTACGCATGCACGAAAATTAATATAAATAGCCGGATGAACGGTTTTGTTGCTCAGTCTGTCTCTGCAGTTCGAAGCAGAAACGTCGGTGAATTGAAAAATTGAAAACAAAGTCTACACATACGCGAAAATTAATGTAAATTGCTAGAACTGCGGGTTTATTTCTCAGTCTGTTTTAATTTTTCGAAGCGGAAAGGTGGGTGAATTTAAAAATTGAAAACAATATCTACGCATGTGCGAATGTTAATATAAATAGTCAGAAGAGCGGTTTTGTTGCTCAGTCTGTTTTAGTTTTTTGACGCGGAAACGTCGGTGAATTTCAAAATTGTAAACCAAATCTATTTCGCATTTGCGCAAATGAATATAAATAGTAAGAAGAGCGGTCTTGTTGCTCAGTCTGTCTTCGCACTTCTTAGCGGAAAAGTCGGTGAATTTGAAAATAGAAAACAAAGTCTACACATACGCGAAAATTAATATAAGTGGCCAGAAGAGCAGTTTTATTTCTCGGTCTGTTTCAGCTTTTCGAAGCGGAATGGTCGGAGAATTGGAACATTTAGATAGAAATCTACGCATGCGCGAAAATTAATTTAAATGGTCAGAAGCTCGGTTTTGTTGCTCAGTCTGACTTCGCGCTTCGAAGCGGTAATGTCGGTGAATTTGAATGACCGATGGCCGGTTTTGTTGCTCAGTGTGTCTTTGCAGTTCGAAGCGGAAACGTCGGTGAATTTGAAAATTGAAAACAAAGTCTACGGATGCGCGAAAATTAATATAAATAGCCAGAAGAGCAGTTTTATTTCTCAGTCTGTTTTAGCTTTTCAAAGCTGAATGGTGGGAGAATTGAAAAATTTAGAAAAAAATCTATGCAAGCGCGAAAATTAAAACAATAGCCAGAAAAGAGGTTTTGTTGCTCAGTCTGTCTTTACACTTGGAAGCGCAAAGGTCGGTGAATTTGAAAATTGCAACCAAATTTACGCATGCGCGAAAATTAATATAAATGGCCAGAAGAGCGGTTGTATTTCTCAGTTTTCTTTCGCTTTTCGAAGCGGAAAGTCGGTGAATTTGTAAATTGAAAACGAAATCTACGCATACGGGTAAATTAATATAAATAGCCAGAAGAGCAGTATTCTTTCTCAGTCTGTTTTAGCTTTCGGAAACGGAAAAGTCGGTGAATTTGAAAATCGAAAACTAAATTTACGCATGCGCGAAAATTAATATAAATAGCCAGAATAGCGGTTTTGTTGCTCAGTCTGTCTTCGCACTTTGAAACGGAAAGGTCGGTGAATTTGAAAATTGAAAACAGATCTACGTATGCGCGAAAATTAATATACGAGTAAGTAGCCAGAACAGCAGTTTTATTTCTCAGTCTGACTTCGCGCTTCGAAATGGTAATGTCGTCGGATTTGAATGACCGATGACCGGTTTTGTTGCTCAGTGTGTCTTTGCAGTTCGAAGCGAAAACGTCGGTGAATTTGAAAATTGAAAACACAATTTACGCATACGCGAAAATTAATATAAGTAGCCAGAAGAGCAGTTTTATTTTCCAGTCTGACTTCGCGCTTCTAAGCGGTAATGTCGGTGGACTTGATTGACCGATGACCGGTTTTGTTGCTCAGTGTGTCTTTACAGTTCGAAGCGGAAAGGTCGGTGAATTTGAAAATTGAAACAACATCTACGCATGCGCGAAAATTAATATAAATAGTCATAAAAGCGGTTTTATTTCTGAGTCTGTATCAGCTTTAGAAGCGGAATGGTCGGAGAATTGGAAAATTTAGAAAGAAATCTACGTATGCGCGAAAACTAATGTAAATAGCCAAAAGATCGGTTGTAATTCTCAGTTTGTTTTTGCTTTTCGAAGCGGAAACATCGGTGAATTTTAAAATTGAAAACAAAATTTACGCATGCACGAAAATTAATATAAATAGCCGGATGAACGGTTTTGTTGCTCAGTCTGTCTCTGCAGTTCGAAGCAGAAACGTCGGTGAATTGAAAAATTGAAAACAAAGTCTACACATACGCGAAAATTAATGTAAATTGCTAGAACTGCGGTTTTATTTCTCAGTCTATTTAATTTTTCGAAGCGGAAAGGTGGGTGAATTTAAAAATTGAAAACAATATCTACGCATGTGCGAATGTTAATATAAATAGTCAGAAGAGCGGTTTTGTTGCTCAGTCTGTTTTAGTTTTTTGACGCGGAAACGTTGGTGAATTTCAAAATTGTAAACCAAATCTATTTCGCATTTGCGCAAATGAATATAAATAGTAAGAAGAGCAGTCTTGTTGCTCAGTCTGTCTTCGCACTTCTTAGCGGAAAAGTCGGTGAATTTGAAAATTGAAAACATAGTCTACACATACGCGAAAATTAATATAAGTGGCCAGAAGAGCAGTTTTATTTCTCGGTCTGTTTCAGCTTTTCGAAGCGGAATGGTCGGAGAATTGGAACATTTAGATAGAAATCTACGCATGCGCGAAAATTAATTTAAATTGTCAGAAGCTCGGTTTTGTTGCTCAGTCTGACTTCGCGCTTCGAAGCGGTAATGTCGGTGAATTTGAATGACCGATGACCGGTTTTGTTGCTCAGTGTGTCTTTGCAGTTCGAAGCGGAAACGTCGGTGAATTTGAAAATGAAAACAAAGTCTACGGATGCGCGAAAATTAATATAAATAGCCAGAAGAGCAGTTTTATTTCTCAGTCTGTTTTAGCTTTTCAAAGCTGAATGGTGGGAGAATTGAAAAATTTAGAAAAAAATCTATGCAAGCGCGAAAATTAAAAAAATAGCCAGAAAAGAGGTTTTGTTGCTCAGTCTGTCTTTACACTTGGAAGCGGAAAGGTCGGTGAATTTGAAAATTGCAACCAAATTTACGCATGCGCGAAAATTAATATAAATGGCCAGAAGAGCGGTTGTATTTCTCAGTTTTCTTTCGCTTTTCGAAGCGGAAAGTCGGTGAATTGGAAAATTGAAAACGAAATCTACGCATACGGGTAAATTAATATAAATAGCCAGAAGAGCAGTATTCTTTCTCAGTCTGTTTTAGCTTTCGGAAACGGAAACGTCGGTGAATTTGAAAATCGAAAACTAAATTTACGCATGCGCGAAAATTAATATAAACAGCCAGAATAGCGGTCTTGTTGCTCAGTCTGTCTTCGCACTTTGAAACGGAAAGGTCGGTGAATTTGAAAATTGAAAACAGATCTACGTATGCGCGAAAATTAATATACGAGTAAGTAGCCAGAACAGCAGTTTTATTTCTCAGTCTGACTTCGCGCTTCGAAATGGTAATGTCGTCGGATTTGAATGACCGATGACCGGTTTTGTTGCTCAGTGTGTCTTTGCAGTTCGAAGCGAAAACGTCGGTGAATTTGAAAATTGAAAACACAATTTACGCATACGCGAAAATTAATATAAGTAGCCAGAAGAGCAGTTTTATTTCCCAGTCTGACTTCGCGCTTCTAAGCGGTAATGTCGGTGGATTTGATTGACCGATGACCGGTTTTGTTGCTCAGTGTGTCTTTACAGTTCGAAGCGGAAAGGTCGGTGAATTTGAAAATTGAAACAACATCTACGCATGCGCGAAAATTAATATAAATAGTCATAAAAGCGGTTTTATTTCTGAGTCTGTATCAGCTTTAGAAGCGGAATGGTCGGAGAATTGGAAAATTTAGAAAGAAATCTACGTATGCGCGAAAACTAATGTAAATAGCCAAAAGATCGGTTGTAATACTCAGTTTGTTTTTGCTTTTCGAAGCGGAAACATCGGTGAATTGCAAAATTGAAAAAAAATCTACGCATGCGCGAAAATTAATATAAATAGCCAGAAGAGCAGTTTTATTTCTCAGTCTGTTTAAGCTTTTCGAAGCAGAACCTCGGTGAATTGGAAAGTTGAAAACAAATCTACGTATGCGCGAAAATTAATATAATTAGTCAGAAGAGCGGTATTGTTGCTCAGTCTGTCTTGGCAGTTCGAAGCGGAAAGGTCGGTGAATTTGAAAATTTAAAAACAGATCTACGTATGCGCGAAAATTAATATAAGTAGCCAGAAGAGCAGTTTTATTTTCCAGTCTGACTTCGCGCTTCTAAGCGGTAATGTCGGTGGATTTGATTGACCAATGACCGGTTTTGTTGCTCAGTGTGTCTTTACAGTTCGAAGCGGAAAGGTCGGTGAATTTGAAAATTGAAACAACATCTACGCATGCGCGAAAATTAATATAAATAGTCATAAAAGCGGTTTTATTTCTGAGTCTGTATCAGCTTTAGAAGCGGAATGGTCGGAGAATTGGAAAATTTAGAAAGAAATCTACGTATGCGCGAAAACTAATGTAAATAGCCAAAAGATCGGTTGTAATTCTCAGTTTGTTTTTGCTTTTCGAAGCGGAAACATCGGTGAATTTTAAAATTGAAAACAAAATTTACGCATGCACGAAAATTAATATAAATAGCCGGATGAACGGTTTTGTTGCTCAGTCTGTCTCTGCAGTTCGAAGCAGAAACGTCGGTGAATTGAAAAATTGAAAACAAAGTCTACACATACGCGAAAATTAATGTAAATTGCTAGAACTGCGGTTTTATTTCTCAGTCTATTTAATTTTTCGAAGCGGAAAGGTGGGTGAATTTAAAAATTGAAAACAATATCTACGCATGTGCGAATGTTAATATAAATAGTCAGAAGAGCGGTTTTGTTGCTCTGTCTGTTTTAGTTTTTTGACGCGGAAACGTCGGTGAATTTCAAAATTGTAAACCAAATCTATTTCGCATTTGCGCAAATGAATATAAATAGTAAGAAGAGCAGTCTTGTTGCTCAGTCTGTCTTCGCACTTCTTAGCGGAAAAGTCGGTGAATTTGAAAATTGAAAACATAGTCTACACATACGCGAAAATTAATATAAGTGGCCAGAAGAGCAGTTTTATTTCTCGGTCTGTTTCAGCTTTTCGAAGCGGAATGGTCGGAGAATTGGAACATTTAGATAGAAATCTACGCATGCGCGAAAATTAATTTAAATTGTCAGAAGCTCGGTTTTGTTGCTCAGTCTGACTTCGCGCTTCGAAGCGGTAATGTCGGTGGATTTGATTGACCGATGACCGGTTTTGTTGCTCAGTGTGTCTTTGCAGTTCGAAGCGGAAACGTCGGTGAATTTGAAAATGAAAACAA
The DNA here is from genome assembly GCA_949152435.1 of Gastracanthus pulcherrimus. Taxonomy (NCBI): domain Eukaryota; kingdom Metazoa; phylum Arthropoda; class Insecta; order Hymenoptera; family Pteromalidae; genus Gastracanthus; species Gastracanthus pulcherrimus. The sequence goes on from OX424575.1 coordinate 89,358,997, forward strand.
AGTCTACGGATGCGCGAAAATTAATATAAATAGCCAGAAGAGCAGTTTTATTTCTCAGTCTGTTTTAGCTTTTCAAAGCTGAATGGTGGGAGAATTGAAAAATTTAGAAAAAAATCTATGCAAGCGCGAAAATTAAAACAATAGCCAGAAAAGAGGTTTTGTTGCTCAGTCTGTCTTTACACTTGGAAGCGCAAAGGTCGGTGAATTTGAAAATTGCAACCAAATTTACGCATGCGCGAAAATTAATATAAATGGCCAGAAGAGCGGTTGTATTTCTCAGTTTTCTTTCGCTTTTCGAAGCGGAAAGTCGGTGAATTGGAAAATTGAAAACGAAATCTACGCATACGGGTAAATTAATATAAATAGCCCGAAGAGCAGTATTCTTTCTCAGTCTGTTTTAGCTTTCGGAAACGGAAACGTCGGTGAATTTGAAAATCGAAAACTAAATTTACGCATGCGCGAAAATTAATATAAACAGCCAGAATAGCGGTCTTGTTGCTCAGTCTGTCTTCGCACTTTGAAACGGAAAGGTCGGTGAATTTGAAAATTGAAAACTAAATTTACACATACGCGAAAATTAATGTAAATGGCGAGAACTGCGGTTTTATTTCTCAGTCTGTTTTAATTTTTCGAAGCGGAAAGGTGGGTGAATTTAAAAATTGAAAACAATATCTACGCATGTGCGAATGTTAATATAAATAGTCAGAAGAGCGGTTTTGTTGCTCAGTCTGTTTTAGTTTTTTGAAGCGGAAACGTCGGTGAATTTCAAAATTGTAAACCAAATCTATTTCGCATTTGCGCAAATGAATATAAATAGTAAGAAGAGCGGTCTTGTTGCTCAGTCTGTCTTCGCACTTCTTAGCGGAATAGTCGGTGAATTTGAAAATTGAAAATATTATCTACGGATTAGCGAAAATTAATATAAATAGCCAGAAGATCGGATTTGTTGCTCAGACTGTTTTAGCTTTTCAAAGCGGAATGATCGGAGATTTTAAAAATTTAAAAACAAATCTACGCATGTGCGAAAATTAATATAAATATCCAGAAGAGTAGTTTTATTTCTCAGTCTGTTTAAGCTTTTCGAAGCAGAACCTCGGTGAATTGGAAAGTTGAAAACAAATCTACGTATGCGCGAAAATTAATATAAATGGCTAGAACAGCGGTTTTATTTCTCAGTCTGTTTTAATTTTTCGAAGCGGAAAGGTGGGTGAATTTAAAAATTGAAAACAATATCTACGCATGTGCGAATGTTAATATAAATAGTCAGAAGAGCGGTTTTGTTGCTCAGTCTGTTTTAGTTTTTCGAAGCTGAAACGTCGGTGAATTTCAAAATTGTAAACCAAATCTACGCATTTGCGAAAATGAACATAAATAGTCAGAAGAGCGGTCTTGTTGCTCAGTCTGTCTTCGCACTTCTTAGCGGAAAAGTCGGTGAATTAGAAAATTTAAAAACAAATCTACGCATGAGCGAATGTTAATATAAATAGTCAGAAGAGCGGTTTTGTTGCTCAGTCTGTTTTAGTTTTTCGAAGCGGAAACGTCGGTGAATTTCAAAATTGTAAACCAAATCTACGCATTTGCGAAAATGAATATAAATAGTCAGAAGAGCGGTCTTGTTGCTCAGTCTGACTTCGCGCTTCGAAGCGGAAATATCGGTGGATTTGAATGACCGATGACCGGTTATGTTGCTCAGTGTGTCTTTGCAGTTCGAAGCCGAAATGACGGTGAATTTGAAAATTGAAAACAAAATTTACGCATACGCTAAAATTAATATAAATCGCCAGAAGAGCGGTTTTATGTCTCAATCTGTTTTAGCAGTTCGAAGCGGAACGGCGGTGAATTGCAAAATTGAAAACAAAATCTACGCATTCGCGTAAATTAATATAAATGTCCAGAAGAGCGGTTGTATTTCTCCGGTAGCTTTAGCTTTTCGAAGCGGAAAGTCGGTGAATTGGAAAATAGAAAACTAAATTTACGTATGCGCGAAAATTAATATAAATAGCCAGAAGATCGGTTGTAATTCTCAGTTTTTTTTAGCTTTTCGAAGCGGAAAGGTCGGGGAATTTAACATTTGAAAACATAATCTACGCATGCGCGAAAATTAATATAAATAGCTTGAAAACAGTTTTATTTCTCAGTCTGTCTTTACACTTTGAAGCGGAAAGGTCAGTGAATTTGAAAAGTGAAAACTAAATCTTTGAATTCGCGAGAATTAATATAAATAGTCGGTAGAGCGGTCTTGTTGCTCAGTCTGTCTTCGCACTTCTTAGCGGAAAAGTCGGTGAATTTGTAAATTGAAAACAAAATCTACGGATGCGCGAGAATTAATATAAATAGCCAGAAGAGCAGTTTTATTTCTCAGTCTGTTTTAGCTTTTCGAAGCGGAATGGTGGGAGAATTGAAAAATTTAGAAAGAAATCTACGCAAGCGCGAAAATTAATATAAATAGCCAGAAAATAGGTTTTGTTGCTCAGTCGGTCTTTACACTTGGAAGCGCAAAGGTCGGTGGATTTGAAAATTGCAAAAGAAAATCTACGTATTCTCGAGAATTAATATAAATAGCCAGAAGAGCAGTTTTATTTCTCAGTCTGTTTTAGCTTTGCGAAATGGAAACGTCGATAAATTTGAAAATTGAAAACCAAATCTACGCATGTGCGAAAATTAATATAAATAGTCAAAAGAGCGGTTTTGTTGCTCAGTCTCTCTTTGCAGTTCAAAGCGGAAAGGTCGGTAAATATGAAAATTGATAACAAAGTCTACACATACGCGAAAATTAACATAAGTGGCCATAAGAGCAGTTTTATTTGTCGGTCTGTTTCAGCTTTTCGAAGCGGAATGGTCGGAGAATTGGAACATTTAGATAGAAATCTACGCATGCGCGAAAATTAATTTAAATAGTCAGAAGCTCGGTTTTGTTGCTCAGTATGTCTTTACACTTGGAAGCGCAAAGGTCGGTGAATTTCAAAATTGAAAACATATTCTAAGCATGCGCAAAAATTAATATAAATAGCCAGAAGAGCAGTTTTATTTCTGAGTCTGTTTTAGCTTTTCGAAGCGGAATGGTCGGAGAAATGGAAAATTGAAAACAAAATCTACCCATGCGCGAAAATATATCTATAGCCAGAAGAGCAGTTTTGTTTATCAGTCGGTTTTAGCCTTTCAAAGCGAAATGGTCAGTGAATTTGACAATTGAAACCAACATCTACGCATGCGCGAAAGTTAATATAAATAGTCAGAAGAGCGGATTTGTTGCTCAGACTGTTTTAGCTTTTCAAAGCGGAATGATCGGAGATTTTAAAAATTTAAAAACAAATCTACGCATGCGTGATAATTAATATAAATAGCCAGATGAGCGGTTTTGTTGCTCAGTCTGTCTTCGCACTTCTGAGCGGAAAAGTCGGTGAATTAGAAAATTTAAAAACAAAATCTACGCATGCGCGAAAATTAATATTAATAGCCAGCAGTCCGGTTTTATTTCTGAGTCTATTTTAGCAGTTCGAAGCGGAAAGTCGGTGAATTTTAAAATTGAAAACCAAATCTACGCATACGCTAAAATTAATATAAATGGCCAGAAGAGCGGTTTTATTTCTCAGTCTGTTTTAGCTTTTCGAAGCGGAAATGTAGGTGAATTAGATAATTGGAAAAAAACTTTACGCATGCGCGACTTTTTAGTTGTTTTACTTTAAGATTTAGTTCATCTTTTAAATGGATGTTGAAATCACCGACGATAATAATACTTGAAAAATATATAGTTTGATTTTTTACTGACACGTATGCTTCTATTATCTTGCGTCGTAATTTACGAAAGGGTGCATTCGTCTTATTCTAAATAAATATTACTGCTGTATTATTGTTAATATTGGTTATAAAAAGTGCATTAACATTTATAAGCTGTTCGTAACATTTATCATAAAATTTATTCATGTAAGTATTTGATAAAACAGATTCCTTAATAAAATCAGATTAATATTCAGAAAGCAGAAGAAGACCCAATTATGGAGGATACACGATGAAGCAGTAAAAAAGCCGACTCATCCCACACGACCAGCGAACGGAAACCATTCATCAAGTAAAAACGACGAGGTAGAAAAAATTGCTGCACCTACCGGAAACTCGGGAGACCCATCTCAGTCCGCAAGTAAGAAACCGACGGATTCACAGGACGCGAGTTCACCTTGGTACATGGATTCCAGTAGCGTTTAATCAGAAGAAGCAGGTCACGCCGCAAATGTAGGTAAACCAAAATGTCGAAGCCAAAAACTATAGTGTTTACACGATTTGATGTATCTTTTAATAAAAATGAATATTATTCGTTATACAGGGGTTTTCGAGGTTGCTGATTATGAATCAAAAGTCAGCAATTCAAATTACAAAATGGCGGAGCCAGTACCTATAGTGTTTACTCGATTGTAAGTATCTTTTGATAAGAATTAATAATATTCGGTATACAGGGGTTTTCGGGGTCGCTGATTACGAATCAAAAGTTAGCATTTCAAAAAACAAAATAGCGAAGCCAATAATTATAGTATTTACTCGATTTTATGTATATTTAATATAATTGTGTTAATCTCATTATCGCGTAATTACTTGATCGTTCTTTTACATAATGACTCGAATAAACTCTTTTCATGAGTCAATCAAAATCACTCTTTAGAATAGTGCTCTATCCTTTTCGGAATTATTCTCAAAATCTCCAAAGCGTAGCGCTCCTTCTCGGAGACATTACGAATACAGAAAAATTCTGTAGGGGAAATATTAGAATCTAGAAGGTTCAAGGTATTAGGCATCGCTGTTAAAACTCACGTAGATAACAAAACCTTACGTTTAGATATCAAAAAGGGTATATGAACTCGTAGAAACTTGATTTAGAAATTTAAGATTAAGTCAACAGGGATCATAAGGGACTTAACAATAATGTCAACTACTAATTCGGACTATTTGGTTGACCATACAAATATATATTTAAAGAAAACGAAGTGTCAATAGTGTTTTTTCAAAATAATTTACCGACACCCAAGACGGGAGATAGATACCGGGTAATTAATGAGTAGTATGAATCAGCTATTGGTGGCCATAAAGGTTTTGTCAAAACTTATAACAAATTAGCACAGGATTATTATTGGAAGCATATGCAGGCAGATGTACGACAATTTGTTAATTGATGCAAAAATTGTCAGACTAAAAAATTAATAAGAGCAATAACACGATTATTATCTATGCTCATAATAGACACTTCATCTAGACCCTTTGATAATATCTCAATGGATTTTTATGTCCCTCTAGATATTACTGATGCTGGATATTTTTTTTTATATGGATGCTTTTGAAGGCTCGTTTGGAGCCTTATATCAGCATTTAACCTTTATTTCCATAGTTTAAATACAAAATTATTGAGTGTACATATGTGATAATATATATAGTTTATACAAATATTTACGTAAGCATTTTTACACTTGTTTATGTACAGAGTCGAGAAATTTAATTATATTAATACAAATGTGTGAGTTTGGAAAAACTAGAATATTATCGATGTTTTGCGGAAGTAACTTTTTATTTTTACAAATTGTTTTGATTAAGTCCAATCTTTGTTTATCGTACAACGGACATTGCCATAATACATGGTTCAAGTCCTCTTCCACTTCTAACTCACAGTGTGGACACGGAGCGGAATTCACTATATTCACTCTAGCCAATGATGCAGCTAAGTTAAAGTGGTTTGCTCTACACCCTATTTATTGATACTATAAAGTTTCTGGACCAATTACTTTTGTAATACCAGGGTTTAGATGAATTTTTATAATACAGATCGAAATATTTTTTTCCTTTGTGTCTTTGTCTAAACAGAAATTATTAGTGTTTACATATGAATCTTTTTTGAATTTTTGAAATAAATCTGTATAGGGTAGAGCAAATGTAGTGGATGCCTTTTTATTAGTAAAAGATTTGGCTAATAAGTCCACCTTCTCATTGCCAAATGTGCGAAGCGGTCCATAAAAATCTAATAATCTTTGTTGGGCTTTCTTTGACTATTGCATTATAATGTTGTTTAATTTTAAGGGTGTAGAAGTTTGTTTTAATATTAATTTTAACTGATTTAAGACTTTGTAACACACTTAATGAATCAGAAATAATAGTAAAGTCGGTATAGTTGCTTTTTTTAATGAGTTGAAGAGCTTTAAGGATTGACAAACTTTCTGCTGTAAAGATCGAGGCATTGCAAGGTAATGCTAAACCTGTATGAATATTTTGATTTGAATAAAAACAAGCTAGTCCAACCGAATTATTTTGATTTTTACTACCATCTGTATACAGAGTGTGAGTGTTATATTTGTTGACACACTCATTTAGTAAATAATTTGGATCATTACTCAATTTTAATTTGTGGCCTAATTCTATATTTATATCGATACTAGTCATGACATCTTTATAGTCGAACAGATAGATATTGAATTTTTTAAACGCTTTTATATTTAGTTTTAACATTTCTTCAATACAGTCTATAACTAATCGAGATGCTTTAGTACTTAAAGATTTAATGATTTTCGGAGCTATATTTATAATAGTATTGTGAATATTTAAGCTTGCATTAGATAATACTTTGGTCAAATAGCATTTACACAGAAATTTTGTGCGCTCGATAACTGACTGTATTTTTGCCTCTGATAGAATAACATTGGTTGGAGTTGTTATTCGGTATCCTAAGCAGATTCGAAGACAGTCTTTCTAACGCTTCTAGATGTTTTTTGTCTTTAGGAAAATAAATAAAACAACTATAATCTATAATCGAACGCACAAAACTCTTATAAAGTGAAATCAAGGTATTAGGGTGAGATCCCCATTTTACGCCCCAAAGAAATTTAATGATATTGGCTCTATTATTACATTTTTGAATTATGGAATCTATGTGTGAATAAAAAGAAAACTTATAATCGTATATGACGCTAAGAAAGCGTGCTGAAGCACTGGATGTTACTTTACGATTTAAAATATCGATTTCTGATTTACCTGGTAAAGATTGGTTTATATTTTATGTGAAGGAAAACAGTTTTTTCAGGTTTAAAAAAGAGTCCAATATCATTCAAGTTTTTATTCATAATATTTACTGCTTTAGTTACTAAAGTTTGTGATTTTTCTGCTGAGCCACAACTAAAATACGCTCCAACATCATCCGCAAATTGCGAAATATTTACGCTTTTTGAAATATTTTTTGTGATTATTTTCACATAAATGAGATATACAAGTGGACTAAGCACGCCGCCTTGTGGTACGCCTTTATAGCATAGTCGATGTTCACCTTTTAAGGAGTCTATATAAATATATCTCTCATGAGTAATAAATTTTATAAATTGTATTAACATTTCGGTGCAACCAATATCAGCTAATTTGTCTATAAGTATGTCACTTTGCACATTATCGTAAGCGTAATTGACGTCTAAAAAAACTGCAATTTGGTCATTTTTGTCTGTGAGAGCTTTTACTGTTTTTAATGTAAAATCTAAGTTATTGTCAGTACAAGAACAGCCCTTCCTAAAGCCTGATTGGTCTTGAGGTAGAATGTCATGATATTCACAAAACCACTGTAATCTATTTTTTATGAGTGATTCAAAGACTTTACAGAGACTTGATGTTAGAGAGATAGGTCTTACTCCGGCGTTATTTGGCTTTTCAATAAACAATACAAATATATACTTAATAGGTATATTTTTTAAGGTTTCATAGTCAATACCATCAAGACCAGCCGCAGATTTATTTTTTTTGTTTTCTAATACTGCATTAAACTCTGCAAAGTCAAATGGGACATCAAAAATTTGGCTATTAAATAATCTGGATCAGATTTTACTGAATCCGGGCATATTCTGTTGAGAGTGTTATTTATAATGTCTGAATTTTGTAAATTACTGCTAACGCTATCTGGTTGTGTTTTCGTCCATTTATCTTTAAAGAATTTACAATTGTTCCACACGTAAGATGGATTTGTGTGAATATTTATGGTCTCTGCAAATTTTTTGAAACGTTCTTTTTTTTGTGTTTAAACCTTTTAACTAAAAAACAATTTATTTTATTATAAGCTATACGATCTGACAAACTTTTACGGTAATTCCATTTTCTAAACGCTGCCTTACGCAGTCTTCTAAGTTTATTACACTCCTCATCCCACCACGGAACGGGATTTTTGTGTTTAGATGGATGTACAGATTTTTTTGACGGAGTACTTTCTTTTAAACAATTTACAATCACATCAGTAAAAGTTTCATATTTCTTTTCCGCCGAGGCCCTAACCAAGTCATTTTCTAAAAAAATATAAAATTTTTTATTGAGTATGTCTATGAATCTACCCCAATTAGTACGTATCGACTTTATTTTAAATGATTTTTTTTTATAGATATTTTTTTCAAGTTCAATTTGACAAAAGATAGGGTAATGGTCAGAGCCCTTGGGTTCATCGAATATGACTATATTTACTTTATGTGCTAAGTTTAAGGTAGATAAAATTAAATCTAAATTTGAGTGAGAGCAATCAGCCGGATTGATGCAAGTTAATGAATCTGAGTTATGTATAAAAAAATTATTATTGTCGATACTATTTGCTAAAAATTCTCCATTACTATCGATATCTCGGCAGTTTCAAATAATATTATGTGCGTTAAAATCCCCTGCAAAAAGCGTAGGGAAATTTGGGTCGACTAATGACATTAAAGAATCGTATATTAGTTGTGTAATAATCCCAGGAGCTCTGTAACAAACGATAATTTCTATGGCCGGTATAGTGTCGGTAAGACGAATTTTACAAAGTTCAATTGATGGATCTGGAGAGTTTACATTTATTTCTGTATACGCGATTGATTTTTTAATCAAAACCAGAATACCTCCTCCTCTTCGATTTGGACGATTTTTCTTCAGTTGTTTGAAATTAGCAGCAATTTGAGATTTAAAAAACGATTTTTTACTTTTGTCCTTAGTACTGTTTGCATTTGTATAATCGTCATTGTCACTCAACCACGCGTCAACGCACAAGAAAATATCTATGTTTTTTAGAAGCACTGGAAGTTCTTTATCGCGTTTGCGTATGCTACGAGCATTCCAAAATAGGATTCTAAGTGACTTATGATCATTTAATAAGTTATCTTCGGAGTTGTTGAGATCCATTGTTTGTTTTGAATGAAATGTTATTAGGCTTCATTATCACTAGATTCAAATTCACTTTGGGACATATCAATATTATCTTCAAAATTATTAAGAGTTAGCTTATTTTTAATTTTTGTAAGTTTTGTTTTGATAGATGAAACTTTAAGTAGAGGACGAATTTGATCAATTAAATTAATTGTTTCTTGTTTATTACTAATTTTTTTCTGAAATTCATTTATTCCATTTCTATTCCCATACGTAAATTTGTAGCATAGAATGAAATCAGCGAGACTGCACGGTGGATTTTTTTCTTTAGCAAAGATAGAAGCACAAGGTAAAAAAGCTGATTCAATTTCCGCCATTTTTTCTTCATGAGTTTTTTCCATTTTCTTTTTCGTTGGGCTCTGTATAGGTTTAATTAATCTTAAGTTACTCACATTTGTTTTTAAAGACGAGCTTACACTATTTGTTACCGATGAACTGCTGCTAGACAGCGGCCTTTTAAATTTGTTTACATCGTTAGTTTCAAGACCAATTGATAACGTTTGATTTTGTGTTTGTACGGTGTAAGACGGGGATAGCTGTAGTTCGGGATTAATATTTAAATCGTGTTCTGGAACAGTCCAGTACTCGGCTTTGTGGCCAAAATTTTTGCACTTAAAGCATTTTATTACGTCAGGGTCAACGTAAATAAAGTAGTCGATGTCATCATGTTTGAGATTTATACCATCAGGAATCTTTGGAATATCTTCTTCTTTTACAAACACTTGCCTTCTATGACTTTCCACGTGTTCGTAGTCCGGAACTCTAACATTTTCTTTCATGCGCGTGACCGCAGAGTTTCTGTTTACTTTTAAAGTATCCAGAATTTTCTCGAAATACCGGTTTGGTATCGACGGCGAGACGTTTGAGAAAATAATACGTTTATACGGTGATATTAAGGGCCGAATATATACTAACTTTTCTTTGATTTCTATAACACTATACTTGCTAGTGAAACTCTCAACGAGATCTTTGCTGCTTAAATGTATACATATGCGATTTTTTGCTTTTCTAGATGCACATAGTACATTATTTTCTCGAAATACCGGTTTGGTATCGAAGGCGAGACGTTTGAGAAAATAATACGTTTATACGGTGATATTAAGGGCCGAATATATACTAACTTTTCTTTGATTTCTATAACACTATACTTGCTAGTGAAACTCTCAACGAGATCTTTGCTGCTTAAATGTATACATATGCGATTTTTTGCTTTTCTAGATGCACATAGTACATTATTTTCTCGAAATACCGGTTTGGTATCGAAGGCGAGACGTTTGAGAAAATAATACGTTTATACGGTGATATTAAAGGCCGAATATATACTAACTTTTCTTTGATTTCTATAACACTATACTTGCTAGTGAAACTCTCAACGAGATCTTTGCTGCTTAAATGTATACATATGCGATTTTTTGCTTTTCTAGATGCACATAGTACATTATTTTCTCGAAATACCGGTTTGGTATCGAAGGCGAGACGTTTGAGAAAATAATACGTTTATACGGTGATATTAAGGGCCGAATATATACTAACTTTTCTTTGATTTCTATAACACTATACTTGCTAGTGAAACTCTCAACGAGATCTTTGCTGCTTAAATGTATACATAAGGCTGTACGATATTACCGATGGCAACTAAATACACATTGCATAACAATTGCTTGATCACGGGAGAGACACTTTTCATCATTGACTTTTTCTGCGAAGCTACAAATGTCAAAATCTTTAGTGTTAAACTGTAGAACTACTTTCGGTATGATTGCACTTTCCAGATTCAATTTAGGCTCACAAATGTTACCCATATTGGACAACATCTCCCCCTTTGCTGATTTTTAGTGTGATTTACAGCCATGTTGTACTGCTGTAATTTGCAGTTGTAAGCGTTTGTCGGGCCGAAGCCCACGCACTGTAAACACACGTATAAACTATACGCGGCACTAAGATTAGAGACTGAAAATAAACACGTCTGCTCACTGATAACGCTCGATCGCGACTGTGATGCTGGATATAAACATGTACTTACGGTCCAGGATGTATTAACAAAATTTTGCATATTAATTTCTGTAAGACGCGCAACATCTAAAGAAGTAGCACGAGTTTTGACTATAAAGGTTATATGTTATTTTGAGCCACCCGGGACTATTCTTACATATTAGGGTACAATTTCTTTTAGCAGAACGCTAGTTTAATTAAATGGGGGGATAGAGCGAATGCATCATACCTTAACAGAATATGTAAAAGCATTCACAAAAGGGTTACATAATAAATGGGACGATTGATTGCCTTTAGCCCAGAATGCATACAATACAACGGTCCACGGGATATACTCCATATGAGTTAATATTTGTAGCACACACTAGCACACCCTTAAGTTTCTCTCCTAAGGACCAACTACCATTATACGACGTGTACCTTTTAGATTTAATAGAGACGCTCAGCCAAACGCAAACCTTAGCGACTATGAAAGAACCCCAAATAGGGAAATTTGATAAGCAATACGTTAGTCCATTCGAAATTATTAAAGTCGATCGAAAGAACCATGACGTAGAAATATAAATAGAAGGGGAAACTATATTGGTGCATATTAATAAAGCAAGAGACAACCATGGCCACTTCCAAATGCGGATGATCGAAGGTCAGAATAAAATAATATATAAAAATATAATAGTAAATAAAATAAGAAAAAATACAGGTACGATAACGATGATAATATATAACCTACGGTAGATAAGGAAGAAATATGTTATTATTTTTATTTTTTTATGCGGCCCTTAGACGCAAGGGTATCCGGGAGAGCGTATAATTAAAATAAAATTTAACCTAGTATATGATAGATTTCATATTAAGTTTAATAAAATAGAAGTGTAATTGACCAATGATTTTATGAAATAAATTATTAAAATAATAAGAATTTAAGCAAAGCAATGAAATGATTAATATATCATTTAGCGAAATCTCATATAAGGAATAGACAAATGAAAAGCATAAATTTTGTGTGAATGTAATGTTAATATAAAATTTTGTATAAAAGTAAGTGTAAATTAGGCTTGAATTATTGCCTTATACTTGACTTAGTTCTGTAAGATTTATTATAAAATTTAGAATAAAAATTTTTATTTGAAGGAAATACGAACCAATGATTATTGGTCTATGTAGTAGAGAAATATTATTTAGCCAGGTGACATCTCTCTTTAGAATTTCTAATGCAAAAAAAAAAGATAGAAAATAATTTTTTACAAGTAATTATAAAACATTACATATCCTTCTGTATATAAAAGGCAATTTGTAAATGTATTTGTGCTGGAGAAAACTTGACTTTCTATAAACTAGGTCTAAACACGGATGATAGTATCTGTTTATAAGTGTCGTGGATAAACAAAAAAGACACTGAAAATAAAACGGTTGAAAAATCGTGACGAGTTGCGAATAAAATAAAAGAAAAATGCAACTAACTTCATGAAACCCCGGTTTAAGACCAGCTGGACGGTGTAATTCACGGAGACAAATGTCATTAAATACAGCACGAAATGATTAGCTATCATTATTTAATCATTTTGTTAATGCATGATATTTATTATAGGTATTGATCATCCCAATTTGATTCATTCCTAATAAACAAAAATTTCGAAGTATATTGTGGAACAAATTTGTATTATTAATACAGTGTATAATATTTTTTTGTTTTGCAATATTGAAAATATATAACGTAATAAAATAAATATTTGAATAAAAATGTTGAGACGGCCTGTACCTATACCATTATTATCAAGAACGGTACCATTAATTATTATTGTTAATGTTAATATTATATTAACATTAGTAATTATTATAAGTAAAATAAATTAGTTAGTACATTTAGGATATAGAAAAGTAGTATTAATTAAAAGTTAGTTTTTTTTATAAGAAATCATTTAATTAATTATTTAATTATTGCGGAAATGATTCGTTTTTATATTTGTTAACTAAGATGATACGGCGGGGCCAACGTAATGGTTAAGAACGCGTGTTCAGCGATGAGCAACGAATTCGCGAATATTGGAAGAGTGGGGATTCGCGAATAACGTGAGAAGGAGGACGGGAGCGAGAGAGATGGAGAGAGTTGGCTCGGGTATATATCGGCGACGCACAGCCGAGGAAGCACTGAGTTTTCTCTGACCTCTCAAGCCGTGGCTAGCCAGCGAGCAGGCCTCGCGCTCGGGATACTAGGGTGAACTCGGGCCACTTCTTGTGGTGAACACACGGTGATGTGGCGAATCCTCGCCTATCTACCGCGTGTAATCTCTCTCTTTCGCTTCCCTCTACCGTAACTCCACTCCTCTTTAATTGTACTTTTACCCTCAATAAAAAAAAACAAGTTTCACACTAATAATTATAACTCATTTTTCCCAGCCTCCACCTATTATTCGGGTGCGCCGGACATCCTTCAGTAGCCACTGGAGGGGGAAACGCGCTAACGAATTCCATAAAAGGCATAGCTCGGGGCGGCCAACGCGCTACCCGAGACTACGTCTTCAGGGTTTTACCCGAGAAAAGCGCGCTGGTGCCTTTCTCGGGGTTTTGACTGCTTGCCCAGCGGAGAGCTAACGCGCCCTCCTGCTGGTTCGAGTTGGCATACCAAAAATCAAAGTACAGTTGCACTTCTGCAGCTTCGACCTCGGCGGCTGCAGGAGCGTAACTATCAAGGGGAATCCAGGAAAAGGTTGTTTCTCGCGCACTTCTTCGGGTCTGTACGCGAACCGCGTGTAACAAAAACACAACTGGAAAACGAACTCTCCTACGTTGGAGTAGAATAACGGCTTAAGTCTGTCACAATGTATATCAGACATGATTACACTGAATTAAAATGTAATTGATAACATAGATTTTACCTTATATTTCTGTATTTCGCTAAGTGGTTTTTCTTTTTAATGAATTACAAACAGATAAAACAATAGAGTTTTTAAAATAATAATATATAATAGAATAGTATTTCATATAATCAATGGATTATTAGAACGTCGCGGTAAATACGAAGTAGGTGTAATGGTAATATACAAAAGAATATTTTTTGTTGACAATTGATCGAGAGCCATTAGCGCAGCCACGATAATGCACGGAGCTATAAGAAGCGCGAATGTATAGATCGAGCATACATCAGCACAAGCGCGTAGTATAGTGCATATGGCACAAGGCATAAAAGCCGCCGCGCTAAGCCAGGTATACAAAGGTAGCCCGAGTACAGTGATCGCGCATACGGCAGCAGAAGCAACGTGCCGATCGTTGATGCCGGGAAGGTTACTTATATATATATATTGCCAAGAATGCTGTCTAGTGCCACGCGCATAGTATAGTGCACAAAGCATAAGCGCCGCCGCGCTAAGCCAGGTATACAAAGGTAGCGCGAGTAATGCGATCGTGTTTACGGCAGCAGAAGTGACGTGCCGGCGTTGATGCCGGAAGGGTTACCTATATATATTGCCAAGAATGCTGTCCAGTACCACGTGCATAGTATAGTGCACGAAGCATAAGCGCCGCCACGCTAAGCTACATAATTTAACGTAAATAAATGGTAAACAAAGCATAAATAAACAAATTAAGTAGTAATAGGTCGAAATAATGAAAGTACTATAAATCAAATCAGATCATAAGCTTAATACAGTTAATAAGAAAACCCATATATACTTAAAGAACAATTTTAAATATTTATGCAAATATTAGATAACGTTTGAATTACTCCAAAACTATAATATATTTAAAAAAACTGTTTATGCCTATGTAATATAAAGCCACTAAAGTTAATAAAACTCAAATTTACAACATATTTGTTGCGCTATTTCAAAATATTCTCTCATTTCTCGGTCTCTCTCGTAGTCTCTCTTTATACATAATTCATTACTGCTTATTATTAATCGCACATAACAGATTTCTTTGTTAAAAATACATTATAATTAATCGTACTGTCTTTCTTGATTTACATTAATCGTTGGTTTCTTCTAAATTGACATATATACCCCGTAGTTCGTTGGTTTCTCCTATCAGCCATCGTAGGTGAATCTTGGATCATTGTTAATCCGTTAACCAGTGCTAGCTGGCGCAGTTTTGATATATTGAGCGGTAGATTCTCTCTAGGTGGTATACTTGTTATCATCTCCACTACAAGTGGAGTGCTGGAGAATTGCGCTACCTGTGGCGCAATCTGCTTTTTTGCAAAAGCTGTATATATTAGCTATTATATATATATATATATATATATATATATATATATATAACGATGCATAGCTTCAAGGTCGCATCGACCAATATTCAGTGTGGCGCAAGCCACACTCGCTGACGTAGAGTTTCGCAAACGACCGAAACTCCAGGTCAACGGCTCAAAGACGCGGCTTGATAGCAGCAGATTCGCATCAGCTGTTTCTGCCTATTTAAAGAGTCCGGGCCCAGACACGAGAGAGAGAGAAAGAGAGAGAGAGAGAGAGAGAGAGAGAGAGAGAGAGAGAGAGAGGAATTAACCAGAGAACCAGGACGACGTCACTATGTCCAAATCGCGCCGCGTCACACATCTCTCTCACCTCTCGAAGTAATAACGAAGGATAAACTACCATGTTATCTTAAACCCGCGTACTTATTTCAAACACCCTCCTGTATACTCATCTCGCATCTCTTCGGATTAGCGAAGCAGCGATATGACTACCGACATATCACGAATTATAAATTCGTAACAAAATATATACATACATACTACACCTGCTGCATATTATACATAAACATAGCATAAAAAAGAAATATACATAGATAATCATTTAAAGAAATCAACGCCTAACTAAACATAGCAAAAAAGAAAAAAGGTACAAATTACACGTACACCTACACTCATTTTAACAATCATCCAATACCAATAGTACAGACAATAAGAAAAACATAAATTCCCCTGTAATGTCATAAGACTAAAACATAAAGAGACGTATCTATTTTAAACAATTTTTCCCAACAATTACAAAATCCACAGAAGTATCGAGTACTTCATACAAAAAATATTCTGCAAATTTCTTTATTTTAGGACAACACTAAAATAAAAAATAATATTGTTAAATCACATAAGAATATATGACATGAATAATCAAAATATATTACAACAATTTCCTTCGTTCAAAAAGCAAGTACACAGAAATTACAAAATACAACCTAACTTTATAATAAAGACACGACTATCTTAACCTTTCTTGCACTGAAAGTCACTCTTGTACACACTGGACACAAGACACATATGCCAAAGCACCTCGCTGCACCAGATATTTGATACTATTTGACTACGCTGTTGAAAAATCTTGAATCCGGAGGTTCTCGAAAATATTCTGAGCTTGGAAATCAACATATCGGAGCAACGGAACTAATCAAGAGTACAAAAACAGCAGTAAAGTAGCTTTAAGAGTACCCTTGAGCAGCTCAATAACATTGCAAATCCTGCTGAATCGAAAATTGAATTAATAATCACATTTAATTTAATACAAAATCACCCAATAAACCTCACAAAACCATACTTTACTAATATACTTTTACTAATAATCAGCAAAACCTACACAACTTATGAAACTAACTACAAGCTCGCATCTAATTCTACTACATTGTCACACAAACGATAAATAAATCTTATAAATACATATTCAACTCTGGAGCTGAAATCAACTACTAAGTTTAATTAATACTCATCTTATCAGAATACTGCATATTAACTTGACTTCTTCCTCAGAACTCCAATATCCAGAAATAACAGCAATTCCGCTCCGCAACAAAGTTAGCCTCTTCGGAAGTGGCAAAAGCCAATATTCGAAACTTGGGAGATAGAAGGGATATGAACCAAAAATCATCATTAAGGAGACGTCGGATGCCGACAGTAGATTCCTACTATCCTACACACGTATTTCGTTATTTATTTACAAAGTTAATTGTTTAATGACAAAATAATAGCTGTCCCCAATTTGTTTTACAGTAACCTAATTATATGTCCAAGCTGGTTTCATATGATTGTTTTGTTTTCGAGAAAACTTTGACAAACTTAGTATGTAAAGGTTAATCTCCACGTAGTTGGCCCTTTTAGTGTGTCAAAGTTTTCTCGAAAACAAAACAATCATATGAATCCAGCTTGGACATATATGTAGATTACTATAAAACGAAGCGGGGACAACTATTATTTAAAGAAAAATATGATTTCTCTTAAAATTATGAATGAAAACTCAATTAGACAAGGACAGAGATATCCGGCGTCCCCTTAACTGAAATACTGATATCCACCAACATAAAACTTTCCAAGATACTTTTACTTTTTGCTTGCTTAGCAAAACAAAAACTCAAGCTAACCTCAAATTTTAAATCACACTAAATGGATCTATTTGTTTTCTTCAATCAAAGGAAAAGAAATCCACATACCCCGTATTTCAAATTCACACACAGGTTATGGAAACATTATTTATCGTTACTCACCTTTTAATTTACTCCTAAATACACAGCGAACGTGTATAGACCCACGTATACAGCTCGCATAACAAACGGGACAACGGTCACTCGGACCATTTACAATGACGTACGAAGAAGCGTGTCAGCTGTATACGCCAGCATACACATAGAAGTATATATATATTTGTGAAATATGTATCGGAATCAAGGCGCGAATTTGAATCAACGGGTACTTGCAGAAAGATCTGGAAAAATAGTTATCAACTCGGTTACTAAACCTTCATAGATCAAAAAGGGAAAAATCAATCAAAAATTGAATTACCTGAAACATATTATATGAAATAACCATATTATATCATATAATCAAAACGCAACGCAAAGCAACGTAACCATGCAGTCCCTTCTGTTATGATTTATGCCGAGACAGATCGGCAAGCCACAGTATTAGTGGGTTATGCCCCATTAGACTTCCTTTGCCCTCGCGATATCCTCGTGCTCGATACGCCATTTTGCTTTTTGATATTTTGACTTTTGATTTATAATCAGCGACCTCGAAAATTCCTGTATACCAACTTTTATCAATTTTTATTGAAATATCCATAAAGTTAAGTCAACACTATAGTTACTGACTCCGTCATATTGTCGTTTGAAATTCTGACCTTCGTGTCATGTATCGTAATCAGCGGCCCCGAAAACCCCTGTATTCCAAATTTTACCAATTTATATCGAAAATTTGATACAATTAAGTAAACTTTTGACGATGATGGTATGTTATACTACCCCTTTAAGTAATTTTGACATTGAAAATGAAAAAACAATATATTTTATTCGCACTATTCGCAGTTGAAGCCTTACATGTATATTAAAATCATATCAACAAAAGTGACGAACCATATTGACATTACAATCGTATTAAGATTTTAAGAAATATTTATATGCGATTCGTATTACTGAATTTTTGTATACAATCTCTGTGACGTGTATTTCACGTCCCAATAATATTAAATACGGGCAGTCAATCGCGACCCAGTCGCCCGTCACCAGAGCCGAGCATTTCTCACATTTAATTTGTATTGTTATTAATGGGGGGATTGTTATTATTTGTTGAGGGAATGAGGATAAGGAGTCGCGACCGAGGAAGGCCGCAGACCGGCACACACACGCACACACCCATACCGGCGGCACCAGCTGATCGCCGCAGCGACGACTGCTCGGAGCGAGCAACGGCGACGAGTCTACACACACAGGCACAGCACCAACATCACTGCACACTGTACGCGCGACTCTCTCTCTCTCGTTTGCTCTTTCTTCCTCGCCTCTCGAGGATGATGAGCCGCTGCCCGCGCACACACATACACACACGCGCGCGCGGCCGCCCTCTCTCCCGATGCACGCCGACGCGGGAGGAGAGAGGATTCACAGCGGCAGCGGCGGCTTCCTCGAGGCACACCATCTCGGCTGTAGCCACGAGAGAGAGAGAGAGAGAGAGAGAGAGAGAGAGAGAGAGAGATACCGACTCGGCTGTATGCAGAGGGGAGAGCTAGCAGCCGCCGCGCCGCGAGCCGCATGAAGCTGCCGGCCTCTCCTAGCGTAGGCCGACGCGCGCACGTCGCCGCTGCCAACTGTGTTGGTCCGGCAGCGATAAAACCGAAAGCGCCCGATATAGATATACACGCCGGGTTGCCCGCACGTGTATATCTAGCAATTCATAATTGCCCGCGCTGCGTAAACAGGGCGGTATTCGCGAAGCGAGCCAATGAGGAGTAGCGACTCAAATCACCGCTGACTTGGCCTTGATTTTTGCATCTAGGGAAAATCAAGGCCAATCACCGTAAAGGAAAGGGCGGAAGCAACAAGAGTTTGAGCTGAAGTTGCGCGAGAAGAAAAGCCAAAATTTTGGAAGAGATTTCCGCCCTCTCCGATTTTGGGCATTGACTGCCCAGCCTTCAAGTTAGATAGTCGTGAGAAATTGTGCCTGCCGTTCGAGAATTGAGACCGCGTGGAGAGACCTTTGGCGTAGATATAATCCCGGAGAGCGATAGATTGGGAAAATTTAACCGGCGACCTGTGACCTGCGAGGACGAACATCGCGGACGCGCCCGACTAACCACGGTGAGTGGACTGTAATTGCCGAGCTTCCCTCGGCACTTGCAAGTGAATTATATAATTGTAGTACATCGCCGCCATGTGCTCGGGGTTCATAGGGAAATAAAGCCGTGGTGGTGTGACACCGGTATATAAGATCAGTGCGGGTCGGACCGGTAGTAAATTTAAGTATTAGTGTGGGGAAATTCACGCGACTCGGGAAGTCGGGAGACGTGGTGAGAGTGGTCGTCGCGAGGGACGCGTGATAAGGCTAGCGTAGCCATTTTTGTGTATAGCGATAAATTAGATATAAGCGAAATTGTAACTTGCGACCGGTAGTATTACCCGACGATGAGAAATAAAGTTGAATATATTTAAAGTGAAATTTGTGGGTAATTATTATAAATTTATGAATTCTTGATTTTTCCTCTTCACGGAACTTCCTCTGGGAAAGGGCTCGTGCCGAGTTAGCCGCGCTTTACCTGGCGCCCATTAATTGAGAAAATTTGGTAAAGTGTCGAGACAATAATAAGCCATAGTAACCCCTCACATTACAAATGTAGTGGTTTCTGATTTCAAATCACGAAACCCATGTTACATCTCTTTTGAAGGTGTTGATACCCACTTTCTTCGGTTGTAAAGCGGCTCGGAGAACTCTTATGGCTTAAAACCGTCTCTGCGTAGATACGCTTTTTGATCTGTTTTCTCGGAGATTTTAAGAACCAATTTTAACCGTATCTACCGTTTCCCATACAAACACTTGAAAACCATTCATTTTTCTGTTATTATATTGAATAGAGCAGGTTCGTTTTTGAGTAAAAAGTGATGAACAATTTTTGAAATTATAGCGCACGTGAAAAGGGACTGATCTAAACGCGTTTTTGTCGGCTGAGTCCTCAGAAGGCTCCGTACCTCGCAGCGACACGCTGCAGGAAGAGGAAGCTCCCCACTCTTTGCCCCTTCCCCGCATGCCGCCGTTCTCGGATTCACAACCGCTCGAGACTTCGCAGAGAAAGCATCTATCTTCTCCTGCTCTCTAGCCGATATCCAGAGAATACTTTTTGTGCAGATAATCTTGTTTAT
Organism: Gastracanthus pulcherrimus; assembly: GCA_949152435.1. Lineage (NCBI taxonomy): Eukaryota > Metazoa > Arthropoda > Insecta > Hymenoptera > Pteromalidae > Gastracanthus > Gastracanthus pulcherrimus. The sequence goes on from OX424575.1 coordinate 89,379,766, forward strand.
TACTTAATCAGTTCTTTCATAGTGATCATTTGTCAAAGTAATTCAGTGTCCTAATTAGAATTTAATCTAATTCAAAGCTATATTAATGACTACTTCCTGATCTGCCACTTCCATCCTGCTTAGTTTGTTAGGTTACGGGCCCCAGCACTCGAAGGACGGGAGTCTACAAGAGTCTGCAAATAAAGAGTGAGTAACAGAGCTTGACAAAAGATTGGCTATTGAGAGCATAAGGGGGAATCGCGAGTGTCATAAGGTGTCGTGCGCGGTGAATTTTTTTTCCTTTTAAGAGACATCAGAGAAGCCTTAAATAAGAGAATAAATATAGGTTCGGGTGTGTTGGATAACCGACGTTAATATTTTTTTAATCCTTTAAGAAACAATAAAATTATTCAAAGAATCCACGCCTGGCAAATAACTTGAAAATTTAATTTTCATTCCCAGGAATTTTTCGAGTGGATAACAGAAAGTTATAATCAAAGAAAATTTGTTTGCATATATAATCCAAATTCCGAGAATTCCTGGAAGGGCATAGAGCGCAGGTTCTAACCGGTGCTGGCGAGAATTTGCTGTCACGTATGGCAGCCATGCTTTCTTTTTTCTCTCGCTGCAGACCAGCATAGAGAGAGAGCGAGAGAGAGAGAGAGAGAGAGATAGAGATATTCTTTTTATTTATCACTTATGACAAAAATTTACAGCTGCATATACATTTGGTTCAAATTTGTTATCACATTATCAGTCATTACAGTTAAAAAGTTTGGATCCCTATCACAGGTCGTCAATTTATTGTCTAACATATTGTAATGTAGTCAGTACTATCACATACAGTTTCGTCAACTTAATAATATATAAATAAATAGATAGCAGTAATATATACACATACACATTTATATTGCACATATATCTATCGCGTCGGGAAATAAAACGCCTTACATTCTTATTTCGTTCATACATTCATTCACGCTTATAGTTACACTCACACTTCACACTTAACACTTAAAATAAATTAAAGACTACACAAGAATAAATAATACGCTTAGAATAAATTAAGACTACACAAAAATTTAACGAAAAACAATGACAAGGTTTTAGTTATGGACTTATGGAGTTTTGTCGCCGTGTAATTCTTTAAGGTGCCTACCTAACGCCGTTTTAAACTTACATAGTAATTTCAGACACCTTACACTGCAGGGGAACAAGTTCCAGAGGCGTGCACCTTGGGCCCTACAAGAATATAGGCCCTTATCCGTGCGCGACCCCGGAATTGAAAGCTCTTTCACGGCCCCCCTCCCCCTTCTTGAAGTCCTTGCCTGATTTTATTCGAGAGAACAACCGCTTTATAAAGCAGCAACCCCATAAAATACTCTCTCCTCGCCTTGATATCTAACCAGCCCAGGCTCTTCCTGTAAGGGGTGATATGCTCATCCCACGTAAAACCACATATATATCTCACATATGAATTTTGTAAACTTTACAGTCGTGTCTGAAGCTCGCCTGACACATCAAGATAAACTACTGCTCAGTAATCTAGGTGATGTAATACCAATGCACATGCCAACTGCTTGACTCAGTAGTGCATGAACGAAAGAATTTCAGGCTATAAAGAGTCCTGTTTACCTTCTTGCTAACCGCATCTATTTGCGGCTTCCACGTAAGTCTTCCGTCCATTACCACACCGAGGTTAGTGACTGTGTCAACAAAGGGTACGAATACGCCGTCCTGCACCTCAATGCCCTGCAAGTGAAGGCTTTGGATCTGCTTCATGTTGTGATCAGAACCAAAGATGATCGCCTGTGTCTTGCTGACATTGAGTCGCAGATTAGCGGCCGAGGCCCATTTCGAGAGAGAGATAGATAGATATACTGTTTATTCATCAAAGACGAAATTCTTACAATTGCATGTACATGTATAGTTATAATAATTAAAATATCAGTCAGTATTATATATTTGTTATCTTACATTTAACATTCACTTATTGCACTTCTTATGTATTAAATAACATTATTCGCTGTAACAGTTCGTCAGTTTATAAAATCTAAATATAATAAACTAGTCATAGTCAGATGGCACATCACAGAACACGCTTCGTCAAAATACATAGAATAAAATAAATAAAATAGAGATTACATAATAGGATAAAAATAAAAAGGAATACATACACACACTTTACTAAATTTTTACGTATAACTATCACGTCGAAAATTTAAAAACACACTCATTTATATGACACTTTTACAATTCACGCTAATAAATACATTCACACTTAACACTTAACATATTTAATAAATAAATAAATTAATAATAACTAAGTCAAATAAATAAATAAGCTAGATAAATAATTAAATAAGCTAGATAAATAATTAAATTAATAATAACTAAGTCAAATAAATAAATAAGCTAGATAAATAATTAAATAAGCTAGATAAATAATTAAATTAATAATAACTAAGTCAAATAAATAAATAAGCTAGATAAATAATTAAATAAGCTAGATAAATAATTAAATTAATAATAACTAAGTCAAATAAATAAATAAGCTAGATAAATAATTAAATTAAATAAATAAGCTAGATAAATAATTAAATTAAATAAATAAGCTAGATAAATAATTAAATTAAATAAATAAGCTAGATAAATAATTAAATTAAATAAATAAGCTAGATAAATAATTAAATTAAATAAATAAGCTAGATAAATAATTAAATTAAATAAATAAGCTAGATAAATAATTAAATTAAATAAATAAGCTAGATAAATAATTAAATTAAATAAATAAGCTAGATAAATAATTAAATTAAATAAATAAATTTAAATAAATAAATAAATTAAATAAATAAATTTAAATAAATAAATAAATTTAAATAAATAAATAAATTTAAATAAATAAATAAATTTAAATAAATAAATAAATTTAAATAAATAAATAAATTTAAATAAATAAATAAATTTAAATAAATAAATAAATTTATAAATATAAATAAATAAATTTAAATAAATAAATAAATTTAAATAAATAAATAAATTTAAATAAATAAATAAATTTAAATAAATAAATAAATTAAATAAATAAATAATTTAAATAAATAAATAAATTTAAATAAATAAATAATTTAAATAAATAAATAAATTTAAATAAATAAATAAATTTAAATAAATAAATAAATTAAATAAATAAATAATTTAAATAAATAAATAACCCAAATAAATATCCGAGTCAGATTGGGAATACACAGAGATGAACAAAATAATGTATAAACCGATTCTTGAAAAGTTCACCTCTATGTATTCCCGTCACCATGTAATTGTTTAAGGTGCCTGCTAAACGCCGTTTTAAATTTACAAAAAGATGGCAGGCACCTCACACTGCTTGGGAGCGAATTCCAGAGGTGCGCACCTTGAACTCTAAACGAGAATACGTCCTTATCGGTGCGCGACCCCGGAACCGAGAGCTCTTTCGTACCACCCCTACTTGAAGTCCTGGCCTGGTTTTTTTCAGAGAGGGCAGTAAGATATGGTGGCTGCCGCATGACAACCGCTTTGTAAAGCAGCAGCCCCATAAAATACTCCCTCCTCACCTTCAGATCTAACCAGTCCAGTTTTTCCCTGTAGGCGGTGATATGCTCATCACGCCTAACACCACATATGTATCTTACACATGAATTCTGTAAACGTTGTAGTCGTGTCTGAAGCTCCCCTGACACGTCAAGAAGAACCACTGAGCAATAGTCTAAGTGAGGTAATACCAGTGCACATGCCAGCTGCTTCCTGAGTATCTCTGTGGCGCTTGAACGGAATAATTTTAAGCTATACAGAGCTCTATTTACTTTCCTACTGACCGAGAGAGAGAGAGAGAGAGGGGGGGGGGGTGAATCACGGTATAGTACATTGCAGCGTAATGAAGTGCTGCGCGTGTGTGTGTGCGAATCTCTCTCTCTCTCTCTCTCTCTCTCTCTCTCTCTCTCTCTCTCTCTCTCTCTCTCTCTCTCTCTCTCTCTCTCTCTCTGACAAACGGGACGCTGTGCATTAGAGTCATAAGACATCGAGTGGTTCATGGAAAACACAGCAGCTCGCAATGCACGTCAAGATCACGAACTATAACCTAAAATTTAAAAATTAAATATATGGATCTGTATGAGTGAATTGTGTTTATGTATGCGATCGCCCCACCCATATAGTAACGATAAAATCGTGGTACGGCTAATCGGGTTGGGAGTACATGAACACGAGTCATAAATACAAAAATGATCCGAGCGTTAATTGTTCGTACAAATTAATGTTCATATGTGTGACACCAGAGTACAGAATAATGTTTGGCAGGTTTCATCGCCTAATTCAGAGAATATGGACAAAGACCTAGAAAATAAGACCTTTTCAGAGTTAACTCCATCCGACATCGAGAAGATAACTCACAAAGAGACCGAAGTTCCGGCTACAACCAATGAAAGAAAATTCGGAACAGACATCGGCCAACAGGCCAGAGATAGAAACAAGTCAAGGTAAAGAAAAACATCTAAAAATAAATTTACACACACATTTTTTTCTTTCCTAATGAATAAATAGAGAACAGAAAACAGAATATGGATTCATGAGTATGTGTTTATACCCTGTATGTGACGATAGTATGTAAGCCAACTAAAGTCCAAACATTTATAAATAATTCGATTTTTCAGAGCCTATAGAGCCTACACCTCAGGAGGGTCAGGAAGAACCAATCCTGACAGACTTAATCAATGTGATGAAAGGACAAAGGGAGGCGTTTAGATCTATGTGCAACAACATGGACAAGTTGGTTGACATGATTCGAAATGTCCAGGACCAACATGAAGAGACGATGAGAGTCACCCAGACCTGCTTGGTAGAGATCCGGATGCTTTAAGATACAATTAATGAGGTACCAGAAATCATAAGAACTCCTCCCCTAATTAACTCTACCGCCTTAGAAAATACACAAATACATACACAGATGCAGACAGTCACATACATAGAACAAAAATACAGTAAGAGAAAGTAATTCAGAGAACAATCTTAATAAACAATCATTTACCGATATAGCAAAACAAGTACCCTCTGAAAGAGTATAATGCGTGGTTTTGCTACTACTGCAATGTAGTAGTAGGACACAAGGGAGATGAATGTCCAAATGCTGTTCAGAGGTATGAAAATAAAAATTCTAACGTTACAAATTCAACACAAACACACACCACAAATAACAAAGACATAAGTGGAGATAGGGGAAGAAGCAAAACAAGAAACAAAAGAACCTCATTTCAGATAATTAATTACAAATCCTACAACAAACCAGGACAGAGCACTGGTAATAGAGTCAAGGTTAAACTTGCAGGTAACCAAAATTGCACAAATTTAATTAAAGAAAATGTTAGTTTTATATCAGATTTGGGAACCACCGATCATATAATTAAGAAAGGGTTTATTTTAAGAGATATTACTAAAAGCAAAACTGAAGAGATTAGGAATGCGAACAAAAATTAAAGCGCTAATATTAAGATAGATGGTAAGAGGAACCTTTATTTAAAATCAATTACAAAAAATGAAAATATTTTCTTATCAACCGTAATATCAGTACCGAATATTTCTGATAACCTTCTATCGCTAAGAAAGTTTGCGGAAGCAGGTTATGGAATTTATCTAGATAATACCAAATTAAAAATATTTGATAAAGAGATCGGAGATGAATACATTTCAGGGGAGTACTTAATACCAAAACGGGTAGTAAATTTTAATGTTTCAAATACTAATAGTACAGAGAATACTTATGATAATTATACAATCAGAGCACATTTTGTTACCTTAGAAGATTTCCTGTCATAATCTCAGACAGAGTTACCTTTAATAGAGACGATAATCCAGAGATCGTCTGAGATTGGGAGGGAGATAGAACAGGAGAACTTACAAGAAAAGAGCAGTACATATTTAGGTATAGGTGCAGAGGAACTGAGGAGAAAGATAATAGATTTAAACAAAGAAATACCAGAGTCGGAAATGGAAAAGCTAAACAGCGTTCAGAGAAAAACCACAGAGAAAAACCACAGAGAAATCCACATATAAACCCACTGAAGGGATGTTGTGGCATATGAGAGTAGGTCAGACGTCACTTGACTACATGACGCAGATGCAAAAGTATGAATAAAAATAGAAAAATGTAAAACTTTACAGAGAAATCATGTATCCTATCAGAAATGGAAAATTTACCGTTCAAAAATAACCGAGGTAGATCAAATCCTCACACTATACATCTTGATAGAATGGAAAATTTTCACCAGCTTTTTTTCCGGGCGAAAACCGTTTCATTATCGTATTTGTAGACGAATATACTAGGTATGTACACTACATACTCCAGTAAAACAAAAAAATTCAGAAGAAAATAGGAGCACTGATGATTGATTCAGGATTGCCAGCAACTGTGTGGGAATCAGCAACCGAGGCAGGTATACACACATAAAATCGAACTCCACACAAGGGAAATGATTACAAAATACCTTTATGCATGCTAAATCCGAACAAGAACTACCATGTGGAGGAATTGAGAAAATTCGAATAAGTGTCACATGTGAAGATACCAATTCCAGAGAACAAATTTTCAGAGAGAGCAGTAAAGCTATCTTGGTGGGATACACATCAACTGGATACTTGCTATGGTATCCACAGACACTGAAGTTATTGAATTCTAGACGTGAAGTGCAATGAAAATCTAGTGTTCAAGGACACTATAGATAAACTAGAGACAATCGAATTAAAATTCAGAGAAAGCAGAGAAAATAAGAATACACAGCAAACAGAGAAAGAGAAATCAAATAATACAGAGACAACACGAAATGAAAAGGAAGAGACCTCAAAATTCAAAGGAGACAGACCACCGAAAAGAGAAACTGCACAAGAAGATCCAACAGAAGTCACAAAGAGAAATATCCTAAAGAGAAATGCAAAAGAAAATCCAAAAATAGATCCAAATTTTATATACACAGCTCAACGTGCTATCATAGAGGAAACCGACGACGAGGTCAAAGATGAATTTATCTACGCACATATGACACAACTAAACAGAGACCCAATAAATTTTCAAGAAGCGGTGAACTCGTCTGACGGAGACGAATGGAAAGAGGCTATAGAAGAGTTGAAATTTATGACAGAAATCGAAGTTTGGGAAATTGCAGACAGACCGAAAGTCGCTTTAGAGAACAAGAGACCGAACATCATAGATTCCAGGTGGATATTCAAGAAGAAAAGAGATGATAATGGTCAAGAAAAATGCAAGGCCAGACTTGTTATCAGAGGCTTCAAAGACAAGCACAAATAGGAACTAAGGGAAACATACGCTCCAGTATCTGTCCGCTTGTAATAAGTGCTGCACTGGCAGTAATTAACAAGTATGATGTAGACGCTGTTCAACTCGACGTGGAAACTGAAAGAAAAAAGAAAGCACGCAGATTGAAGAAAACTTTATACAGACTAAAAGCTAGTCCTATGAAATGGAACTTGAAGTTTACAGAAGTCATAAAGCTTGGCCTAGAAAGAGACATCAACTAACCATGTCTTTTTACCTGGAGAAAAGAAGGAATAATAGTACTGCTAGTGTTGGATATAGATGACATCATACTAGCAAGCAACGATTTAGAGAAAACTATATTTAGAAATGATAATGCAGAGAGACAGACAAAACCGAGTGATGACGCTAAATCAAGTAGCGAATATTGTAAAGATTCCATTTTAATGAAAGTAAGGCACAGTGTACACTCATGGTGACACGATAAGTAGGAAACAATGAAATAAAAGATGCAGAGAAATTTGAAGAAAGAGAAATACCATGCAGTGTACCATACAGAGAAGCAACAGGTAGATAGCTTTATTTGTCAGGAGTGACAAGACCTGACATAATGTACGCTGTAAACTACACGTCACGAAAACAACAGTCACCAACAGAGAACGATTGGAAAGATGTGAAGAGAATATTCAGATACTTGAGAGGAACTACACAGATTGGTATGATATTCAGAGATCAAGTAGACAAGCTGGAAGCTTTCACTGACTCGGGGTTCCAGAAAGGGCCCCCTGGTAATAGCTAGTACGTCATCAGCGTATCCAACCACTTTACATCCTATTCCGGTGATCCGAGTTATAAGCTCGTCAACGACTATGCACCAGAGGAGGGGAGAAAGTACACCCCCCGTGGACATCCGTCACTGACCGAGCCCATAATAGTTTTGCCACCTTTGCTAATCGTAATGTATCTGTTCTTCAGCATGAAGCAAATCCAGTCGATTAGTAGTGCCGGAACTCCTCTTTTCCGAAGAGCTTCCCTGATAATCTCTGTCTTGATATTATTGAAAGCTCCTTCGACGTCCGTAAAGATGCCTATAGCAAATCATTTGGCTTCAAGTTGTCTTTCAATCCAAGTGACGACTTCGTTTAGAGCTGATTCTGTAGATCTTCCAGCACGATAGGCATGCTATCCATTGTGAAGAGGCTTTAAAGATAGCATCGTTTTACGTATAAATCTATCAACTAATCTTTCTGTTAGTTTCAGGAGGACAGAAGTGAGACTGATAGGCCTGAAGTCCTTAGGCGATGCGTAGCCATTTTTGCCTGCCTTGGGTATGAAAACTACTCTGGTTCCCCGCCAAGCGGATGGGATGTGTCTCAGGGCGAGACGAGCCTTGACAAGTCCCACTAATGGCCCAATAATGGGTTCGCCTGTCCTTTGTAAAAGGACTGGCAATATCCCATGAGGGCCCGGGGACTTGTAGGAGTTGAAGGATCCAATGGCCCACCTAACCCTGGCTGGAGTGACGACTTCAGAGGTCAGGCGACTGTCGGTTCCCGAAGGTGACCCGACCGCCCCCTTGGCGAAAATAATCATCTGATTAATCATATGATTTATCAAGTAATTAATCGAATAACTTATCGAGTGATTTATCACGTGACGATTTGGCGCGACTTATCACTCGATAAATCACTTGATTAATCACTCGATAAATCACTTGATTAATCACTCGATAAATCACTTGATTAATCACTCAATAAATCACTTGATTAATCACTCGATAAATCACTTGATTAATCACTCGATAAATCACTTGATTAATCACTCGATAAATCACTTGATAAATCACTCGAACAAAGTAATAAAAAAAATATAGAACTTATTATTTCCAAATTACAAAAATTCAAATTTAAGGGTGCCGTCCCACGGATTGCGAGAAATTTTCACGCAACCATTTACTTCTGATAGAAGGAGAGGCAGCTGCGTTGCGGACCTCTCTATTGCACTCATTGGAGTAAATGGTTGCGTGAAAATGTCTCGCAATCCATGGGACTCGACCCAATTTCTTTCCGCAACGCATGGGGCGGCACCCTTAATATTCAATATTCATAATACATTTTAAATAATAATTCAAAGAAAATAAAAAGAACAATAATCAGAAATAAATAAGAAACAAGAAATATTATTTTATTTTTATAATCAACATAAATTTATTTGTTACACAACTATTTTTATACGACTGATCTTGAAAATTATTGGTTGTCGTAGAAATGTACAGAACTTATAAGACGTATTTTTGTTATGTAATTGTATTACGTATCAAAATTACATACTATCTATGTATGAAAAATACGTATCTCGTTACGTAACAAATTCATAAAAAATATAATTTTTTTATTATAAATCTTGAAATCTGCTTTGATTGAATTCTAGAGATCATTAAGGGAAGTACCTTGCGGGTAATAACACCAAAAGTTGGCTATATCGCTATATTATCTGTAATTTAGCATTAAAAAGTTTAAACCATTAGAAGTTAAATAGTAGATACTATAGCAATTTAACCTACTATGTTATTATCCGCATGGTACATCCCTTAATGACCACTAGAATTCAATCAGTGCAGATTTCAAAGTGTATGAATAACAAAAAATTAGTAAATTATTAAATACGTGATGAAATAACGTGATAAAAATACATATTAAAACATTCGAATTTGTTACGTATCAGAAATACGTATTTACTTTCAACAAGGTTGTTACAAAACATTTTTTCATGACTGATTTTTAAAATTTGTGATTGTTGTAGAAATGTGTAGAACGTTCAAAATACTTATTTCATCAAATTTCTTTAACTTTTTTTTGATGATGTAATTTCTTAATATAAAGTACGAAGAGCATTTTTGAAACTTTTATTCATTCACTGATTATGTTTTTGAAGTCTTCGGTTAGCTTTCTCAATAGCTTTGTTTCTGTGGTCACGTATTTCAGCAGACAAGCAGACATATTTTTCTTGTAAACGATCATGATACAGCCCTAAAATATACAACACAATTTCATAGTTTCTTAATAGTATATTTCGATACGGTTTAAAAATTAAAAAGATTAGGTATTATCGCTCTATTGTTACTTACGTAAAAAGTGATTCAGCTTTTTTGGAGTTACAATTTTAACTGGGCTACGCCCTGGAATATGATTTTTGACTTTTTCCAAATACAGACATCTATTAGCTAACATTCTTTTAGTCCATATTTTTCTTGCAATGTCTCTCAAAAACAAATCGTGTTTTTTAGATTGTGTGATTCTCCAGGTTAATGATCCTATTCTTTTACCTTGACCTATGTATACCTAAAAACATATAATATTGAAATAAAAATTGTTATTTTTATTTAAATATTTTTAAAAATCTTTTGTGATAAATACCCCATTGTTGTTTTCACTATAGAGTGGTGGTTCCTGGTCTGGATCATTTTCTTCAACTTCTAAAATATTTGATGCCTATTACTCAAATGAATATATAATATAAACATTTATTAAAGTATTTAAAAATACCATTTACTGCTGGCACAGCAACTCACTTTTGTAAATACTTGTAAAGTTTGTGTTTAAACACCTTTACATAACCCCACTCAGGATCATTCTGCAACTCAACTAAGTCGATATCTTCATCGTCACTATAGTCATCTAAAAATGTATAAACAATTTATTTTGTATATATTGTAGAATTAATATAGAATTAATGTAGAATTAATATTGCAGAGAATTACTCATATATATATATATATATATATATGAGTAATTCTCTGAAATCGAACACAAAAAAAAATTGGAAATATATATATATATATATATATATATATATATATATATATATATATATGAGTAATTCTCTGAAATCGAACACAAAAAAAAATTTCTTTAACCAATTTTATCATGTTTATAGGGTACTTTCCAGCGTCTGAATTGTTTTTAGATTTTTTTTACCAAATGTATATTATAGTAAAAATCAATGTAATCATTTCAGCATAAAAATATATATTTATTTGAAATTTTTTAAGAAAATCATTGTTAAAAATTTTTTACCTGATGATTCGTTCAATGGGTGAGGTTGGTTGCCATCATTTCCATTACGTTCACCATTTATATTATTATCATTTTCATGATTTCCATCAACTTTCGGAATGGCGTTTGCACCATGATTATCATTATTGCCATTATTAGCTCTATTATTTTCATTGTCTTCTCCAGGAATGACATTTTCACCAATGGCATTATCAAGAGTTCTTCCAGTACTGTTATTATTTTCACCATGGTCACTTCTACTACCGTCAACGATGTTACCAAGAGCTTCTTTAGGAGCAGAATTTTGACCATCTGAATGTTCTCCAATACTTATATCAGATTCATCGCTATGATTAGCACGTGCATGTTGCTCAGTTCCACATGATAGTTGACGAGTAGCTTTTCTATCATCTTTATGGACAACATTTGGACGATCTGAATATTTACTAATACTTAAATCAAATTCATTGCTATGATTACCACTTGCATGTTCTTTAGTTCCGGATGATACTTCACTAGTAGCATGTCCATCGACAACTTTTGCTCTATTAAATTCGTCGGTAAGACATGGTCTTCGTTTTTTTAAAAGTGATTTAGAAGGCATAATGTTTTCATCTGAACTAGATTCTGGAGATTTATCAGAATTTTTAGGTGACACAGCAATATTTGATGTTTGACTACTACACAATTGGTCACTTTTTAACTTATCAAGTACAATACTTAACTTAATTTTATCACAATTATAGATAAGATTATCCTTCTGTACAGGATTACAGTGTTCTGAGTCACTTTGATTTAGTTTTTGTCGATTGCTTAGAAAATTTCTTATATTAAACTTTGATAATGTTCTCTCACGATTCATTTGCATCACAGTTTTAGAAACAGATTTACAAGCTTTCTAAAATATTAAGAAAAATACATAAATTTACTATGACACTGAAAATTATATATGTGGCTTACAGGCTAAATGACGTCTTGTTTTGACGGGTACAAGTTTGCATAAAGAATGGTCTAAGTCATTAGGCAATGCATTTTTTCGGATCAAGGGAGTATACTTTTAAAAATTGTATCATTTTTTATATGAAAAAGGAATGTTTAAATAGGTATGACTTGGGTCATTGTGCCTGTAAGCCACATATGTATATATATATATATATATATATATATATATATATATATATATATGTGTGTGTGTGTATATATATATATTTTTGTTCATTACAATATCTTACTCATTTTTAGTTTTGAGACAAAGATTCATCGTTGTCCTCAGAATCTGTAAGGTCTTTGGTATTTTTAAACATGATTCTGACACCTGATTCATTGTGTCTCTTTAAGATCTTGTCTTCAGTTTCTAAATAATAATAAAATGTTATTTCTAATGCCTAGTAAATCTTTCATTATAAATATATTTATGTATATTTTATGTATATTTATATAAATTACCACCTAATCCAAAAATATAGCCTTGTGATATTTACACAGTGGAAGTATTAGTGCACTCCTCAGTTTCACAGTAACAAAAATATACACTGTACAAGTATTTGGGGTCATAGTCGTTAATATATTTTGGTTTAATGTGATCATCATCACCACGGTTGTATAATATTTCTTCAATATTAATAAATCTGTTTGTTAAGCGTTCATTCATAAAACGCATCCCCGCTAACATTTTGAACAAAATGTTGTTTACTTTTATATCTTATATCACTATTTAATATACTATATGCTTTTTAATTTAATTAATCTATCAGTCTCGAAATTGTAATATCACATTTTGTACCATCACAAACTACAAAGATGAATGTGCAATTTTGCAATCAGTGTAAAGGGCAGTACTCGTACAAAAACACAGAGTACAGCACTCAAGATTAACATTGATTAATATATATATAGCCTGAAACACAAGAAAACACAAGGAACAAGAGTTATGTATAGATATACTAATCAATGTTAATCTTCTGTGCTGTATTCTGTGTTTTTTACGTTTACCGCCCTTAACTGTCATTTCTCGTATATATAGATATACCAATCAATGTTCATTCTTATATCTATATCTTCTTATTGTTTTAGCGTGCAAAAACTCTACATTATCTATGTATACTATGTAAATATGTAAACTCGTACAAACAATTCAGGGTTGCCAGACTGTGCGATTTATCGCCAAATGTGCGAGTTTTAGGCTACTTGGGCAACAAAATTTTTAGATTGGCGACATGCGATTTTTTTGGCGATTTTTGCCATAGAAGGTGCGATTTTGGGCGATATCTGTCAGACAGTAAAAAGGTTGTTTTTTCTTTTGAGTTTTAGCAGCTTCACGCGATTCGCAATATGTACATGTTCTGAGCATATTCTGACAGTCACAAGTCGACGCAAGTCGGTACTGGCCCTGTGCAGCATATCGAGCGCAGCCCGACTTGTGACTGTCTCGGTGACAGATTACCCTCAGAAAGTATAGAGGTACTATAGTCTATTCTATAGTAACCTTTATATTCCATATTGAGGATTAGGATGCGTTTTTATTCAAATAAAACATGTTGCCAAAACTTTGTTCCTAGTAAAGATATGCTTAAAGATTTTAAGGGGAGGTCGGAGCGAACTATACCATTGTGACCTCCACCTCGCACCGTATTTTTCATTATATGTCTAAAATTCACATAGCAACATCAAAATCGAGGTTGATAATAGTTTGTTATTATGTAAAGAACACCGGACAACAGCAATTTTGTTTATTAGTGGCCTCAAAAGTTTTTTATTATGAAATATTGTTACAATTGACAAATGGAAAACGGTAAAAGTGATGGTCATCTTACCGTTTCTTAGCCTTACTGATAGCTTCACCTCGCGCCGTATTTTTCATTATTTTACGAAATTGTACGCAATTATGTACGCTTGAAGCTTTATAAACATTTATTATTATGACAAGAACACCGGACAACCGCATTTTTGTACCATAAATGACCACAAATTTTTATTTTTATGATATTAATTTTTGAGGATAGGTAAAATCTGCACCAATCAGGATAGCTCCGACCTCCCCTTAATGCGAAAATTTTATATGCAGACAAATATGAATCTGAGACTGAAGAATCAAAAAATAAGTCTCAAATAGTCGAAGAAATAGAAGTAGAAAACCTTCTATCAGAATTAGATTGTCCATGTATTAGCATAAGTGAATGTTTATTTTAAACATTCATTTATACACACTCTCATAAAACTGTTACAAATAAGTAACAGTTTTATGAGAGTGTGTATAAATACAAATAAGTAATAAATAAATTTATGTAATAAACCGGTTTGTAAGTTAATTATATTGGTTCCTAAAACAATCATTTATTAATTAGATTTGTTCATTTAATTTTATGCTGTGCGATTTTTTGTGCGATTTTGATAGGTTGAATTGGCGATTTCTGGCGATTTTTCTCCCGATAGGTGGCGACATAGGCTTCTGAGCATCTGGTAACCCTAACAAACATAAGTAATTGAATACGATAATAGTTTATTTCGATTACACATAAATTTGTTAAAAGAAATATTTTCAGTATCGAAATTCAAATTTATTTAACAACAAAGCGCTAATTCAGAGTGCATGGCTTAAGTGGAGTCCGTATCTACTGTCCTTGTCTAATGACGGTATTGCTATTTATTCAAATTTTAGTTTGTTAATTGAAAAAATAAAAGTTGACCCCAATTGGTATTAAAATAAGGAATATTTTGAGACCTTAAAAAGTATCTAACATTATTTTATTTTCGAGAAAACTTCGGAACGCGAAAATTGAGGTTAGATTTATATATATATATATATATATAAAGGTAATTATAGTGTGTATACATATTTATGAAAACTTTTTATTTTCTGTTCGCACAAAGAATTTTTTAACTTTAAGTTCAATTGTATATACAATTTTTTTTATTAGCTTTCAATATGTTTCTATTTTTTAGAAGATAAAATAATACAATGTACGTGCAGAAAAGTAGTTCAAATTAACCAAATTAATCTTTAATATTTTATTTACAGTTATTCAAGTTTTCGAAGATATTAAATTTTAAACATTTCAACTTTAAAAATTGAAAATGGGCGATGACAACGAATGGCCAATGTCAATGCTAATAACGAGGAGGTTTGTATTATTTAGATATTTATTTAATTATTTAGAATTCCAGAGTTACAAATAACCATTAGAGTTACATATAAACAATTTCGAACAATTTCAAAGTAAAATTATTTACAATAATATACCCAAAAACACAGTAATCCTGCAGAGGAAAATAATATTTCCTGTTCGCAGGACTGGATTAACAAAAATAACAAAAATAACAGAAATAAGAAAATAACAAAAACAATACTGGTTGATTATACTGTATTCATATGCAGTGCTAACTTCCAGCCATACGTCTTCACTCATACATACTGTCAGGACGCATCCGTGTTGTACTTCACAAGCATTAATTCATGCTTTCCTGCTCACTCTCATACTCACTTATTTACTTCTTTAAAACATATGGTATAATTGAATTTTCTATATTTTATGTGAAAACATACATAAACTATTCATACATAGTTAACAGGAACATATATATATTTAACTGTTATAATCGTTGTTAATTACTGTATGATAAATATTTATAGATTGTTCAGAAGTGTAGTTTTTTGTTATATGTATATATTCGTAGATCCATTTTTTTAATTTTTCACTAGAGGATTTTTTATCTATATGACTATAATGATCTGAAATGATTTTTCAGATCATTATAGTTAAACTTAATACTTTCCAGAGCAAATAATTGTTGTAAATTCATAGTTTTTTTGTATGCAAAAGTATTTTTGAAAACTAATTTTAGCAATCTGTTCTGTATTTTTTGTAGTAAATCTAGATTATTTTTATAAGCTCCTTCCTATGCAATTATGCCATAACTTATTATTCAGTGAAAAAAAGCATGATATATCATATTCAAAGTTTTTGTTCCTAAAAATTTGGAAATCTTGTAAAAAATAAATATTAAATACCTAGTTCTCTTTATTATATAATTTATATGCTACCTATTATTTTTGATTCACTATAAAATAAATATAGTACTGCTAATTGAATATTTCTTAAATAATAAATGATACTGATTAATATATAATAAATTTTATTTCATTATACTTAAACCTTCTAATTAAAAATGTATATACGGTTGAAATTCTGAAAATTGTTTGTTTAATCTATTACTTACTATTTATTATAGATGCGAAATATAAACGATGATTGAAAGAGATAACTTTTTCAATCAAGATATGCCAGAAATGGATCTTATGGAGGTTGAAGTGAGTTTAACGTCTTCGAAATAGTATTCTTAACTCGTAGATAAAAAGTAAAATTTTTAATGTATAATAAATGACATTTTTTAGAATGAAATTGATGAAAACGCAGTAAGGTAGTGGAACCAATCGTCGATCGCTTAGTGGGAGCTCGTGATTAATTGATCGAAATAATATATCTATTTTGAGAAATACAATCCAAAATTATTTTTAACAATAAATTCAATATTTAAATTAAGTGTATCAAAAGTAAATTCAAACATTTTATAACTTATTTATTTAAAATTTAAGTTTTAATCAAAAACCATAGTGGAACCAATTTTCGATCACGGTTCAGTGGCCGAGAGTAGTTTTCGATCAGCTCGAATCCCAATTGTCGATCAACGGATTTCAATAGATTAAATAATCAAGATAAGAATGTATAGGATTGTAGGAAGGTGTTATTATTTAATAAAACATGAGCATTTATTATAAACTTTTGATTGTACATATATAACTTGAACATTTTTTTAATTTAAATTATTTCTTTAACTCTCATTATTAACTAATAAAGCTAAATATCGAACACATAGAAGGTAAAACAATACTCCTTATAATTAATTGAACTAGAACAATAACCTTTTGTCTATATAATAATACTTTAGAGTTCGCAATTAATCGAATATAAACAATAAGTTAATAAATAGTAAATTAATAAACATTAATTAAATATTACTTTTCAGTCGGTTCTACTTTAATTTTCTTTGGAGGTTTGAGACTATCAAGTTGAATTTTTAAATTTTTTTCTTTAAAAACAAAATCTTGCATAATTTTTGATAATTCATCCTTTAATGATAAGTCATCTGTAATTTCATTATCCAGATCGTCAATTTTTTTTTCAATAGTAATTGTTTTTCTTCTACGTGTTCGCTTTTTAATTCAACTTTAAATAGTCTTAACTTTGCCCTATTACGCTGAATTTTCAAGTCTAGTTCCTTAAGTCGTGTCTGTGTGTCAATTTTTTCAAGTTTAATTTTCTTCAAACTTTCTTGACATTCTTTTTTTGCTTCTATATTTTCTAACTTTTTTCTTTTCTTTTTCTTCTTTTTGCTTAGCTTTAGATTCATACCACGCTCTCCATTCAGGTCCAGTTGCAACGAAGGGAAGCTTTTCTTTAGGTTTCCTTTTGCCATTCTGGTTTCCATCTTTATTTGATACTGGGTAATACAGATACTGTTTGAAAGGAGACTCTACTGCAGAATCTGTAATTGAAAAATTAGAATATTATTTTCATTTTAAAACTTAAAAAATAAATTTCTGCCATAATGAGATACGTACTCTTGAAGTCAGTATTTGAATAGACTTTACTATTATTGAGATACGAGTCATTAGGAACTGTTGACTGCTTAGGTGAATTTGATGATTCTGAAAAATGTATGTTTGTAAATTACTGAAGTAATATGTAGTTAACAATTTAAAAAAAAGGTTCCTTACCATAAATATTAGGTAATACATTTTCCATATTTTCTGAACAGTTTTCATTATGAATATTTGTACATTTAGAAATAATAGCTTCTTTATCTAAGCCTTCGGGTGTAACTATAATACTAGCATACTTAAAAGTAGACTGACTTACTATACGTAAATCAAGAGGAGTTTAAAAATTATCCTGTTAAAATTATATTGTACTTACTACATATCAAGTTTAATGTTCATATCAAGGTTATTTAGTTTAAAATTTTTGTTTTAAGTCATATTTAAAAAATTCAATTTTGATGAAGTATACCTTTTTATCAATGGAACTGACACTATCATTCTTCATAAAATCCTTACAGCTAACATTATTAATACTACAATCCTCAGTCGTTATATTTTGATCATATACTGGTTCTACAAATCCACTGTCATTTGGAGTTGATTCTATCAAAACAATAGAAGTATGTTGATCCTTGATGCTTTCATCAATACGTGTGTCATCACTATGATTTAAATAGCTGGAAGAATCATCTATTTTATCTAAAATTAAACTTTTAATATGTAAATTGCTGAGCGAAGAATCATCAGAAACAACATGAACTATATCCATATTATCGATGGTCTCGTCATCCAAAAGCATACTCATGTTATGCAACTCATCGATAGAAATGTTATTTGATGTAATTTTTTCATCGTTACTGATTCCATCCATAGCACTTTCAACAAAATATATTTCAGCAAATCGAACTTCTTCTTGACTTACATTATTGACATTCTTAGCACTTGATAAGTCACTGTTCTCCGCAGTGTCATGATCAGTAAACATTTCACTCTGAATATTATTATTTTCAATAACTTGAGTCGTAGAACTAAAATTTTCATCTTGATTTTGACTTTGGCTATTTGTTTTATTTTTGCATTTATACCAAAGATCATATAAAGCTTTATATTCTAATGGACCAATCCATTTATCGGAGTTGTTTGAAACTTCTTTGAATGCTTGTAAAATGTCAGGAGCAATATTTGATTCGAAAAAATAAGAACCATCTTGAGGAGCAGTACTGTTACGTGCTTGTCCGGACACCTCGGAAGTCTGATTGACACTTGATTCGGAAGTTGATATGAGTCGATTATAATTTATTCCATCAGCTGAAAATGGGGACAATCCACATCGTCTGAACCCATTTTCGAAGATCTTCTTAATATCCACTGATTTAAGAGCACTTTTAAGTACACCTGCAAAGAAAACTTTAGTCAAAGCTTGACCATCATTTTCCAATCTCCAAGACCGAACAGAATCTTTGTAAGCAGCTTTGAGTGGGCGAAAAAGTGCAACATCCATAGGCTGCATAACGTGAGTAGCATTTGGATAGAGACAAATCAATTCTATATTATGATCAGCACAAAACCTACTAAGTTCCAAGTTTATGTGCGAGCTGTGTCCATCGACATACAGTATAATTGGAAATGGAATGCCATTTTGTACACACCATGGGTATAAATAATTCACTATGTACATATAAAATGTTTCAGTCGTCATCCATCCAGTGCAACTTTTGCCAATAACAAATTCATCAGGAAAATTCTGTGCAACTTGTGATGAAATCCTCTCATTATTGTAAACAATCATGATTGGAATCAGCTGTCCAGCCGCATTTCCACCAATGAGAGCTGTATAGTACTCCTCATCGCTGCCCACAATAATGTAGGGTGCTTTTTCACCTCTGCGCACTAAAACTTTATCACTCTTGGGGCTTAAACAGAAAGCTGATTCGTCAAGATTAAAAACACACTCTGGCTTTACGTTAAGTAAATCCTTAGATTTAAGATAATCTTCCACTTCAGCAAACCATGCTCGTATAGCTTGCTCTGTAACATTGGCTCTGCGCTTGGTTAAATTTTGGCACATCCTCACTGACAGTTCAGAGTTTCTTTTCAGAAACGATTTGTACCACTTTTTGGACGGACGACCATTCTTGAAAGGTGTAGTTTTATTTTGCTTTTTCACTAAACTTTGAACGCAGTCTAACAGTTGCTCTCTTGTCACAGGGAATCCACATTTACCCATATGCAAAATCCAGTTAACTAATTCTTTTTTCTCTTCTTTACTAAAAATACTGCTTGGACCAGGTCGTACACTGACAGGGTAAACTCCTGTTACCCTGGACTGCAAGGTTGCATAGGGCACATTAAAACTCTTACTGGCTCCTCTTATTGTCTGGCCTTTTCTAACCTCTAAAAGGGCTTTCTCCAAGTCCGCTGCAGAATAAGGCGGCTTATCCTTAGCTCCCTTTCTCTGAGAACAAAAAACAGATTATAACGATAGTAAAAAAATACTAAATATTAATTTATAAATAATAAATCAATTGATTCGGATTAATAACTTTATACATTATCGACAATAGGTTACGTCCCTGAATCGGGAACCAGTAGACGATCACTTAAATAATAACATTATAATACAATAAATTATTTCTTACCTTTTTTGATTTATTCATGCTGGTCGAGAAAGTATGTATCGTACTTATTTGAATGCAAAAAACTATGAAATCCGTCGAAAGTCAGACTTTGCGTAATGTCTCTTCGTTACTCTACACCAGAAGAACAGCGCAAAAGATCGTGCTGCACACGATAGACTAATTTCTATATTTTTTTTCTTACGATTTATAAGCCTGATTATTTAAAAAATTTTTGATAATTATTTATGGATACTTTATTTGTATATAGCAATACAATTCTTTATGAAAATATTAATAATTATTATTGAAAAATGGTTTATTTTGTCAAAATGATCGAGAATTGGGTTATGATCGAGGACCGGTTCCACTACCTTACATCCGCGTATTGATGACCAAGAAAATATTACTTTTACCGATGAACAGGCTTCTTCAAGTAATAGTCCAGAAACACAAGTAGTAAGCTGTATATTGTTTTTTTTTTCGATATCTTAGTATTATAAACAGGCATCTTAAGGGGGGGGGGGAGGGAGGTAAGGTATTAAATTTTTTTTTTCGTATTTTTTTTTATTTTTGAAACTGAATGCGTTGTATCTCAAGAATATTATGTAAAAATTTCAAGTCGATCGGAGCAAAATTGCACGTGTTATGAATATTTTCCTACCTGTTGGATTTTCATGCCTGCTCGGTTCGAGCGCGCTATTGTTACCTGGCAGCTGCTACGCTCCCTATATTATACCGAACCGTTCCTCCTACTTTCTTTTTATAGAAATTTGAAGACACGTATAAACATGCTCATACCTGTATCGTATATTTAGTCAGTGTAGAGAATATAATTTAGTTTAGCAGTAAACTTTCTACCGAATAGACGTACACGTGCGCTCCAATTTTTCGCATCATTTTCGTGAAGTTTGTGGAAAATTATTGCTACAATGCCAAAAAAAGTTAAAAGGTGTGATAGAAAATCAAGTGGTTCGAGGTTATATCGATCTAGAAAGATTGTACCGCCGCAAAAACGTAAAAGAGAAGACATTTATATTTCAACAAGTAGCGCTCATGAATGGGCGCGATCAACTGATCACATTCGTATAAACCGAGCAGAGCAGGAAGCTGAAAATCAAACTAGAGATGGCAGGATTCGTCGTAGACAGGAGCAAAAAGATGCTTTAGACATCATAGACGACAGCAACATCCTCTATGGACCTGGCATTGATGATTCAGTGTGAGGTAAGCCGATAAATCTCGCATATAAACGTTTTATTCCAAATTATTTAGTATTCAAAACTTTAAAGCGTTTTTCCCAAAACTCAAGTTTTCAAAGTCGGTGCCCATCATAACATTCAAAACTATTGCACCAGCCTTTCGAAATTTTAAACACTATTTCTTTACATAATTTATGAGGCAACGCAGGAGCTTTTTTTCCAAATTCGTTTATATTTTTCATTTTACAATAACAAATTAGCCGTCTTTTTGGGCAAAAATCGCATTTTTTCATGCAAAGTGTTCCCGCAAAGTGAAAAATAGAAATTTCGAAAATCCCTCCCAGCGTTACCTGGGAAAAGCAATTATCTGACGAACGAACTTTGGTTTTTTGATTTCAGATGATCCAGCACCGAGTTATGAAGGGCACCACAATTCAACTTTTTTCTGAGACGCTTCCGAATAATTGATGCCATTGCCGTATTTTTCAGTATTTTTTCATCAAAATATTCCACAATATTATTTAAATGGACTACAATAATATAACATTGGTTTTAATAAATAAATTTTAACTGAGTCGTGAAAAAAAAATCACAAAAATGTGCCTTTTTTAGCACAAATTGACCTTACCCCCTCCCCCCCCACCATTTGAGGCACGGTGGTAGATATATATACCAACTATTTATATTTATTTTTTTTCCCATTTCTGATCTATTTTACAGTTTTAATGTGCATATAGGCACTTTTTAGGATCTTCGGGATCTAAGGTAGTTATTTTTTATGAAAAATTGTGTTAATTACTTTATTTTCAAATTTGTTATAAACAATCAATTTGCAAAAACGCTATTTTTTTAGAAAAAATGAGTGACTGAAAGGGTTAAGCATTGTATCATATTTATCAATGTTATAGCATTAAAATTTGTTAGATAGCTTTTAATATAATATCAATAGAATATATTAAACTTTTTGATTTTTGCATGCAAAAAATTTATAATAAAATTATGTATGCACTTAACCCGTAAGGCCCCAATAGTTGCTACTTTCACATAATACTCAACAACTTTTTCTGCTATGCACTAATAAATGGTTAATAGATTTACTATAAATTGTAAATTAACTACACTGAGCATTGTAAAAAAAATATACTAATCCCAGTGCAGTAATTTTACAACTGTAAAGTTACGAAAATCTATCGTAAAAAAACATCCATGCGGAATCCATACTGATTCTACGTTGAGTTAATTGCAAAAATTTCAAACATTTTTTAATTTTAAAATCTTGTAAATTTGAACAAAAAATAACAAAGCTTTGATTTTTGGAAGTACTATGCGGATGATAGCACTGAAACTGGGAGTCTAAGCTTCATTATCTTTATTATTCTTTATTATTCTTCTTAACCAGACAATTATTACATATATATATAATTATACATTGTAATCCTGCAGAGTTAAATATAATAATAACTGTTCGCAGGTCTGGTACATAATAGAAACTTAATTACTAAATGAAATTTAATTACTAATAGAACTTAATTACTAAAGCTTACATACTAAGCTTAAAAATCTATTAGTACTGCCTTTATACTATATCAAAGACAGTAATCTGTACTTATAAGAAATATTTACTATATTTACTTATATTAATATCACATTTTGAAGATATTTAATGCGAGGACATATTATTGTCCACTTGCTTATAACATTAGTATGTTCGTTATGATCCATTGTAAAGCAATACTTTAGTTTAGCTTTTACACTTAGCTGATTTTTGTTGGATATTGAAAGTTTTTAGATCAGTCGGTAGATTATTGTACAATTTAATAGAAACTATGTAGCTGTTTTTGTTACTAATGGCTTTGGACATTTTAGGAATCTGTATACTTTTCTTTCTTGTTATACTGTTGGATTCGATGTAGATCTCCTTAAGGGAGTTATAATTATAACACAGTGATTCGTAGGCAAACAATTGAGATAAATTCATAGGATTATCTTTAATGAATTTATTTTTATTTATTATTTTAATTAGTCTATTTTGTACTCTTAATAATAGATCAACATTGTTTTTATATGCTCCTCCCCACGCTATTATACCGTAACTGATGACACTGTGGAACAAAGCATAGTATATCATTCTTAGTGTTTCAGTTGACATAAATTTGGAGATTTTTTAGAAAATGTAGATCAGGTATTTAGTCTTCTTAATAATATATTGTTTGTGTTTGTCCCATTTTAGATTACAGTCGAATATTAAACCTAAATATTTACAGCTGTCGACTTTCTGTAATTTCTTATTATCTATCAATATATCTAAATTTTTGGGAACGCTATCGCAGTAGTTACCAAAAGTAATATATACAGTTTTCTCTATATTTAAAGATAGCTTATTAAGTGTTAACCACTCAGCTACCTCCTTTAAATACCTATTCATTATAATTTCTACATCTTTCCAAGTTTTACCAGTTGATATAATCGCAGTATCATCAGCATACGATAATATAAAGTTTTCTGGCATTATAGCTAGAAGATCATTTACATATTATATAAACAATAGTGGGCCAAGGATTGTCCCTTGAGGAACTCCTGTACTAATTAGTGCATAGTCACTTTCAAACTCATCTATTCTTTTTGTAACTCTTTCACTACATAGATTTTAATGAGATCATGTGCACTTCCTCTAATTCCATAACATAGAGCTTATCTAATAAGATTCTTTGATTTACACAGTCAAAAGCTTTGGCAAGATCTAAAAAGGTAATTGCTATAGGGTTACTCTTATCTAGATTATCATACAATTTGTTAGTAATAAAATTTAATGCATCTTTAGTGCATTTTTCTTTTATGGAACCAAATTGTTTAGAAGCTAAAATGTTACTTTCCGAAATAAAATTGAATATTCTATTATATATTAGTTTCTCCAAATTTTTAAAATGTTTGATATCAAAGATATCGGTCTATAATTTACGACTTCGTATTTATGACCAGATTTATATATAGGAACGATTTCATCAACTTTTAGAGAGTCAGGCCATAACGATTTTTCAATACATAGATTAAAGATATGTGCCAAAATATCTGTAATATATGTAACCATCATTTTTATAGTTTTTGTATTAATTTTATCAGTTCCACCATTTTTGAGTTTCATTTCATCTACGATTTTTTGGATTTCAAATTTATTCGTAGGTTTTAAAAAGATAGTTTTTACATTCATAGGTGGTAGTTTAAAATTTTTGTTTAATGGCACCTTAATTTTTTTACTTAGATATGTGCCAAAATATCTGTAATATATGTAGCCATCATTTTTATAGTTTTTGTATTAATTTTATCAGTTCCACCATTTTTGAGTTTCATTTCATCTACGATTTTTTGGATTTCAAATTTATTCGTAGGTTTTAAAAAGATAGTTTTTACATTCATAGGTGGTAGTTTTAAATTTTTGTTTAATGGCACCTTAATTTTTTTACTTAGATATGTGCCAAAATATCTGTAATATATGTAGCCATCATTTTTATAGTTTTTGTATTAATTTTATCAGTTCCACCATTTTTGAGTTTCATTTCATCTACGATTTTTTGGATTTCAAATTTATTCGTAGGTTTTAAAAAGATAGTTTTTACATTCATAGGTGGTAGTTTTAAATTTTTGTTTAATGGCACTTTAATTTTTTTACTTAGATATGTGCCAAAATATCTGTAATATATGTAGCCATCATTTTTATAGTTTTTGTATTAATTTTATCAGTTCCACCATTTTTGAGTTTCATTTCATCTACGATTTTTTGGATTTCAAATTTATTCGTAGGTTTTAAAAAGACAGTTTTTACATTCATAGGTGGTAGTTTTAAATTTTTGTTTAATGGCACCTTAATTTTTTTACTTAGATATGTGCCAAAATATCTGTAATATATGTAGCCATCATTTTTATAGTTTTTGTATTAATTTTATCAGTTCCACCATTTTTGAGTTTCATTTCATCTACGATTTTTTGGATTTCAAATTTATTCGTAGGTTTTAAAAAGATAGTTTTTACATTCATAGGTGGTAGTTTTAAATTTTTGTTTAATGGCACCTTAATTTTTTTACTTAAATTATCCCCAACTTTACAATAATAAGTGTTCATATATTTAGCTATTTCTGTAGGATCTACGATTTTCTTTTTATTATTGTCATAGATGTAATTAATTTTTTAGCACTTTTTTCTTTTTTACCTAGTTTTGAGTTAATAAATTTCCATAGCTGCCTAGCATTATTACAATTTTTTTCGACTAGTTTTTTGTCGTATTTTATTTTAGCATCTTTAATAACCTTATCTAATATTTTGACATAATTCTTGTAATCAGTCTTTGTTTGCTCATTATTTGGATTTTTCTTTAGTTTATTATACAACATTTCCTTCCTTTTGCAACATTTAATTATAGCCTCTGTAATCCAATCTTTTCTAGGTGCATTATCATGAGTTTTACTTTTAGTTCTTATTTTTTCTGTACAAAATTGAATTTCTTTTATAACAGAGTTGATAGCTTCATTTGGATCATGTATTGTTTTGTATTTGTTCCAGTTTATTGTACTTGCTATATATTGTAATTTTTTGTAATCATATATAAATTTAGATTCATGTTTTTCAGTTTTTAGTGGTTTATTTATATTTATAAACAGAGGGTAATGATCCGGTGACGGAATCATTAATTTAAAAGTTTTAGTTTGTATTGTTTTAGCTTTAATAAAAATATTATCAATACATGAGCCATTACCACTATCATCAGATGGTCTAGTTGTATTAATAAAACCAGAATAAAAGCCTTTTTAAAGTAAACTGTTTAAAAAAAGTTCACTAATTTTATTTTGCTGAGCGATATCTATATTAAAGTCACCTACTATTAGGTGATTTTTATATTGTTTAGTTTTATTAAGAAAAGAATTAAGGTTTGAAATGAATTCTAGACTACGTAGATCATGGGATCCGTAGAGTGCAGATATTGTAAGTGAACTATTATTATTTAATGTTAGCATTTAATATTTTTAGTGTATTAAATTCCAATATTTCAGTAATTTCATTCACCTCATTTTTTATATAAACAACTACACCATCTGCTTTATTTATTTTACTATTGTTATAGTAAATTTTATATCCATATAACTTAAAATAGTTATGATTCTCAAGATTCCATGATTCTGCGCATACAATAACGTAAGGTTTAACCTTTAAACTCTAATAAAGATTTCAAGTTTCTTAAAATTAGCACTTAAACTTCTAATATTACAATATAAGATCAGATTTTCTTTTTTATTATGCTGTGTTTGCTAATTTATCAAAATCACTTTTATGATAACCGTTTGCACATATAATACATATCACTGTCTTAGCTTGCTGTTTCGGATGGCATTTATAGAATTTTTCTAACGGCTTATCGAGGGATATATCTACCCCCGATGCCATGTTGCGCCACATTGACCACAATCTCTCATTTAACTTTTTATTGTCAAAACAAAATATTTTTTAAATAAAGATAACAAAGCTTAAGCCCCCAGTTTCACTGTTATTATAATAAGTTTTAGCTTACGAAATGATTTTATCAAGTTCAATCGATCTGTAAATACTTATAGTATCGTAACCTCTAATATTACAGCTGTGATAGTTTACAATAAACTTATAAATTTGCTATACTAACAGTAGTATACAATTTTTCAAATGCTCCTTTTGGGTCCTTCAAGTTTTACGGAGTTGGAATGATAAAATAATATAACTATGTTTACAAACTTAATGTCATCTAAAATAGCTCTGTTTTACGATACATTGAAACTTATTTCATATATTAGGTAAAAATACATTTTCTAAATTTATTCAATTATTATAGGTTTCAAATTTATGCAATGCAGAGTCTGAATCTGAATCAGAAGATATTGCTATGTTAAACTATATAAAGGAATTTCTTATTGATGAATGCAACGAAAATTTAATAGCAGCAAACAAACCAACCAGCAAGATTAATAGAATTTGTACAGAGCGAAGGATTTTTAGAAAAAATTAATACTCGCGTGAATAGAAGTCCTGGGGAATTGTTTTTTATGGTGTTAAATTACAGTATTGAAAATAGTTTGTCTACGAAGAGTATGATAAATATGTTCAAATTTGTCAATACCATTTTCGAAGAACCTGTATTACCAGATTCTAAATACTTAATTGATAAGCTTATGACGATCTGTATTCAATTATAATTTAATTTAATAATCTATAATTGAACACTAATCTATTTGTCTCGTGCCGAGCGGCTGCACGGACAAGTTTTATTTTAGCGTGGCGGCAAAAAAAAAGGAAAGGGCAAAAGGTTTTTGGACTGCTAGAGCTGTGCTCTGGCGGAAAACATGAATATTGTATAAAGTATTTTTCTTACCTTGAAACTGCAATGTACTGGATCGTTGATAATTAATTTAACTTGTTTATTACAGAAATTTTGTAAGGTTTTATTTATTGATATATATATATATATATATTATGTTTTATAAAGAAGAGTTTTATTTTATTAGCTTGATTTTATATTTTGCTTCGTAATGGCATACAATGTACTTTATAAGATATAAATTTTATAATCGCGAGAGCTTTTGCACAATATGTGAGTCAGAATACAACTGAACTGAACTGAACTGAACTGAACTGAACTGAACTGAACTGAACTGATTTGCATGGGCCACTCTTAGCTTATATATTCTCTAAAACATCGATGGGGAACATTTCGGCTGATGCTGTATACGCATCGCCGCTTATCGCGTCTATTAAGATTAGGCCCATGGCGAGAAAAGTAGTGTCCACTCTGGTTTTCTGGAAATTGAATTGCGCGATTTTGTTATCATTTTTACGACTTTGTTTTTAAGAAATTCAATTTCTAGAAAAATAGAGCGCCATATTACTTTGAGATAAAGATATTTATTTCAGAAAAGCTTTACAAAAAAAATTAAATTTAATTATTTTGTTACACCTCCCTTGTTAGAGAGTTCATTGTCCTCAATGAATTTAAGTAATGCCTTTCTAAAATAAAGTTCTCATTTACATAAGTTTTTTTTTTTTTCTTTTACATAAGTTGCACCTGACTAGCGGTCTGCTAGTTGTCCTTGTACGTATAATACTCGCACGCTTTTTTTTTTTAAATAAAAGAGAAGAAAAAGTGATTATATAAGACATATATATATATATATTTTTTTTTTTTTGTGTGTTTTTTTTTCTCTATTTTTTTTTTTTTTTATACCTATATTATGTGTGACTATTAATATAATTTCCTAAGACTGCGCTGGTGTGATTGTTCGTGTTGTGTGATTTCATAAGGTTGGAGTCAAGTAAGGATAGTTGATGAGGACTTAGGTGTAGGATTAGTTCTTTCCTCCTTTAGTAGTGGCTGTCGTATCCGAGAAGGTCTTCTTCCGGAACTTCATTTATGCTGTAGTCGGGTTCAGGTAGTAGTATCCTTGTAGCATTTCGAATTGTTCGGGTTCCAGTTTATCCAGTAAGAGTTGTTCATCCCAGGAAGGAATGATCACTGGTATGCGGTTTATGTGTGGTAAGAACGTCAGTGCGGGTGTTGAAGCTCGTGGTTGCTGACATTTTGGGCATACCTTGTGATCTTCTATATTTTTTATATGACATCCTATTTGACCTGGTTCGAATCCCATTTCTCGTATTATTGTCGAGAAAGAGGCCAAGCTTTCATCGAGTACCTGATAGAATTGTTTGGTGGATAGCCATTCTTCGTAGTTAAGTTGGGTCATCAGGTCGATTTCTTGTGTTGGTGTCAGTTCGACCTTGGCCTGTCCTACGTGTAGTTTGAAGATCGGCTTTGGTTTTGCCGAGAGAGGTTTATGGCATTCGGTACAATTGGTCAGTACCCTTGATGATCTGGCGTGGCAATTTTCGTACCCAGGGTTAAACTTGAGTTTCCGCAGGAAATGAATTTTGGAGGGTTGGTGCTGCATTTTCCTAGAATAGTTGAATGGTGTAGAGTCATTATGTTGAAGTTGCACTATCATTTCAATTTGGTGGATCGACTTCATTAATAGTCGTAAGATTAGTCGTGCTTATGGCTAATCTGCGATTAGTAATTGCAAGATTAGGAGGATTGGGAGGTTCGTTGCCTAGGTTAAACTCCAGGGTTTTCTGTACTAAGGGAGTCGTGAGAAAG
This sequence comes from Gastracanthus pulcherrimus, assembly GCA_949152435.1. Taxonomy (NCBI): domain Eukaryota; kingdom Metazoa; phylum Arthropoda; class Insecta; order Hymenoptera; family Pteromalidae; genus Gastracanthus; species Gastracanthus pulcherrimus. The sequence goes on from OX424575.1 coordinate 89,409,679, forward strand.
TGCAGTGGGGTGATGGAATACTTTGCAGGTGGCTTATACAGGATTTGTTTGGGGGCAGGCGCAAAGGAGTACATAGGAACATAGTCGGGATCGAGATCACTTGTTGTTTGTGTTGTTCTTGTGACGATTGGTATAGAGATGGTCTGAGTTTGTTGTGTATGTATATTGTGTCTCGTGGGTTGGTGCTGTGTGAGTGATATGTTACTTGTATGGTTTAGTTGTGTGTGAGTTTCAAAAGATACTAGCGCTCGCTTTGGTTGCTTACAATTGTGCAAAAATACATAAAAGTTATACAAACATGTTATAAGGATAACGCTGATAATAATATAATTTAAAATTTGAATTAGATTTATTCGCTGTTCTATTGTAGTGGTGAAGTTAGTAGTCCTTAGTTTTAGGTTGAGACTGGAGAAGAAATGTATTCTGGCGAAAGGTGTGGTCGATGCAGGTGGTAGATTAACTTGTTGTGTGTGAGCTTCGCATTCTGTTCCCAGATAGAGGATTCCGAATCCAGAAATTTGGATATCTTCTTTAGGCTTGTCGTTGCATTGTATTTGTATATATTCTTGTTTAGGTGCAGAGAATAGCCATTCTTCGGTAGTTTCTATATGTGTCCATGTTGTGGTGTTTGTTTGTTGAGTTTCTATTTTACACGAATCCCATACCATATTTGAAACGTCATTTAGGATATTTATTTCACAAGAAGTCGTTCTTTTTGTATTGGGTCGCGTATTGCAGTAAGTTTTTTGTCCTTGTCTGAGGCATGCATCAAATTCTGTTTCAGTGATAAATATATGTTCATTATTATTATTCCTGGCAATCAAATGTCCTCTCGGTGGTATTATGGCTGATATTCCATTATCTTGTGGTACTGCCATCGGATGGATTCTGTAGAGTTCGTAGGTTGAGTTTGCGAAAAGTGGAACGGTGATAAGGATGTATATAATTCCTTTATTTCTTTTAACGTTTATCTGAGAGATTTTGCTTATTCCTGCGGTATGCATATCGATGTTTGGAAGCGCAGTGTTTGGTTTTTTATGTGTTATAGTGGTCCTGAGGCTTTGTATTAGATCCGAAGGTAATAAGGAAGGACTGATGTTTCCTTGTTCTGCCGTTTCGAGAGACTCAATTATTTCGTTGTAGATTTTTGCATGAAGGTCAAGTGTGGTTTCCAGGGTAGTGAGCCATGCTTGTGCAAAACCGAAGAATTCTGAAGGTGAATTTATGTGTGTTATTCTTGCTTGCGTGATGGTAGTGAGGTAGTGTATCCATGTATTTCCTTTAAGTGTATCCAATTTCCTTTGTTAGCGAGTTATACCGTTTATTGTCAGAGTAGTTGATGCGTGTGTTCTTTCAGGTCTTGTCATCGATTGATAAGTAATTTTGAAATTGTGAAATTGTGGTACTTGGTTATTTTTCTTATTTGTGGTGTTAAACTTTAAATTGTTCAGTTTGTTCCGAAGTTCTGTTGTATTAGATAACTTTCTGCTAGGTATTTGGCTCGCGTTGTATATAATTGACATTCTGTAGGAGTGCCAGGACATTCGTGTAGTATTTGATCAATCTGTGCGTGTAACTCAGTCTCATTGTGGCTAACTGAGTTAACATCCATTTCTGCTATGAATGTAAATTCGTCGATGGAGTCGTGTAGGCGTCCGAGGAATTCAAAATACAGACTAGGATTATATGGAAAGTAGGATAATTGGTATTGGTATAACGTTGGGATGATTTGGGACAGAATAACAGCTACTACTATGACGTGCATTATTTAACCTGTGTAAAAACAAAAAAATAAATATGTTAGCAAGAAAAAAATTTGACCGTCGCAAGCGGGTGAGAAGCATGTTATTAGTTTAGTTAGTGCGGCATTGAAGCTGAGGAAGCAATGGTTGGACATTATGTACAAACATGTCTACACTTTTTTTTTTTTTTCTAGTTTTTATTCATTACTCTCCTCGTTAGTACGGTAGTTATTAGTTGTATGAGGTCCGTATTCTGACAGACACGAGGCTCTGTTTTATGGTACTTGTGGCTGAGGATTAAAAATTGCATTGATTGGGTGGAATTCACAATCATAGCTTTGACTACGAGTATGAGGTAACTCAGGTTCTTCTTTGTGTTGTGTCGGACATTTTGTACATAATGTTAGTATGATGATTATTATTATAATTATTATAAAAACATTGGATCCATACGATCCATAAGATAGAAACGTATGCAGGGTTTTATCATCCTGTTCGGTTATAAAGGAGTCGTATTTATCTTGGATGTTTTCAAGTGTTAGTCGAGGTTCTTGTTTAGTAGCAAAATATTTGGGAGTGAAAGTGGGAAAATAGATAGAGGTATTTATGGTTTTTAGTTTATGATAAATATGTTGGTCGATTTTTGTGATATTAAGTGCTATTTTGGGTAGATAGAGAAATTGTATATTTGAACCGAGATTTTTCATTCCTACTAGTGTTGTGTGATCCTGTCGAGCTGTACATCGAGGTTGTATTTTTAATATCCCGACTCCTTTTAGTCGGGTAAGTTCATGTTGTTCTCCGGGGCATAGAATTTGTACTGTGGTGGGTTTGGGCAGAGAGTACAGCCATGCGTCAATGGAATCAAGGTGTGTCCAGTGATGTATGAGGTTTGGTAAGTAACTTATACTGCATTTTTTTAAATTTTCGTCACTTGGTTGATTTAGGAGCAAATACTCACATGCTATGTCTCCGTCGGCTTCGTGTATGGGTTGGTCATGTGTACATATTCTGTAGTTGTATGTATGTTTGCATTTTGTAAGGCTTTGTTCTGATAGAAAACTGTAGGCTCTTTTGTCATGACTAAGTGATATATATGGTGCTTGGGGTATGATAAATGCTGATGCTGTGTAGTTGAATGCATTTTGTATAGTTCGGTGGCGAATTTATTTAACATAGGTATGGATATTTCTACTAAAAATTTATCTTTCCTAAAACCTAATTTTACAGGTGCTATTTCTATAAGTTTATCGGTTCTGGCATGAGCAATGGGAATGGGGAATTCGTATTCGGGGTGGAGGTCGACTATTTGTCTGATTATTTGTTGTAATTTGTCGGTGGATATAAGAGCTGGATATAAATGTCCTATTCTGGCTGCACGTACAGCATCTAGAATGGTTTGAAATGTTTCTTTATACAGATTAAGGGCTGATTCTATTTCGTTTGTGATTTGGTCGTATTCTCTCGTAAAATTATATCTTTGCCATATGTCTTGAAGATCATCAATTTTTTGTGTGGTTTCTCTCAAGGTATGTAGAGTGTCATTTATTATTCTCTTGAACTCAGTTCTTGTTCTATAGAAGTTATTTTGTGTTTTACTATATGAGTATCTTCCTTCGCTATTCTGGCTAATTTGGTTTGTCCCTTAAATAGTAGATTGATCTGTTCCGTGATATGTTCTCCGTCATTTTCGGATAGGGTACCGAAAAGGCTTTTACTGATACTCCCTACGAATCCGAAGGGTGCACTTCGTCTTTTTATTATTGTAGGTGTAGGTGTTTCCGTGGGGTCTATTGGTTCAACCTCTTCCATGGAACCGATAAGATTGTTATACATTTCATTAACTCTTGTAATTTTATTTTCTATATAGTTCAGACGTTTTGTGAGAGCAGTACAGAAAAATGGATGATGGTAACAGGAATACCTTATTGTTTGGACTGTGTGATCAGGTATGTAGAGTTGAACTGCAATGGGGTAATGTCTAGAAATACTATGATCTTCCAATCCGCTTGAGTGTATCTAATATCTTCAAGGCGTTCGTAGTAGATCCCAGGGTTTTCATTAATTTCCTGAATAGAAAATCGTTTCATTGCGTTGCTATGTGTTACGGCAAAGATCAATATTGTCAGCTGCCACTTCATCTGAAACAAAATTGTTTCTATTGGTGATAAGCTGGTTTGATTTTATCCATGTGTTTTAAACCCCGTTTTCCGTTCTCGTCTTCAAGAACGACATTGTGTTGTTCAAGTATTTCTATAATCTTATATGGTCCCTTGTACATTTTGTCTAATTTGTTTATACGGGGTTCTTTTAATATATATACCATATCGTTTGGCGAATAAGTGTGGGTTTTAACTTTTCTGTCGTAATAGTGTTTGGACTTGTATTTTGAGTTGACTAAGGATTCACTTGCGAATTTCCTAATGTCATTTAGTCTACTAAATAAGTCAGTCATATATGATGTGTATGTTTCTGTTTTGTCTGTTGGAAAAGCAGATGGCGTTCGTGCTGGTTTTCCAAAGATTAATTCAAATGGAGTAAAATTTGTTGATTCATGTACACTCGTGTTATATGAGAAGATAGCAAATGGTAATATTTTGTCCCAATCTTCGTATTTGTCAATATATTGTCGAATGTATTCTACAAGTACGAGGTGGCTTCGTTTTAGACTGCCGTTGGATTGAGGATGGTAGCCAGAAGTTGAAACTTGATTTATTTTGAATATTTTAGTAAGTTGTTGCATTACTTTTCCAATCAAGGCTGGTGCTTTGTCTGATAAAATTATACGAGGGGATCCGTATAAGGTTATTACGTGTCTTGCTAATGCATCGGCTATTGTTTCTGCCTTTATGTCAGGTATGGCAATAGCGATGCAGTATTTTGTTAAGTTATCCTGGACTGTAAGAATGTGCTTATTTCCGTCGGAAGTTAATGGAAGTGGTCCTACTGTATCGATGGAAATTATATCGAAGGGTTCGATAGGTGTGTCTGTGATTATCATAGGTTCTCTATTTTTTATTCGAACTAATTTAAATTCTTGGCATTTCGTACAGTTTCTGATATATTCGGTTATGTCAGATTGTATACCGATCCAGTAAAATTTTTCACGGATGCGTCTGTAGGTTTTATTTATACCTCTGTGTCCTCCTATCAGACTGTCATGGTTTTCTTTTATTATGTCATTTCGTATATCTTCGGGTGGTATTGTTGTAGTTCCGTAACAAAGATATAGTGTGCAATCACATTTGCTTAAAGATTCGTTAAGAATGTCTAAGAATGTTGAAAACGTTATTTTGTCGGTCATGTCGTTGTGTTTGGATAGTCTAATAGATTTTATGGTGTATTCTACAAGTACGTCAGCTAATGTGTTTAAAATGTTTTTTAAATCGTGGGTAGAAAATGTTTCAAAGTGTTTGTTTGTTAAAATTGCAGTTAAAACGTATGTGTTAGTCTTAGGAGTTATAATTACTTGTCCTATCTTTGGTTTACTGTTTTTCAAACTATTTTTATCGAATTTTCCTAAATCTAGTAATAATTTGGAAATGGGAGTTGCGAATTCGCAATCAGCAGAACTAAAGTGCAAAATATTATCCTTTTTGTGGGTAATGACCTGATTTATTAATTTTATTTTTAGTTTGCTGTTTGGTTGTTTCCTAAATTCGGGATAAAAGATTCCAGGTGGTATCGTACTAGAAGCTTTCATAGGGTTTTCAATTATTTCTTCATCAGTTTCTGTGGATGATTCATCTGTTTCTTCTATAACAGCACGTAGTCTATTTCGTGAGAGTCGTTCAGGTTCGTGTGCTTGTTCCGTGTCGCTAGAGTCATCTATTAATAAGTCATCGTCTACCGGTGTTGATCGAGCAATTAGCCTGTGTAGTAATTGGTTACGAGGCCCTTGATGAGTATGGTCCCACCAATACTCGTCTAAAGAACCTATTTCTTCGGATGAGGATATATGCGGTGGTCTAATTTCTTTAATGTTTTTGGTATTCTGGGCAGGTGGGTGGTTTTCGTTAGCTCGTTCATCTTCTGATGAGGGTAGGGTTTCTCTGGTTGGAGGCTCTTTTGAAATGGCACTAGGAAAACCACTGAGTCTTTTCCTTGGTACGGGTGGCGGTGCATTCGTGTCGGTTGACTCTTCTTCGGAAAAGGTAACTCTTTTCTTTAGATCGGAAGGTCTAATAGGTTTAGGGGCGTTATGAGTGGGAAGAGATGGTTTTATTGTTTTGGATTTAGCTATAATTTCCTTTATTATAGGAGCTGGTCTTTTTGATATTGCTCCTTTACTAGGGTCAGTGACTTTTTGTCTACGTGCAGGAATTCTCTCAACTATGGTTGCGCCGACCGCATCAGAGTCAGATCCTATAGGTGTTAGCGGTTTGGTCTTAGAACCAATTGGTCTACCTCTTTTAGGAGCTGTATGTTTTGTTGTGTTATTTATACGTGCGGAAGAGGATGTGGGTAGAGCAACAGCATTTGGTTGCACAGGGTTCCTTGATAGCGCGTCAGCATTTGCGTTTAATCTTCCAGGTTTATATAGAAATTTATATTCATACTCACGTAAACGAGTTCGCCATCTTATGAGCCTTTGTACAGGTGGTTTTACAGAATCTATCCATTTTAATGGTTCGTGGTCACTAACTAAGGTGAACTCTCGTCCATATAAGTATGGGCGGAAGTGTAATACGGCATATATGACCGCTAGACATTCCTTTTCTGTTGTAGTATAATTCTTTTCTGCTGGTTTCATTATATGAGACATATAGGCTATGGGTCGGTCTTCACCGATCTTACCTTGGCTTAAAACTGCGCCGACGGCGTAGTCTGATGCATCTGGGGTAAGGATGAAAGGATTGTTGAAATCAGGATACTGTAGAACAGGTGCATTGCATAATGCTTCCTTCAGATCTTCAAAACTTATTTTGTGTTCGTCTTTCTATTCAAATGCTACCGTTTTCTTTAAAAGATCAGACATTGGTTTTGCTCTCTTTGAAAATCCTTCAATAAATCTTCTATAATATCCGGCAAGGCCTAAGAATTGGCGGATATTTTTTTGATTTTTAGGTACTGGGAAATTTCTGACTGCTTCTGTCTTTTTTGGATCGGGTCTTACTCCTTCTTTGCTGATGATGTGTTTCAAGTATTGGACTTCTTTAGCAAGAAATTCACATTTATCAGGTTGAAGAGAAAGTTTTGCTTTTAATAATCGGTTGAATAATCGTCTTACCTTTTTGCCGTGTTCTTCCAGAGATGATGCATATATTATTACGTCATCTAGGTATACAAAAAGTTCTTCATCTTGAAGTCCCAGTAATACTCTGTTCATTAATCGTTGAAATGTTGCAGGAGCATTTTTTAGACCAAATGGCATTCTATTATATTCAAAATGACCGGTGCCGGTGCTAAAAGGTGTTTTATGTCGGTCTTTTAGGCACATTCTGATTTGGTGAAATCCACTGGCTAGGTCGTATGTATCAAAATACTTGGATCCTCCTAGCTTGTCTAGGATTTCATGGATTTGTGGCAAAGGATGAGCGTCGCTTATGGTCTTTTCATTTAGGGCTCTATAATCAATCACCATTCTCCATCTTTTATTTCCCTTAGAATCAGCCTTTTTAGGGACGATCCATAAAGGACTACTGTAAGGAGAGGTGGAGTTTTCGATAATACCATCTTTAAGTAGTTTATTTACTTGCTTTTGTATCTCATCTTTGTGTGCAGGTGGATATCTGTATTGTTTAACAAATACGGGTATATCATCCGTTGTGGGAATAGTATGTTCCAAAACATCAGTTGCTGGTAGTTTATCTCCAGGCAGGTGGAATAGTAGTGGGTAATCCATGATTATCCCTATTACATGGTCCTTTTCTTCCTGGTTCAGTTCCTCTAAACGTAGAAGTTCCACGATTCGTTGAAGTCTATCTTCTTGTGCTAGTGTTTCCTGATCACTGTCATCGGTCTGGAAAAAATCTTCTGATTCTTCTAAGTCGTAGGGGTGTAGTTCTTGGGGTGGAATTTCGATTTCGGCATCTGCATCATAAGCGTTGATTGCCATTATATAGCACTCTTGATTGTTATTGGCTACTACAGCTTCACCGACAAAGATCTTTTCTGGAGTCTCGAGTCGGGGTATGTATCCGGTCTTTAAATCTGTAGGATACAAATTTATTTTTATTTTGGTTCTAGTTCTAGCCTGTAATATATATTTAGTAGGTTTGGGTTTCCTGTATTCGAAATTTGTGAATCGAATAGGCTTTATTGGTCTAGAAGATGTAATCAAAGCGTTATGGTGAAATGAAACTTCTGCCGATTCGTTTTTTAAAAAGTCTACCCCTAATATTCCCAATACAGGAATAGGAAGGTCTGTTGTTAAAACTTGAAATTTTATAGGTTGGTCGAAAAATGTAATTTCCGTTGATCCAGCGGTATTTAAACTATCTTTTGTAATGCCAGTTATCGTCATGGCTTCATGTCCAGCTATAATAGTTCTAGGTTTCAATGCATTTACATGTATTAAGTTTATCTCGACTCCGGTGTCAATTAAAAATTGTGTAGGTTGTTTTAGTTCCGGGGCGTTCAAGATTACTAGGGGTGCGGTGGCTCGTCCAGGGAATCCTTCTGGAGTTCCTCTGCCGATATAAAGTTGACCACTGGTGGACGCTGGGACGGCTGTTCGCTCGTCGAAGCGTCCGTTCGACGGGCTGCCAAGGAGTTTAAATTCTCCTCAGATTTCCTTTGAACCATTGGTTGTTGTTGAGGTGGATAATAGTACGGAGGCATATACGGTGGTGCATAGACGAATGGTTGAGGTGGGTATGCATATGGTGCAGGTTGCATATACTGTTGTGGAACCTGTGGAGGGTACCTTGTGGGTGTTGGAGAACGTTGCCTTTGGATTGGTATGTTTTCGCGACGATCATCGTATCTTTTGTCTTGATATTTTCGTTCATCATAGAGTGATGGACTTCTGCTTTGATAGCTGGGTCTAAACCTTGAATTGTGAGGAATAACTTTATTTCTTTGATCATATACATATCTAGGATTTGGTGTTTGGTTTTGGTTATCTCCATATCTATCTGCTGGAGATTGACTTCTCCAAGGTGTTCTATTATAGGTTTGATCCTCTTTGAATTGAACATGACGTTCAGTTGAGTTCATCATTGCTGTATTTATGAGACCTTTTCTATCATTCGAGCTGAGCATATCTCTATCAATTCTTTGGGCTATTTGAAGTGCATTAGCCAGAGTTCCTGGTTCTTGTACGCTTACAGCATACAAAAGGTCGTCTGAGAGTCCTCGTTTGAAAGACTCTAGTGCTATGCCTTATAGCATTGTCGTCATGTGGGGAACTTCTTCTTCCGTGAATTTTTCGTTTAGGGAAGCTTGAGCGCCTCCCATAATTTTTTTTATGCGACTGTAATACTCCATTACAGTTTCACCTCTTCTCATTCTAATTGCTTGTAGTTCGGCGCAATAGTGAGAGTAGTTCTTTTTGGGGGCAAAGTATACCTTAAGGGCATCTTTAAGGTTATCGATTGTGTTTATAGCTGTATCTCCTACAGCGTCGCGGGCGGTGTCGCGGAGTTTTGCGATAAGTCCTTTGAAAAAAGCATTTCTTATGCCTGCTGGACATATGCTAAGTCCATTTTCGACGTCTTGGATAAACGTTTTTAGAGGCATGTTCTTGCCATCGTAATTAGGTATGTGTAGCAATGATTGTTGTACTGCCATACATTCTCCCATAGTGCTAAGCAACGCATCAGTAATAGTCTGATGATGCGTGAGGTTGGCAATGGCATTCTGATTTTCCATTTTGCGGTAGTTCGCTATTTGTACAATAAAATAATGATTTTAAATATTAAAGCAAGGAGATTTTTAGATCAAAACGAAGGTTAATTTAGTAACTACAACAAAATTTTTGGTTATATTAATTGGAATAATAACTATATGTTTAAATGTAAAATTGAGTAAAATTACTTGGATTATAAAATTAGTTTAGACTATCGCGTATAATTTGGAAGATCTCTTCCTCCTGCTCTATGTTTAATTTATTATCTACTTTGTCTAATTTGTATAGAAATGACTCGTTTTCTGGGTTTTGCGCGTTGTTATGCGTAATATTGTTTTTGCGCACTAGTATGGTTAATCTTGTATTAGGAGCAAGAACACGTATGCGAAGGGCGCGTATGTTTTCGCGTACGGTTGTGTTGATCGTACAGAAGGTGATTAAAGCTAGGACTTCGTTTGTTATGGCGTTTTTTATTAACATGGGTAGTTTTTGGCTGTAACTAAAGTGTATTAGAAATGATATTCGTATATAATAAGTATTTCGTAATTATTTTTAAAGGTAGTGGTCGTATGTATAACGTCTCGGTATTTTTAAATATCAAGCGATGATTGCATGACTATTCTAACTAAATTTAGTTGATTCAATTTTCTCATCCTAATGTCGTAAATAATAAACGAGTTTCGATTAATGTTGATTATTAAAGCGTAACTTTTTCTATAAACCGTTAAGTTGATAATGTAAATAGAATTTAACGAAGATTAAGAATGCTAAAAAGATACTTAATAGTATGAATATGAAGGTACACATAGATTTTAATGATAATTAAATTCTTTTGGACTTGATAGTCGTGTACAAAGATCGATTATAATTATAACAAAACTTAATATATAATTATTTCAATTCTTATGCACAAGTTTACGTTGTTGAATCAGTTTCTTTTATTTCGGTTTTACAAAATATAATCTCTTTGATTTCTTTATCACTGATTGCCTTTACTTTTCGATAAAAATCTCTTCTTTTATAAAGAGGTATATTCAATAGTATAGCTATTTTCCTTAAAGCGCGTTTTTCTTTGGAGATTCTTGCTCTAGTCATTTATTTTGGCACTTGCCTTGCAATCAATAGGGAACAGCTGGTGGGCGCGCCGGATTGTTAGCAAGACAACCAAGTTCCGAGGAACTCGCTATCTGTAATCGATGCAAGCAAAAAAAAACTATATAAAAAAATGTTATCGAAAGAACAGCCGTTAGGACTTGCGCTATCGATGAAAGCTTGCGGAAAAACGTAAGTTTCCCAAAAAAAAATAAAAAAAAAATTTTTTTTTTTAGCGGATTGATTCTGCCAAAATAATTGCCAGTTAGAAAATTTCCTTAAAAATAATCAATATAGTAGCTGATTATTTAACTATACCTTTTAATTAATTATATTAAGATAATAATTATTATCACGTAAAGTTTAAGTATAGTAATAAAATATAAATATTAATATAAGCATCCAGGTATAAAATATCAATCAAATTCGAATTTTGAATTGTTTATTTTATTTTTGAATTAACGGATACTAGTTTATTCGTAATTTCCTTGATAATTTATCAAAGCCCTATTTTTATATTTATTTAAAAATAATTTAATTATTAAAAATAGAAAGGTAAAAAAAAACAAAATAAAAATCAGAATAAAAGTCATGCATTCAATGCTTTGTAGTATAATGATGGTATACAAGTTGGAGCAAAGATATAACTTATAGCTTTATACTTTATTAGTACCTTACAGGTAAAGATCTTCTATGTTTAAAATATTTATCTAAAAGAATGCGTGCTATTATAAAATTTGCAATCTTAAAGTTTAAGATAAAGTGTTAAATATTCGTAAGAAAAATATGATATTTTTTTATAATATATATTTTTATACTCAATTTTATAGGTCAATATTTTCTTGAAATAATACGATAAATGTGTGCAAAAATTTTCAACGTTCCCCTAATGTCAATCGGTCGAAGGCTTCGCTTAAGTCTTCGATTATTGATGGGTCTAAGTATATTTGATGGGCTCTCAACTCTCTAAATATCTCTACTTGGTGGTTAACTAGTTCAATTATTACCTTCTTCAATAATAATTGGGTGTGCGTTAGGGTAGCAATTCGCCCTTCTAGAACATTGCAGTAGGTCCACCTATCATGGTCGTTTTCGCTTAAAGAGTCGATATGTTGGCGTAATTCGGTGAATTCGAGTCTTGAAACTTCGTGGAAAGGAGAGTTAAAAATATCGGGAATCATATGGTTAATATAGTAAGTCGATTGCGTTAGTTAGTTATTTGAAGTTGGTAATAGTAATTTACTAAATACGCATATGATATTATTAAATAAAATAGTTATGGGCATACATAAAGTATTATGTGTCGTAAGGTAGATAATAAAGAATATTATAGGGAAAGTTGGATGTTTTTATTCGCGTGGTATAATTATCTCGTCTTCGTCGTTCTGGGCGTTATTTATGGCTGTTCGTAAATGATTTGTATATCATCCTCGTCGATTGGGGTTGGCTCAACCGACTGGGCCCTTTCAATCGCAACCTCTTCCAGTTGTGGTGGTTCTGTCTCGCTTTCCTCGAATTCCGGCAAGTCCGTGTCAAGAAATGTTACGTTAAGTTTTATATTTAGGGCGTCGATTTTATTTTGGGTGAACCACGGTATTGTGTATCTCAATTCTCGTGGCCGTGCTAACTCTCTAAGTGCTTCTGGTGGTGTTTCTGGTTCCGGAAATACTACGTGTGGTACATGGGTGACTGGACTGACAACTTGTAAATTTTCTATGTGTACGGCGGCACGGGATTCTTGTAATCGAGATTGAAAATATGGTTTATTATAAACATCTTCGGGCAGACATTTTAGTTTACTCGCTATAGCCGTACATATTCTCTTACGTTTTTCAGCGAGTGCTCTTTCCTCTGCTACTTTAAGGTTTTCTTCTTTAGGATTCGAATTTTTTAAATTTTCTAATCGTTGTTTAATTAACTCCTTTGTTTTTAGCCTTCTAATTTTACGCTTATTTGATTTGCTAATTTTATTTTTAGTTATTTTGTTATCGGAAGTATTATTCATTAAACTGGATTTCTCACCCTTTTATTATATTTTTCCTCTCTTTTTTTTGCAACACGTTATTCAATAACAAGGAATAGGAATTATAGAAGGATAAGTCGGTCAGGTGTACTCGTCTATATAAGAGCTTTAGTCCGACTTGGATAGTCTGGTTCGGGCGGTCCAACTGCGCGCCGAGGGCAGCTTCCCCGTTCCGAACGCGGGTCGTAAGGATTAGGTCCGCTGGGTCCTTATATCCTTACGTTCGGCAGCCTTTGCACCTTGTCGAGCCGACAGAGGGAAGGGTCTCAGCGGACGCGTCTGAATAGTCAAGAGGCCCGCTGAGTGTTCGCAATCCGTGTCGGAAAAGTGGAGCCACAACACTGGTTAAGTGTGGGCTACTCTTAACTCAACCTAGTAACAACACTTACCTATGGGTAACCACGGTTATTGGGAAGGAAAGGTTATTGGAAATAACGTGTTGTATATAAGGAAAGAAAAATAATATAATTTATTTATACGAATATTACCTTTACTAAAAATTTAAAACAATAAAAATGTTTTATTTGATTAATTATACCCGTAAAATGCGGCCTATAAACAGTACGCTGCCTGCGTTGTATGTCTTTGTCAAGGATTTTTATATTTTATGTAAAAGTGATAGTAGTAATTTAGCTTAAGTAAGGTAGTTAAAAATAATAAAGACAAAGTTCTTTTGATTAACTGTAATAACTAATAAGGAGAAAAGTTTAATCTAAAAATCAAAGTATTAATAGCCTTATTTTAAATATTATCACTGATAAGCATATTAAGCGTAAAAGTAACGTAGAGCTAAGATAATATTCTGATAAGTTTTATCTATAAGTCGATTTGTAATTTTATTCAAGCTAAATATTATATAATAACCTAGTATAATATTAATGGTATATAATAATATTGGTAATTGTATTAAAAAGGGCAATCATTAATATGCTAATATATTAATATACATTAATATGCTAACATATTATATGTACGTAAAACCTAAGGAACACATAAGACTTGTTGTATACGCAAGTTTGTTCCATGCACATATATTCACACTTAAGGTTCTATTCTCGTTCCTCAGTGTTCAGCGCGTCTAATCGAGCGAGACGTTTCACCCAAAATGCGGCCTATATTGTAGCCAGCTGCGCGTGGTCTGCTAAAAAGGGGCGGAGAGAGGTTTGCAGGCTGCGGGCTGCTGCGCTGCAGTTTAGTGCTTATGTTTTCAACGAGATAGTTGTATTTTGTTTATAATAAAAGGACGAGTGGTGGACGTAGTATTTTCTTTTGGAGCCAAAAGGTGGATTGCCTGGATATTTTAATCAACAGTATTAGATAAGTTGCCTTTTTTAATAATAGAAAATAGGTATAATATTTACTTCAAATAAGGATATTACTTTGTGTGAAATAAGGTTAATTTGTTTATAGGTGGAGTAAATAATGGTCATAAAAAGTGGTTTTTTTTTCTTCTTATTTTTAAATTGTAATTATAATTAAAATATGTAAGAGAATATTTCAGTATTGGGGATATTTATTAGTTTTGAAACTGTAAAGCGGTTTTAAGTGTGTATATTTGTATAGAAGTGTACAGACAGTACTTTCAAAGACTGTTAGTGTTATTTAACTTAAGTGGAATTTTATAGGGCTAAAAGTGATTTAAAAGGTTCAAGGGAACTTGTAGATTCCTGCGAAGTTATAACATATGTGTACTTGAAAGAAGCATAAACTGTGTACGTAAAAGTTATTATATCTTAAAACTTGTGTTAAAATAATTGAAAGTGCTTACATTATATTTTATGTGTAGGTATTATGTAAACTAGTGTATAAAGTAAAGAATTTATTTATAAGGTTATTTGTAATATTATGTAACTTGTATAGTTTGATAAAAATGTGTGTGATTTTATTTAAAGTGAATATATAAAAAATTTTTTTTAAAAATTTATGATTTTGATATGTAAAAAAAATAGATTTGTCTATGTAAGCTTTTTACGTATTAATAAGAATAGGTATTTTATAAAAGTATGTGTAAAGTATTAAAATAGAAATAATATTTTGTGTCTAAGCTATATGAAAAAGACTTTTGAACTTTTAATATTATTTAACTATCTCAACTGACAATATGTTTAAAATTATGTTAATATTTAATGAAAAGTGCTGATTGTATAAATATTTATATTTATTTCTAAAAATGATAATTCATAACAAGTATATTATGTAATGTGTACAATAATAAGTGTATTATAGTATGTATAAGTAGTGTGTTTTTATTCGCAAAAGAATTCTTGCGTATGTTAAAAAAAAATGGGGAATATATGTTGTGAAAATTGTAAAACAAAGTTTTGTAAAATAATGTTCTAAGCTGAGTAAAATCAGTATATATATGATATATGTATATAAAATGTATGTATATAATAGTTTATATAGTAAGAGTTTCTTCTATAATATAATGTTTTACAATTAGTTAATTATGTGTAAGTTTTGAATTGTGTAGTGGTGTTAAGTATATATATATATATGAGGAAAAATAGTATAAAAATAGGGTATATGTATATATATATATATATATATAAATATATATATGTATATAAATATATAGTATTTGAAGTATTTGTTATGGGTATTAAGTATAAAAAATGTAGATTGAGTATTATGTATTTATATTGTCAGACTAACTACCAGATCACAAACTACAAAAGTACATACTTTTCATGCATTAAGGATAGAATTAGATTCACTTGAAAATTGCTTTTTCCTTTTTGATTTTACTTAAAGTTAAATAAGAAAATGATTTTATATTGTAAAAGTGAAAGAGAATTTTGTATTTCTTTAAAGAAAAATCTCATACAATTCTTTTTTTTTCGAATATACAGGAGAGTAATGGCGGAGGAAGGGTCTCCTTCGTCCGAAGACGATGACATAGTCTTTAATTGTCACCCAAACGCTAAAGTTGGAGTTGTAGTGTGTGTTATATGTGAAAACGTATATCACAAATCTGACTTCAAAAGAAAAAAAGGAGTATACCATTTAGGAAAAGTATTAGTTGTTTGCCCAAATCATGATAAGTTGGACCTAACCTACAAAGACAGTGATAGTGACGGAAAATTAAGTATTACGGCAAAAAATATAATCGCTTCTATTAAATTGCATGAAAAAGAAAGAGCACAGAGTGAAATATTAAAAATGTTTCTATAACAGTAGCAGAAAAAAATATTGAAAGAAACAATCTTACTATATGTGGACATGAGGAAGATGAATTTACAAATCTACAAGCTGAAATTATCCTGTTGAGAAAACTTGTAAACGAACTGCAAGACAAAAACACCATCTTAAAAGAAGCATACGAATGTGTTAAAGAACAATTAAAAGAAAAAAACAACGAAAAAATAAAGTCTGCAACTTTTGCGGATGTCACCAAATCAAACCAAAAGTATAAAGAGCGAGTTCCTAACATAATAGTCACTGCCAAAAATCACATAGGAAAAAAGAAGTTACAAAAAGTTGTTCTGAATAAATTACAAAATGAAATAATCTTACCAATTAGAAGAATTCAGGAAAATGAGGATGGTACTATGACTATCAAATGTACTGATAAAGGTAATGCAGAAAAAGTGCAAGAAAAATTGGTGGAAAAAATAGGTAATGAATATACAATAGAACAAGAAGATTTGAAAAACCCAAGATTAAAAATCATTGGAATTGAAAGTTAACTAAATATAGAAGAAATGGAAGCAGACATTAATGAAAGGAACTTTCCAAACAGTGATCATTTCTGTACAGTGATACATGTATATAAAAACAATAACAGTAAGACTTTTGGTGCAATATTGGAAGCTACTCCAGACACTTATTCTGTTATTAGGAAAAACAATTGTAAAATTTTCATAGGTCATCAGTGCTGTAGAGTATTAGATGATCTCAACATAAACCCTTGTTCCAAATGTGGTAGGATAGGGCATAGTGCAAAAAAGTGTAGGAATGAACTAACATGCTTAAGATGTACAGGAAAACATGCAACAAAAGATTGCAGATCAGTAAATCAAATAAAATGTTCCAATTGCACGTTTTTTAACACAAAGTACAACACACAAAGAGACACTAATCATATAGTTACAGATACAGAAAAATGTGTATACCTAAAAAATCTTATAAAAAAAATAACAAGAAAAACAGAATATCCAATAGAGCCAGTAGTACCTAAATTTTTAGGATACAATGGCTCAATTAATATTCAAAATCACATTGTTATAACAGCAACTAACACACAGGAAAAATCTACAGCAACATCTAACACACAAGACTTAACAGCTGAAGCACAAAGTTTGATATCTAACTCACAAGATTAATCAAATTAAAGTTAACTACATTATCGACGAACAGTAAAACATAAGAAGATGGAAGATACGAATCAAGAAGACGTGGGAGTTCAAAAACCTTCGGCACAACAAACACAAGACATAATTACAAGGAGTGATTCTAGTTATGAATTCAAAGCGGAATTCATACATGATACTATAGAAAACTTTAATAATAATGTTGTTAATAATAATAGTCTAAATATAATGCATGTCAATATTAGAAGTTTGAATTGCAATGTAAATAAATGAATGATTCTGGTACAAAGCTTATTAATTAAGCCAAATATAATAATATGTACTGAAACGTGGCAGCTAAAGTGCCCTTCTGATTTAAGCTTGGATGGTTTTGACATGCACTATAACTATGGTAAAATCAATCAAAATTATGGTGTTGTGATATACATAAAAAAGGTCTACAATATGAGGTTTGTATAGAACCTGATAGTGTACTAAACATTGTCAGTATAGTTATAAAACAAAGTGATAATAGTTTAATAAAAATTAGTGCATTATATAGATCTCATGATGTGCAAAAGCGAATGTTTATTGAAAAATTAAATATATATATATATATTAGAGAATAAGAAAGTACAAAATCATTTTATTATTGGAGATTTTAATATCGATATATTAAGTTCAGGAAAAGAGGATATAGAATATCTAAACAATTATCTAGAAAATGAGTATTTACCATATTTTCGTTCAATTACTAGAAGTAATGATATAGGGGGAGGAACCTGTATAGATAATTTTTTTATTAAAGCCAAAAATATAGAAGTACAAGCACATAAGATTATGTACAATATTACAGATCACTACCCTTTATTCGTACAAATTAATAATGAGATAAAAACTAGAGATGTAAATATGAATAAGATGACCAGCTATATTGATTATAAAAAATTAGAAAAGTTATGCATACAAACAAATTGGAATAATACTAAATCGGATGACGTTAACGTATATTTCAATAACTTACTAGAAAAAGTTAAGATTAACATCCAAAAATCTACTAAAAATAAAAAAAACAATACAAGAAGTAAAGCGAGATCAACTCGGATAACCCAGGGACTGATAAAATCATGTAACGTTAAAGAGAAACTATTTAAAATATGGAGAAAAGATCCAAATAATCTAGTACTAAAGAAAAAGTACACTGATTGCGCTAACAAACTACATAATCTAATTGAATATACGAAATTTAAATATGAGAAAAGTAAGGTAGAAAGTATAAGTTCAGATAGTAGAAAGCTCTGGAAGTATACAAAAGACAAAATTGGTATACAAAACCGAAAAGAAAAACAAGTAGATAAATTGATAGAAGGCAATAATATAATTAATAATAGCTCGGATATTGCCAACCATTTTAACGAATTTTTCAATTCCGTTGGTACAAACATTACAAAAAATATTATTAAAAAAGACAATAAATCCAAAAAAAAATAAGATTAAGAATAATGTCAAATCAATTTTCCTAGCACCAACAGACGTAGAGGAAGTAACCAAAACAATCTCATATCTTAAAAACAAAACAGGGGGTATAGATAATATAAATGCTTACGTAATTAAAAGAATGTGTAATTACATACGAGAGCCGTTAACTAATATAATTAACCTAAGCATAAAAACCGGAATATGTCCAAACCATTTTAAATGTGCTGAAATTATACCGATTTACAAATCTGGCAAAACAACAAAAGCTACTAATTATAGACCAATCTCACTAATATCAAACTTTGCAAAAATTTTTGAAAAAATTTTACATAGTATTTGCTTAATTTTCTTGATAAATATAAAATTATTTCAAACAGGCAATTTGGATTTAGAAAAGCAATAGGTACGACACAGGCATTAGATAAGGTAACAGAATTTATATATAAAGCTCTAGATCAAAGTAAACCCATTATAGCAACTTTCGTAGATCTTGCAAAAGCATTTGACACAGTTGATCATGCAATATTAATTGAAAAACTAGAGAAATATGGCATAAGGGGCATTGCTCTGCAATTGATAAAAAGCTATCTTTATAATAGAAAACAAATAGTCAAAATCAAGAATACTAGAAGTGACACACTAATTGTAAAATCCGGTGTACCACGAGGCACCATTCTAGGACCACTATTATTTATTATATATATTAATGATATTTTTGATTTAATGCCAGACGGTTTTATCAACTCATATGCTGATGATACCGTCATACTATGTACGGCAGAAAATTGGGAAAAAGCTATAAACTTAATGAACAATCATTTGTATGCAGTGAATGAATGGTTAGCATTCAATCAACTGGCATTAAACGTTGACAAAACAGTTTATATAACGTTCGTAAACTATAATGATAAAATACCAAATAATGTAGAAATAAGAATACAAGATAAATCGTTAAGAAGAGTACAAAGTTGCAAATATTTAGGGGTTACTATTGACATGAATATGAAATGGAAAGAACATATACAAAGTGTTGTACAACGCACAAATACCTTGTTTATTTATTTGCTAAATTAAATAAAGTAATGGACAAACATTCTCTAGTTATCATATATTATGGTTTGTTTAACAGTCTGGCTAGTTATGGAATTTTAGTATGGGGTTCAGCGTATTATAATGCTATGAAACCACTATACCAACTGCAGAATAGATTAATAAAGATAATAAGAAGTAACTAAAAAATACAGATGGATTCTATTTTAAAAGTTAAAAAAATTTATGTACTACAAACATTATTAAATAATTACAATTTGCTTAGAGAAAAGTTTATAAAATCAAAAAGCAAAACTAGGAACAAAAACCTAGAACTACCTGAAATCAATCTTGAAATAGGGAAAAACAGTAATATATATAATGCTACCAAATATTTTAACCAATTACCAAACGAACTCAAAAATATCAAGCATAGTAAGGAAAATATAAAAATCAAAATAAAAAAATGGGTGATATTGAATGTACAATTAAGAGATTTAGTTTAATAACGTTAATAGTTTATAAGTATTTAGTTGTAAGTTATTTTTATACAGTAATTTAATTAATATTAAATAATATTAATTTTAATTACACATAATTGTTAAGTTTTTGTAACTAGGTTCGTGTACAGGTAGTTAAACTACCTCCTGCGATCCTTGATGCTTGCCCTAATGTAAAGCATCAAGGTATACTGTACCTGGTTAATAATAATAATGTATTTTCCGCGTTTTCACAGATCCCAGCTAGCTGTCATCAGTTATTTAGCTGTGACGATCTGTATTCAATTATAATTTAATTTAATAAACTATAATTGAACACTAATCTATTTGTCTCGTGCCGAGCGGCTGCACGGACAAGTTTTATTTTAGCGTGGCGACAAAAAAAAAGGAAAGGGCAAAAGGTTTTTGGACTGCTAGAGCTGTGCTCTGGCGGAAAACATGAATATTGTATAAAGTATTTTTCTTACCTTGAAACTGCGATGTACTGGATCGTTGATAATTAATTTAACTTGTTTATTACAGAAATTTTGTAAGGTTTTATTTATTGAGATATATATTATGTTTTATAAAGAAGAGTTTTATTTTATTAGCTTGATTTTATATTTTGCCTCGTAATGGCATACAATGTACTTTATAAGATATAAATTTTATAATCGCAAGAGCTTTCGCACAATATGTGAGTCAGAATACAACTGAACTGAACTGAACTGAACTGAACTGAACTGATTTGCATGGGCCACTCTTAGCTTATATATTCTCTAAAACATCGATGGGGAACATTTCGGCTGATGTTGTATACGCATCGCCGCTTATCGCGTCTATTAAGATTAGGCCCATGGCGAGAAAAGTAGTGTCCGCTCTGGTTTTCTGGAAATTGAATTGCGTGATTTTGTTATCATTTTTACGACTTTGTTTTTAAGCAATTCAATTTCTAGAAAATTAGAGCGCCATATTACTTTGAGATAAAGATATTTATTTCAGAAAAGCTTTACAAAAAAAATTAAGTTTAATTATTTTGTTACAAGCTATTAAATCCTCCAAGTAATGTCGACTTCCATGCAGTATGTCATGGATGATCATCGTATATTGGCAACTTTGAAAATGTAAAATCAGTTGAAACTTGTCCTGTTTGTAATATTAACTTAGATCTCTCGAAAGCATGCAATTCAAGTTTTTTTGTTATCATTGATCCATCTGAACCAATAAAAGATTTATTACACATTTATGAATAATATTACGACGGTATTATGAATGGTAGAAATCGTTCTAATAACAGTATAGCAGATATTTACGATGGGAAGCTCTATAAAAAGTTTGTAAATTCCCTACCAGAGCAACAGAAAAAAAATTATGTTAGTGCCATTTTTAATACTGATGGTGCACCAAAATTAAAATCCTCACAATTTTCAATATGGCCCATCTACTTAATGTTAAATGAGTTACCTATTCAGGATAGATTGAAAAAATTATTATGTTGTCGAATATGGATTAACAGAGCAAAACCAGATATGAGTGTGTTTTTAGACCCATTTGTAGATAAAATGATTGCATTATTATCTGAAGGAATCATTTGTGAAATAAACAACGAAGAACGCTCGATTAAGTTATTTGTTTTAGTATGTTGTGTCGATTCTGTTGCTCGAGCCCCAGTTCAAGGAATAAAACAATTTAATGGGCATTATGACTGCAGTTGGTGCGAACATCCCGGTGTGTGGATGCATGGTAGCATGCGATATCCCATTCCAGAACAGACTCCGAGTAAACGAGAAGAACAGTCTATGCTACATTATATGCTTCAAGTTGAGCCGAATGAGCCTATTCTTGGTATTAAATATCCATCGCCCTTCATTAATTTACCGTACTTTAACATCGTTCAGGGATTTGTTCCTGATTATATGCATTGTGCTTTGGAAGGAGTTGGTAAACAATTTACTAATCATTATTTGTCTTTAATTTCTGCAGATGAAATAAAAGATTTATATGAAATACTCAAACAAATAAAATTTCCGTGTCAGATTTCACGATTAACTCGACCTCTTAGCGTAAGAGACGACTGGAGTGCTCGGGAATGGGAACATTTTATTTTGTTCAGCAGTATTCCAATTTTTAAAATAAAATTAACTAAAAGGATGCTAGATCACTGGATGCTCTTTGTAGAAAGTTTATACATACTCCTACAGGATAACATTTCTATGGATGAGCTTGATCACGCTGATGAGATGTTACATTTATTCGTTGCTAACACAGAATTAACATTTTCTATGAGAATGATGACCTTTAATTTACATCAATTACTGCATTTAAGTGAAAGCGTCTTAAATTGGGAACCGTTATGGGCGCACTCTACGTTTCCCTTTGAATCGGAAAATCGAAATTTTTAAGGGCAATTAGAAGTGCTAGAGGGGCAACACAGCAAATCGTTAGATTTGTCAACATTAACCATAGCATAATTATTTTACGGGAACTTATCTACTCAAACATGGATGACTTCGTGAAAATGTACTGCGACGACATTCTTACTTCAAAAGTTAAAAGTACATTTAAAATATCTAATATAACATACTTTGGTGAAGGAGAAGATCTTGAAAGAGGTGAAGAGTTCTTTCGATTGCCGCATCTATCGGATGAGAATACAAAAATGTACCAGAAAATAGTAAAAAATGGTTGCTTATATGATACTAAGGAAAAAAAACTCTCTAACAATTCATTTGCCATTCTTGATGACGGAAAATTCATAAAAATGAAAGGTTTTATTGCAGATCATGATTCTAAAAATGAATACACCTTCTGCAACGAAATAGTAACATCATATTTTTGTAATAATTACCAAAAATTAAAAAAAATTGAAATGATTTCTGAAAACTATTCTCTGATACCAACTAACACGATCAATCGAATATGTGTTGTTATTAAGGTATATAACGATCAATACATATGCCCTGTTACAAATTTGATTAAGTATTAAAAATTTGATATAATAAGTAACAGTGTAAATAAAAATATTTTTATAAGTCTAAAAGTAAATATACGACTGTCATATTAATAAATATTTTTAAAACTAAGGTGTATGATTTTATTTACGTGTAAAGCAACTGTATATATAATAGCTTTTCTATTCTATAAAGTTTTATTATATATATTTTTTAAATTGGAAAAATGATTTTAAAATTTCTGTAATGCTTTGGTTGAGTGATTTATTGGGTGATTCATCAAGTGATTAATCGAGTGATTTATCAAGTGATAAATTGCGCCAAATCCGAGTAACTTCCATCCTGCTTTTTAACAGTTCCCAGAATAGCCTCCGGGTTCTTCGCTAGCAGTTTATCCAGTCTTGCTGCCTGATTATTACTAGTGACACTATAGCAGAAAGACTCCCATGATTTTTGTTGTACAAGTCTTACTGCTTCTCTGTAAGAATTACAACAAGTCCCTGGACTTGTTGTAATTGGCCCTTGCAGTCTTTCGCCCTTTTAGTTTTACTTGCTCTACTGTAGAGCCTTCTGGTGTTATTTCTCATTTTTTGCAGATTGTCGTTCCACCATCTGGTCCTGCCATTATTCCTTACAAGATGTGCTCTGCAGTTTTCATGGTAGGCCGTATTTAGTTTGTTATTTAATTGTTTCGCAGTTTCCTCTAACTCAGCCACATCCTCTATCAACGTCGGTAGCCGACTGTGTTGTGCCTCAGTGTCAGTCCAGAATCCCGCCCAGTCAGTCCTCTTTGGGTCCCTGATCCATTTTTATTCTGTAGGAATGTTAGTCAAGAGCTCAAATCTCAATTGAGCATGATCTGAAAGAGATGGTTCATTAGAAACACTCCAATTAAAATTTTGTCAATAAGGTCCCTGGTGCACAGTGTAACGTCTATCACCGTTTCCCTAATTGCATTGCGGAAGGTTGGTTCCGACCTGTATTTGGAATATCCAATTCGGTACTAACAAGATACTCCAGAAGGTTCACTCCCCTGTTGTTTGAATCCGCAGAGCCCCACACCTGATGGTGCGAGTTGGCATCATGTCCCAACAATAGAGGTAAATCTCTTACCTCACAGAAGCTGACAAGTTTGCGCACTTCCGGAGTAGGACAGTCCGGCGCATCATGAGGTAAGTACGCCGATCCCACTATCAGTTTGAGATCTGGTCCGACCTCTACTGACACCACTGACAGGTCCCTCGTGCAGAGATCCATCAGTGGGAATGCTGAAACTCTTCTTACCAGCACACACGCCCTTGGGTTGCTCGTACTGGT
Source organism: Gastracanthus pulcherrimus (assembly GCA_949152435.1). Lineage (NCBI taxonomy): Eukaryota > Metazoa > Arthropoda > Insecta > Hymenoptera > Pteromalidae > Gastracanthus > Gastracanthus pulcherrimus. The sequence continues at coordinate 89,433,875 of OX424575.1, forward strand.
GTCCCTGTAACATAAACCAACATTACCCAGCCCATTGATACAGTCTTTGACAATCCAGGGTTCCTGGATTATTGCTATGTCTGTGTGCAGCGCAGCCATGCTCTTTTGCAAAACAGCAGAAGCGCCTTTGATATGGTGCAAGTTAATCTGAATAAATTTGATTTGGGAGATAGCCATTATTGATTGTGACATCCTCCTTAAATATTTACTCGTGTTCTGCGGTCTTTTCAGGATTCCGTCTGGTCGCTTTAAACGTGACCTGTCCAAGATCGTAGAAAAGCCGATCTTTGAGGTGCTTGAGCACCCTCGTCTGAGATTCGGGGATCTGCACGACCAGCAAATTTCTTCCGCCAGTCGCGTTTTTCCCCTCCTCCCCCTCTTTTTCTTTCTCCGTGCTATCGTGTCGCACTATTCGCCAGCACGTCGTGTTGATGGTGGGATTGTAACCTTGAAGTCTGTCAAGGACGACTTCTGGCTTCCTGAATTTTCCAGATATCCATGTTGTGGCCTTGACAGTCTTCTGGATCAATTTTACCCCCCCCCCCCCCTCTACCTTGAGGTTCGCACCCTCCCATGGCGCGAATCCAAGGATTACCCCACTGAGCCAATTCTTTGCGGACTGGTCCATGGGGATTATGATTATGGCGCCTCCCCTGACAAAGGTTGTTGAGATGTTAGGCCACTGTGCCGGAGGAATCTTATCGATTTCATCGGCCACAGCATCTCTAAAGTCTTCCAGCTGTTCAGGCTTTATGGCGACTTCAGGGTAGCCTGTCTCTACGACTACCATTGTCAGTGGATTTGCCGTTTGAGCCATCGTTAGACCTGTTTTAAGGGAGTTAAGACTACCTGGCTGTGGGTGTGCTCCCCTACTTCTTCTGCCTCTCAGGCGGAGTGTCCTTGTGATCTTCCTTCCTCTTGGACACCCCCGAAGGCGTCTGCCGAGCGGCAGAAGCCGCAGCGCTTCTCTCCGTAGCCAGGCGTCTTTTAGCCCCCCCGCTGAGTTTTTTCTTCTCCCTCGGCTCGGTACCCGTTCCTGCAGCGTTAGCTTTAGGATCGGTTCCCGACCCGTGGGTTGCAGTAGAGGGTTTGCCGAGGCTGCCCTCTTGTCCAAGTGTGGTTGGGGTACACCGCACCTCGTTCCCCTGGGGGCCCAAGGCTGTCACCCACAACATAACTTGGTTGTTAATTTTTTCGGAGATAGGGATCTCCATATCTAGATCTGTTTGCATTTTTAGGTCTGTTTCTATAATTTCATTTTGCACTTTTTTTAAAATAAACCGGCTCGGTACCCTGACCGCAGTGTTGATGGTCAAGAGAGCACCCCTATGTTCCCACTTCCCACAATGTTAAATAAGTGAGATAAAATAAAAATATACCATCAACATACTTCTCTCGTTTTAATATGAAACATATATTTAGATTTATCGTGTTTATTTGTTGTAGAATTTGTATCCCCTTATATGGTATTAAGACTCCCCTTATATGATCATTCGTTTACGACGTGCGAGTGATTTCTGCGAAAAGTAGAGCGTTTCACTTTTAGCGATGTTTTGTGAGTTAATTAATAATGCGACTGCATAGAAAATTGCACCGGTCCGCCCACGAGCCCTCCATGTAACTTTTTGGCAAATCTCATTGTTTTAAAATATGCATTTTTCTTTAATTATTTATAATTTATTTTTTATAATTTATTAAAAAAAAAAGTATTTAAAATTTTTGTATTTGTTAAAATTAAAAACTTAAACATTTCCTGACTTTTCTCAACCAGGTGAGTTCATAAAGAAAAGTCACAATACTTTGTACTTACTTGTAGAAAGAGAGGGAAAATGAGACAAATACAATTTTCGAAAAGAATATCCTTGCTTGTAGCGACCTATCGAGTCTTCTTCTATCAACTATTATTTGTTAACAAGCGATAGAGTCATTCATTTAAATATATTTGGCGTTAGATCACTATCACCCTTTTTTTAAATTTAGGCTGCGAAAGTGAGAGAGAAGGAAGTATTTTCTCTCTCGTTATACAGTCAGCTGACACACGACGGCGGTTTTCCAGTTTGTTTTCGCAACGCTCTCGGCATGCATCGTCGCCTGGTCATCTTGGATAGTGTGCACGAGTAATTTGTTTTTTCACCTCTCTGTTGTGTTTTCTTTATTAATTAATAATGCGTCTGGATAGAAAATTGCATGGTTCCACTGACGAGCCCTCCATGCAATTTATGGGTGTATCTCATTGTTTCACGGTTTGCATTTTCCTTTAATTATTTACAATTTATTTTTTATTATTTATTAAAAATAAATTTCAATATTTCAAAAAAATTTATATGCGAAAAATAAAAATTATTCTTTTTTTTCGTTTATGGTAGACTTAAACATCTCCTAATTTTTCTCGAACAGGTGAGTTCATAAATAAAAGTCACAATACTTTGTACTTACTTGTAGAATGAGAGGGAAAATGAGACAAATATAATTTTCGAAAAGAATATCCTTGTTCGTAGCGATCAGTCGAATCTTCTTCTATAAACTGTTATTTTTTAACGAGCGATAGAGTCATTCATTTAAATATATTTGGCGTTGGATCACTACCACGCTTTAATAACATTTTTGACTGCGATAGTGGGAGACAAGGGAGTAGTTTCTCTTTCGTTGTATGCAGTCAACAGATAAAGGACGGTGGCTTTCAAGGCTATTTGCGCGCCGCTCTCGGCATGCATCGTCGCATGGTCATTGTGGATAGTGTGTACGAGTATTTTTTTTTTCAACTATCTGTTGTTTTTTCTTTATTAATTAATAATCCGTCTGGATAGAAAATTGCACGGTTCCACTTACGAGCCCTCCATGCAATGTATGGGTGTATCTCATTGTTTCGCGGTTTTCATTTTCCCTTAATTATTTACAATTTATTTTTTATTATTTATTATTATTTATTAAAAATAAATTTCAATATTTAAAAAAAATTTATTTGCGAAAATTAAAAATTATTATTTTTTATTTTGGTTTATGGTAGACTTCAACATCTTCTAATTTTTCTCAACCAGGTGAGTTCATAAATAGAAGTCACAATACTTTGTACTTACTTGTTGAAAGAGAATCTTCTTCTATCAACTATTATCTGTTAATGAGCGATAGAGTCATTCATTTAAATTTACAGATTTTTTATGAAAATCGATATTTATGAGTGCTTATCTCCATCAGAGAGCTTGTAAATACAATTTTTTATTCCAGTTTAATAAAATCTTGATAATCTGAGAATTAAGAACTCCATTGTTTTTGAGATTCAAAATCCGATTGGCTATGAAGCTTTTGAAGAATCAACTTCAAATTCTTTACGGTTTCCTCATTGTATAAGCAAGAAAAATACATAAGCTTTTTAAAAATTGCAAAAGCTTTCAAGGTCAAACCTACAATTATTAAAAAAAGCAGTAAAAAATTATTTTTTCATGGCTCTGTTTGGTCTATAAGGTGCATTTTTCTATTTTGAGGTTAAATAAAATCCATACATATTGCTCGTCATTTTGTACCTCCGAAAACATATTCCTCAGGTCTTTTCACGAAAAGAATTTCACCGCCAATCACATTTTCATAATATCTAATTTTTAAACCATTTTTAAGCAACTTTTGGATTTTCTCAAGCATATGGAGATATTTTTAGTCTCATAACGTCACTTTTTACTACATTTTACATATGTCATCTAATAAAAACCAAAAAAATTAAACGTAAGTCGGTAAAATAATGAAAGCAGATTTGCGGGTAAACGGCACCATTAAACGATAAAATTATAGGCCTTGAACTTGAGCAGCACGTCTATTCATTTATGGACGATATGATTATAGCAACAAAAACACTTGAAGAGTACTTAATATGGTTTGAGAATGTTCGCTGCAGAATTATTGACGCGGGCCTCACCATCAATTTTGATAAAAGCGAGTTTTGCCGCAGTGAAGTTAGATTTTTAGGGCTTCTTATGAACCGACATGGATTCCGACCGGATCCAGAAAAGATTGCCCCAGTATTGGAGTTTCTGTCCGAAAAATCTTAAACTCCTTCGATGATTCCTAGGAATGGCATCGTGATACAGGAAATTTTTGAATGATTGAATGAAACGGACCCACTTACCCATTTTATGAGATCAAATGTCAAGTATGTATGAGGTGATGAGCAGCAGATGGCGTTCAAACAGAGGAAGGCGCTTATCGCATCTACTTATGTGTTGCATAGTCCCTCTTCTGATCATCAGTTTGTCATACAAACGGTTGCTAGCGACACTGGTTTGGGAACGGTGCTCACACAAACCATTGGTGGAGTTGAGCACGTGTTGTGCTTTGCTACCCACACTTTGACATTAGCTGAAAAATTATTATCACTTCAAAAGCATTACAGACGATCTGACCTTCTGACCGTCTGAAATACTTACAAAATATTCAGAACCCTACAGGACGCTTGGCATAAAAAATAACTGGTAAATTCACAAAGTTAAAAACATCACAAATTAGTTCGTCTTACAAATAAATAATCACATCAAGTTCGTTAAAGTTGTTAAATCAATATTGTACTTAGTTTTATCTATCACGTCGATATTCATAAAATAATATAATTAACACAGAGATATATACAAAATTTACATATAAAATAATTTACGACATCACAGGAATTTCGTCATTATTATAAATTTTTTTACAATATATCACGTCAGTTCTAAATATTTGCAATATGTTAAATTGTAACCTTATTTTATATTTAATCCGTTGACTGCATATAGGCAATCTATTGCCCAACTTATTCTTCAAGAAATATTGTAATAGCTTTTTTATTATAAAGGGAAAAACTCTGAAAAAATTGAGTACCATTTCATTAATATAAGAAATATTTTCTCACCAGAAATAAGATGACAACCGATTTCTTGTGACCGAAAAAGAAGACAATATGCAAAAATTTTGCAACACTCAAATTTACGTTTTTTACTAATTTTTTATATAAAAAAATATGATTTTTCTTGACTAGCAAAAATTTGACAATCAAAGGGTTAAAATAACACTTTATTAAAATAATAATTGTTATCACATACTTACTTTATCACACAACAATAAATAAATTTGTTGGTATTTTAAAACTAAAATTCTTTTAGTTATGATGTTCTCTATTTATGTTCTCGTTGGGTTAAGCAACACGGTTGTATCTAGATGTATCTGGCAGTGACTTCTATGTAAAAGTATATCTATATATATCGCCGAGAGCTAACTCCGAACTTCACTATAAATGCGCCCTTAATCGGTAAAAATGCTTGATATAACAAAGCTTGATAAAACAAAGAAATTCCAAAATTTTTTTTAGATAATAGTGAAAATCAAAAAATTTTAAATTTTAAAATTTAAAAAAATGAATGCCTCTATGTGATAGATGACCCTTAAGTATGAACCTTAACTTTCTCTCATTTAAATCTAGCTCTTGTATTTTACGCTATAATGTGTAATCAAGTAGTACGCACTATATATATGTACCGTATGTATACAGTGAGCAGCAGCTTCGATATCAGCAGCGAATCTAATATCCTGCGTGGATATATATATATAGCGCGTTAGTCGAACGTGCAAGGCGTGTATACTTATATATGCTGTTGTGAGCTTTGACTGGTAAACGTTTCATAGGAACTAAAAAAGGCTTTTTATAATGAGAACAATCATCCTCTCATATCTTTTCGACATATGAATCCTTATTTTTTTAATTTAGCCGAATAAATCTTTGAAATTCAGAGATTAAGCTGAATTTTTTACAAATTTTTAGATTGATTTTATACGAGATACTCTGAATTTAATACATTTAACTTTTTATTTGAATACAAATTAGGTATGCATATACTTGCACACCTATATTTGCATACTACGAGGGTAGTTCAATAAGTCTTTAGAATAAAGTATAAAAACAATTTTTTTTTGGTAAATTTTTTTTATTTTTCAACATAATCTCCTTGGAGCTCTATACACTTGGTCAATCGCTTTTTAAGTTTTTTTAATCCTTCAGAAAAGTGCGTTTTCGGAAGTTCCTCAAAATAAGCACTTACAGAGGCAATGACGTCTTCGTTGTCCGTAAATCTCTGTCCACCGAGCCATTTTTTCAAGTTTGGAAATAAGAAAAAGTCACTGGGGGCTAAATCTGGTGAATACGGTGGGTGTTCGACCAATTCGAATTTTAGTTCTTCAATTTTAGCCATTGAAACGAAGCATGTGTGAACTCGGGCGTTGTCGTGATGAAAGAGAATTTTTTTTCTCGCCAAATGTGGTCGTTTTTTTTTAATTTCTTCTTTCAGCTGCTCTAATAATGATGCATAATACTCACCAGTAATTGTTTTACCCTTTTCCAAGTAGTCAATAAGTATAATTCCACGTGCATCCCAAAAAACTGTAGCCATAACCTTACCAGCTGACTTTACGGTCTTTGCCTTCTTTGGAGCTGGTTCGCCTGTGGAAATCCACTGTTTGGATTGTTCCTTTGTCTCAGGAGTGTAGTAGTGTATCCATATTTCATCCACAGTCACAAATCGACGAAAAAATTCCTCAGGATTCCGACTTATGCGCGCCAAAAGAGCCTCAGAGGCGACCACTCTATTGCGTTTATTCTCAGCTGAGAGCAAACGCGGCACCCATCTTGCCGATAGCTTTTTCATGGCTAATTTTTCATGTAGAATTGAAACAACTGCACCTATAGATATCCTTGTGGCCTCAGCTAACTCACGCACTTTTAATCTTCTATCCTTCAACACCATATCGTGGATTTTATTGATGATTTCGGGAGTAGTTGCTTCTACGGGCCTTCCTGAACGTGGTTCGTCACTTATTGATGTACGACCACGCTTAAATTCATTTACCCAGTTATAAACCGTTGCTAAGGCAGGGGCAGATGTGCCATGAACTGAGTCCAATTCATTTTTTATCTCATATGGAGTTAAACCCTTTAAATGAAAATGTTTAATTACCGCTCTGAACTCGTTTTTTTCCATTTTTCTTAACAAGCAATTTTTTTTTTTCAATTGGTTATAAAAACACGTAAACTCAGAAGATGTGGACTGTGACTGCACCATATATCTAGTCGGGAGTGGTGCTGACTGAAAACAGATGATTTGGAGCGATTCGCGCGCCATCTGTTGGTCATTCTAAAGACTTATTGAACTACCCTCGTATACAACGAACCTCTTACTCAAAATATTTGATCAATTTAGGATAATTATATACAAAATTATATTTTTTATTTTATACTAATTGAATATTATTTATTTAATTGCATAGTTAGAGTAATGAAAAACATCTTGTTCTTTCTATCATCTAGAATATTCTAAAGCATGACGTAATTGTGCACAGGTGAGACAGTGGGGGCGGGGCTTATTCTCACCAGTCCGACTCGACCAATCAGAACGCTTCTCCCTTCTACAGGTGAGTCGAAAGGTGGAGTGGCGGGGGGGGGGGGGGGGGGGGAGGGGGTCTAGAAGCCCCCTTGTATACCTACTAATCCAAGCTTTTGATGTGATATAATATAATAACCTTTGACGTACCTGACGAACTCAACGTAACATTTTACTATGTGACAAGCCTTATGTGATATGAAATCCTATTGTTTTATATATTTTTTTTGTGTAAACAAAAATAAAGTATATATCTATCTATCTATCTATTACTTATTTGTGGTTTATGACTATCGCGGTCGCCATATCTCCAAGCTGGCCGGTAACAATCTGATTACGCGCACTAGCATTTATCTTGCATTTGTCTTGACGAACAAGCATATACGAGTGTTTAGAACGTATGTGAAATGCGTCATCCGCTCGTCATAGTTTGCCAATTGTTCTGTGAATCCCATTTCCCATTCCCTACCACTCACGCTAATTATACACTGTTCAGTCTCGACCTCCACTCTCACCATGCACTGCATATCATGCACTATGTTCATTACTCCACCATACCAACCCTTCAACATCCATCCATACACGATTGTCGGTCACTTGTCCGGCTCTGTCGACTTCCTCATCCCCCGATCATTCCTGTGCAATACCGAATGACAATGATTCACCTACCACCCTCTATCACAACCAATCCCTATACGGCAAACCCACTCCCTATTTTCCACACACTGACCACCACCCATCATGCATGTATATGTAGTACTATTTACGTTGTTATAATGTATTATGGCTTATGTATTTATATATATATATATATATATATATATATATATATATATATATATTATATAGATATATATATATATATAGAATTATCTTATATACTAAAATCGATTGAAATTCACCTTGAAATTACGTGATGTGTGTGTATATATATATATATATATATATATATATATATATATATATATATATATATATATATATATATATATATATATATATATATATATATATATATATATATATATATATATATATATATATATATACACACACATCACGTAATTTCAAGGTGAATTTCAATCGATTTTAGTATATAAGATAATTCTTTTATACTTTCCTGAAAAAAAGAAGAGAAAAACTTCTATAATTTTTTTTTTAATATTTATTCATGGTTTATTTATTGTAATTAAATGCACATAAATGAATGTGTAACATTATTTGATTAACCCATTAGTGGTCATGGTCAAACAACAGTCTGTAGATTGAAACTAAATATTGGAAATAGAATATAACATCAAAGTATGTAAAATGAATATATAAAATTTATAATCATTAGACTGATTTTCAATAGTTTTTGTAAGTCTCAGATTTGAAGTTCAGCATTTTTTTACTAGTTTGTTATATAAAAATACATCTTTGACTTGCGAATGAACTGAGTCCTTTATCATGTCTGTAAAACGGATAGATAAAAGTACGTTCTTCTTTTTCCACGGAGCTGATATCTGTCAGTATAATAAATATGAGTTATCAAAGTAAATAGACAAATTAAAAAAGAGCATGATCTTTATAAAAATAGTACAGTTTTTATAATATTTTTTACATATAAATTTTGAAACCTAATAACGTAATCTAAATATGTTTAGCCAAATTTATTGTGAATCTTGACGCCAAGTCTTTTTTGAATATTTAAAACTAATTTTTGAGAAAACAGCATTTTTGTCCAATAGAAAAATCATATAGTTAAATCTTGTTATATTTTATATACATTATACATAAATAATCTACGTATCATAATTAAACTTATTCATTTGCTAATTCGGAGTTACGGATGTTCCTAATAAAAAAAAAGGTAAAAATGCCTGTAAATACTAAAATACAGACATTTGTACTACGCTAATAAAAATCATTTTAAATTTCGAAAAAAAAAATTATTTCGTTGAAATAACACTACACTCCTTCCTAAGAGTAAAACATTTAATTCCATAAAAAAACAAAAAATCGATTTTTTTGTAATTTTTTAACATATTATAGTGCGAGAAACGATAAAATATTAAAGAACACTTCAAGCGATGAAAAGAAAAAAACCAAAATGAAGACTTATCGAAATCAAATGAAAGGGAAAATTATCAAAGCCTACAAAGTTGCTTCCAATTGTATATAAGTTCGTGCATGTGTTTTATAAACAATCGGACGCAACATTGCAGGTTTTAATAAATTTCCAATTTTTATTTAGGTAAGTCCCAATGAAATCATTCAAGGAACAAAATGACATTCAAAACTAAAATCGAATACGAAATAAAAAAGTCTGGAATGTTTTGTTGAATATTTCTCTAGTTGACGATAATCACTAATGCAATATGGAAATTTTTCTGAAAAAATTGTATTCGACACAAAGTATTCTTTTTTATATTATATAATTTCTTATATTATATATCTTCTTATATTACGAGAACAAATTATTATATAACATTTAAACTTAAGGTACATATTGATGCAGAAACCACCTTAAGAGAGTCCGAAAGTCAATTAAGAATTCAAATTTCCTGCCCTGATTTTTACCGACCGTGTATAGTATAGCATAGTATAGTGAATAATTATTTATAATTATAAAAATACTTATATTTAGACAAAACCCACACTCACTAGCCCCCCATTAAGCAATTATGGACCTATGTATGAAGTTTGAGATGTTAAAAATAACGGCACACTAAAAATTATTGGAATGAAAATTGTATAAAATTTCCTTCCAATAATTTTGTAGGGTTCCGTTGTTTTTAACGTCTCAATCTTCATACATAGGTTCATAATTGCTCAATGTTCATAATTGCTCAATTTTATTTTTAAAGTGAATAATGCATCCCCTTAAACAAATTATTAAAACTTTATTTTTATGAACAACTAATAGTGGTCATCGATTCTACAGGAGAAAATATTAATGAAAATACTATCACTTTATTTAATTGAGTGCGCAAAATTCACTGAAGTGAGTGAGCAAAATAGTACATTTCCGTACTAGTGCGGGAAAGTAAAATGATTGAGCAAAATACCGGACTAGTGCGGGAATGGATTATTTTGCGCACTCATTCGGGATTTCAAAATTTTGCGAACTCAGTTAGAAAAAAGTATACGCAACTCGTGCGCATAGGTGATTCTAGCACTCGTGTTTCTATCACCTTCGCTTCGCTCGGGCGACAAACTCGACTCGTGCAGGAATCAACTATTTTGCGCATTAGTTGCGTAATATACTATTGTTAAATCACCCTCTTGTTTGTTGTAAAAGCCTAAAACAATTATTTTAATTCTTTGTTTACTAATTATTTATAAGACTTTTACAACTAAATTGAAGGTAATTTGACAAAAGTAATAGTTGTTACTTAGGAAATTTTTTCCGTAGAATCAATTACCGTTTTTAGTTTTTCGTAAAAATCAATTTTTAATAGTTTGTCTAAACAATAATTGTTTTTAATGACAGCTTACATACTTTGATAATATATCCTACTTCTACTAGTTTGTTTCAACCTATAGATTGATCGAAAATATATATTTGCGATTCTTCAAAATATTTGATAATGCAAAAAATAAAAAGAAAAATCTACATAGTTTTAATGGATTAAAAAGTAGCCTGTTAGAAAAATTATACTAATATTGAGAATTCTTAAATGTGCTAGGATTTTTTTCCTTTTAAGTATTATGCTCACAGCATTTTTTACTAGACACATGAAGATCTATATTAGTTGTTTCTTTTGCTAAACGACTTTCCCGTTGAAAACTTGTTAAATCTCTTTTCATTGCATATGCATCTTCACCATCAGCATAGTATTTCGGTTCAACTTCAGAAACTTGAAAATGTAGACTACTTGTATATAAATTCAATGCAGCTCGATTGCTTCTCCGTACATGTAAAGAAACATATTTAGCTCCAAAACATTCAACCATTGCTCTGGAGGCTTGGTTCATTAACTTTTGAGCTATCCCTAAGCGTCTGTGAGATCTTTTAACAGCTAAACTTGTAATATGACCATGTGGGTTATCTTCGCAGTCTTCCTCCATTTTTGCGAGAACATATCCAACAATACGACATTTTTCATCTTCAGCTACATAGCTTAATTGAGGCCATGACAAAGCGTGATACAGATAATATTTCATTTGATAGTTTTCTGGTAAGCATTGTAAATTGCAGTGTTGAATATTCAGCAAATCTTCCGTATTAGCGCATCGAATGTTGATGGACATGTTGAAGTTGATCAAATACAGTAATCTGAAAAAAAATTAAAGGTATAAGTATAAAATACTGAATAAAATATGAATGAAATAATTAAACATCTTTATAAAATCATTAATAATATCAGACACACGTATATAAGTGGTATATTTAATAAAATTAACATTATTCGAAAATTTTAAATATTGTTAAAGGTTCTAGCTGGATAAAGATCGAAAATTGCATTTTCAAGTTGTGAAATATAATAAAATCGAAGGGAAAATGAATAAAAAAAATGTCAAAGTATAGAATCCATACAGACGTTTAGAGTAAGGCCACAAAAGTCGCGCGAAATCAAGAGGAAAAGCCATAGCTGGATAAGATATAAGATTTTGTCTTAAAGTGATTTAGGTTAAAATTTTGCATATATGTTAGGAATTGCCAAAAAATACTCAACCCTTAGTGCCCTGAGTGACATACACGCCGATACGCCTTAAAGCACGCGTACAATTTTGATAATCGATAAAGAATGATTCTAAAACATGTAACTTGATTGTTCGAATGGAGATTAAACAAATGGTACCAACAAAAACTTCGGTAAAACTCAAAATGACGATAAATTATTGGCGAAACATGTTTCTAAAATGTTTCTAGAAAAACTTTTGCTTCCTCAAAGAGTGTATGTGTGTGTGTGTGTGCGTGCGTACTTGCGTGTGTGTTATGTGCGCATCCATATCTCGAGTAATCCACAGTAATATTTAATGCTTCAGGGCTCATTTTGTTTGTTTTTTTTAAACGAAGGCGGCACAATAATTATTTTTATACTTTTTTGGATCTTTTTTTGTTTATTAGCGGTTTTTAGAAAAACTTTTTAGTGTTTTTCCAATTTTTGATTTTTATATTTTCGGGTTTTTTGGTACGTTAGAAATAATATCATCGATCCAGGGAAATGCATTTGAAAGAGCATAAATTACCTATCTTGTACCATCCGAAATTTCAGATAAAGTGTTTCCTTTCTTTTGTTATATACGGAAACGTCATTTTTTGTTTAAACGGTAATTGCTCTGAAATATAAAGAAAACTTTTTGAAAAAATTGAGGTAATTAGGACAATCAAGAAGATTATATTGTAAAATTTTTGATTCATTTTATTTTTCTATGATTGAGAAAAAAATAATTTTGTAAAAAAAAATCGATTTTCTATTACAACTTGAGTAAAATTGTTGGCTAAGTTTTTTGCTCAGATCACAAGGGCTTTTATTTTTCGAGATATTCGAGGATATATTTTGTTTTAATTTTTGATTGCTTATTTCTTGGGTATTATTACACGGTGATTTCTCAATATACGCTTATTGTTTTCGTCTCTTGATCAAGAATTAAAATAAAAAAAAATTTTCAAGATTCATCAATCGTTTTTGTTTTATAACGTTTTTTCAATTTTTATATTTTCTATTTCTAAAATTTTTTGATCGTAGATTTCTTGCGTATTACGCAGTAATGTTTGACCAAACAAAACTCATTTTATACATTTTTTGATGATGATTTGAAATCAAGAAATTTTTTTAAGATTTATCGATTCGTTTTTGTTTTATAACATATATTATTGATATCCATTTTTTTCAAAAAAATTTAATAGCTTTTTTTTTGAGTATTATGCGGTAAGTTTTAGCTATTCTAAGATCATTATTTACGTTTTTTGATGAAGATTTAAAATGAAGAAGAATTCTAAAGATTTGTCGTTTCATTTTTTATGTCTTTCATGTTCATTTTGATGATGTTCATTTTTTTTTAAAAGATCTAATAGCTTTTTTCTTCAGTATTATGCAGTAATTTTTGGTCATTTAAAGCTCTTTTTTTAATTGTTGATGAAGATTTATAATAAAAAAAGATTCAAGATTGATCGATTTGTTTTTGATTTATACCGTTATTTTATATAATATTTTTGTAATAAATGAATTCGTTGTTCATAAACTCGAACTAAATGAAGAAAAAAATTTATTTTTAAAAGTAGAATGCATTTACTATAGTAATAAATAAAATTTAATAAACAATTACAGTGTTACAAAATTTATTATTGTCAATTGGAAAAAAATGTAACTTCCCTGGTAGAAATTTATCTCGTCCACTTTATAGATCTATGTAGAATAATCTCGCACTGTATAGATCTATGTAGGCAAACTAGATAGTTACTATAAAGGCGTGTAACGGTCCACCCTTCTAGGTTCCCATATTATTTGCCCCGATAAAACTAGATAAGCAAAATTATGACAATAACAACCACTTAAAGGTTACTTTTTAAGGAACAGAAGCATAATCTATTATGCTTATTATGTATTATTTTGATTTAAAGGTATTTACATGTTATTGTTCACCTATTACCAATGTAAATAAATGTAAATAACCTCTAAAGTGTAAGGTTATCAAATTTTAGATGCATCGAGTTTTTGTATTTAAGAACTCAATAACAATATTATGTTACACATATATATTAAACAATCAAAATAAGAAAATAATCTGAATATCCAAATAACTAAATGAAGTATTAGTACATATATTTATTTTGTTTATGAAAAATTACCCCATTAACCAGGCTTGCCGCGGCAAAATCGCGGCAATAGTTGCTGTGCAATGTTTGTTAGCAATTTGCTTCCAACTTACGCTCAAGAAATGACGAATATCAAGGATTGATGTCAATATGCCGTAAAATTGACTGCACATGCTAGCCACCAAATTGCTGCCATATACGGACGCAGATT